>OX638297.1:55700931-56039794 GCA_951812265.1 Taphrorychus bicolor | reverse complement strand
TGGGAAGTGACAATATTGCAGAAAATTGTTTTTGGATCGCTTCACAATCATCTCGCATGCCCTAGTGGAAGCACCTGCCGTCGTCAGATGGCGCCACTTACATACACATACAGGCTTTTAAGCAAGAGTTAGATCCAATTGCCGTTCAGACTTATTTTTCTGTCAGGTTCGAGGTATACCATACTGATGAGCTCTGATAAGAGCGAAACCGGTCTATGGTTCCTCTGCCTGATAGAGAAATGAGTCTGATACTCTGCTAAACGTCGCCCCCAGACAATATAGGTACGAAATCCCGGCCATTTGTCTGTGGGAAGTGACAATATTGCAGAAAACTAGAAAACTGGTATTCTAAATAATGTTGAGTCAATACTTCATAAAATATATATGATAGATAGTATGATTGCGTCCGTAGTAATTTACAAGTGATATTTGTGGCTTCAGCGGACAGAAGAATAATAATTTGAATTAAAGAAAAAGTAGACTTTCAGCCGGATTTGAACCAGCGACCTTTGCTGTTAAACGGACAGATTGTCCGAAGACTTGGTAACAGCTAAGGTCGCTGGTTCAAATCCGGCTGAACGCCTACTTTTCCTTTAATTTAAATTATTATTTTTCTGTCCGCTGAAGCTACAAATATCACTTGTAAATATATATAATTTGTATCAAAACCAATAATTACGAATTGAGACAAAACGACACGTCTCTTAATTAAATTAAAAATTATTAGGTTTCAATACGAATAGCGGAAACGTGGTACACCCATCCCATCCAGGATGGTTGGGCGAACTAATCTGAGTTAATCCCTTCCCTAAAGGTAAAATTACTGGTGAGTTTTGTTATTCAAACCTTGAGAGTTTAGTGGTATTTAGTGGAATTTGGTGGTATTTTGCGGAGTTCAGTGGAATTTAAGGAAATCTAGCTCAGAATTTTTTGGAATTTATTGTGAGTTATATAGAGTTTTGGAGTACACGTTTATGAAGTGATTTTTCCCTCGTTCGTTATAACCAAAATATTGATATTATTTAATTGAATTTGCATTCATTGTTGGTTTAAGGCCACCTCGCTGCTTTATGAAAAATGGTGTTACATGTGTGCATTTTCCACATTTTCAATAGTAATATGTTAAGTGAATATAAAGTTGCCGAAAATTTTGCCTGAAGGTTTGTTGCCCAGAAATAGCTAGAATGCCATTTCGAGGACTTTTTACTTTTTAGGAAAATAAGAATCAAAATGCATAAAAGCTGTTTCTTCAGGACTACAAATCTGAATGCAAAATTTTCTAAAATTTTACATGCACGAAACATATTTTATAGACTATTTAACCAATAAGAAGGCTATAGGACCCGTCGTCCTAAAAAAACTGAATTGGCTATTCCATGCACTTTATCAGTGAAAAAAGGAGAAAAATGACCATTTAGAAATTAAGGAAAAACACGTCACACTGACACACGTTAATCTGAAAATGCTATTTGTCGAGGATGAACTGCGTAACCACCAGACAATAATTTATCTGATGTTTTTATCTTATTATTGGGTGTAAAATAGGCAGGCAAATCTAACATACGTGTCGCATGATTTCATCGGATCGACATTCTTTCAGCTCGAACTCTATGTTATTTTACAACAACAACAAAGGACGAACAAGCTACCAACTACTTGTTAGCAGGTCCCACCCGTGCCCTGTTTTAAACCCAACGTATCCAAGTATCAAATTGATTGACTATTAAGACCGTTTTATCTAAAGAGTTACTCAGAATGATCTTAGTTATGCATACTAATCTATCGCTTGTCTTAGCCGACAATAATCAATAATCATTCATCAATCCTTGCTTCAATTTGGTCTTTATTTCTCACTTTTTGTCATTCTACCATGGCATCTTACTTTGCAGGAGTTGCAGATAGTCAGATGATGCTGGGTCATGTAATGAATTGTAATATTACTTCTCGATGGTAGTTTATTATTAAGTCACTTTACTTTTGCTACATTACGAATGCAGCACCATAGTTGGTTTTGCGCAAAATTTGAGAAATGCAGGCGAATTGTTGGGAAATTACAAATTTTAAGTTTAATATCAAATGAATCCTTTCTCTAAAGTCACTTCACATAAATCTCAGATGTAGTAACTTTTCATGGGTGGCTAGATAGATATATTCTTGAAATGAACTATACTACCTATGTATCCATTCTTGCTAGTTTAATTTTTTCACAATTTCTTACTACCGTACTCCTCCTTAGAACTATAACGCATCGCCTAGATCACTTTTCTTAAAAAGTTTAATTAAAACATTTAATAGCAGCAAAAAATATTTGGACTAATTACGATTTTAATAAATTCCCAGTCCACAACGCTCCAAAAAACCAGCAATCGAATACGCATTTATGGCGAAATGTGTATACTTCGTCCGCAACCGTCCTCGATTACTTCGAGATCCATCCTCCTGGGTTTAATTTTGATTTAATTAAACGTCGGTAACATGTATCAAATTTTTGTTGATCCCGACTACATGGAAAAAGTGAAATCTCTCAACTCTCGAAACCTTCGAAAAACATCTGATAATTAAAATCCAACTACAAAAGGCAGTTAAAAGGCAAACTTTCCTCTGTCGTTACTGACGGAAAATAAATTAGTTTCCACTTGTCTTGCTGTTCGGATGTTGCTCCATTTTGTTATATCAAATTTCGGATATTCGGTAGAAACGCAATGAATCCTGAATTTGACAAGAGGCGTCCTCGGGAGTACAAAACCTGAACTCTGGCAACATAGTGCAGACAAATTACCAACCCCGATTTTAAGTCTTCCCTTTGCCTGATGGCTGATGTTGTTTCATCAGTCTTGCTAATTATTTTCTATTGTTTGACTGTTAATTGCGGGGTTTCATGAGAAAGGTATTATCAATATTTTAAATTAGTTGTTTTCTTATACGTTTCTCATTCGCAGAATTTAATTTAAAACTCATTTTATAATACCCACGTTAAATAACTGGAATCTTTTGTCCTTCGAACATTCTTGCACGCCAACAGATCTGGTTATAATCGGCCTATTTCAACCTTCATAACTCAGTTTTTGTTGCAAATTTAATTAGTTTGACGTAGTTGTGAACTTTGGACGTTGCATTGTTTCCAAGCTCATTTTACATTATGTTATTGTGTTCCCGAGGTACATGCTGAAGTTTACTAATTTTGAATTTACTGCCTGGTTTTATTATTATTTGTTGTCGTGCTAGAGGGCGTAACGAATATTTTTGATTATCCTTGTTTTGAAAACCTTTTTAGAGACGACGAGAAAGACAACAGCAACACTCTGGTCGACCCCGCTCACCAAAAGCGTTACAAACAGGAAATCAGAAAACGTAGCCGGGCATAAAAGAACTAAAAGGCGGAAAATACACGGCACTTTCAGAGAGATAATCTCATAACGCCCTGTCGATTTCAGCTAGCTTTAGACTCTTACACGTATATCCCCGGAGATACAAATTCCATTTTAACGTGGTTCGCTCTGACATGACCCTCCTCCATTATTGCATGAGTGATTTATTCTTTCCGATCAATCAATTTACGTGCAGAGACTCAATGCTTACGGCCGGCGTTTGTTTCGTTAAATAATTTAATAATTAATCATTTTTGGAATGCCATAATTTTCGTGAAATAATAGCCTTAGTCCAATAAGAGATCCGATTATTGTCTACTTTTTGGCCGGAAATGTCTCCAAACCAGATAAAACTGTTTGCGGCTTAACGGAGGGTAAGGGTCAAAAACCCAAACAAAAGGGTCCCGAAGCTGAGGCCACTATGTGGCCGGCTGGACCTAATTTTAATTTGAAGTGTGTTGTTCAGAGATTTAGCGGGATTTTGAAGGAAAAATAACGGCTTACCTTAGTAGAAGAACGTAGTACTTTTTTGGAGAATTGAAAATTGATCCCAACTTTCAAATTCATTGTTGTAATTAGCGTCCTTAAGTTGTAAGTTGTTGGTGAAGTTAGCAGGATTGGGACAAATAATGCACCTCTTCTTTATTCGAAAATGGCCGACGTTTCGACTATTTATTTAGTCTTCTTCAGGGCTATTCTCACTTAGAGAGGGTAGTCAGTTAAAAATCTATTCATGATGGTTAAAATAGCAAACTCCATTTAATTGTTCGGTGACCCTGGTATCTTAGGCTCGACGAACTACACGTCCGCTGTATAAGGTACAAAATTTGCGAATAATTGTACGATAAATTGTACTAATAATTATTATAATTAACCATCATGAATAGATTTTTAACTGACTACCCTCTCTAAGTGAGAATATCCCTGAAGAAGACTAAATAAATAGTCGAAACGTCGGCCATTTTCGAATAAAGAAGAGGTGCATTATTTGTCCCAATCCTGCTAACTTCACCAACAAATTGATCCCAACACCATATTTATTCTAATTATGTTTCGCAACTTAGTACTTGAAGTAACTAAAAAAGTAGTAACTGATCATTTAATGATACCTAAAAATGTGCAGATTGGGAACGAAAAAACTTATTCTTGGAGCAGAAAATTTTTCACTCTCTTTTATTGCGCATTTTCACTCTCTTTTATTGCGAATCAGTTTTTGAGCCCATCCTCAGTGCTCCATATATTATGACGAGCAACTATGTATTCTTTGTATTGTATTATACTATGTATTACATACGTGTTACCAATTTTGTAAATGTTAAAAACTACTGTCATTAAAGCGGTCACCCTAGCCCTGTCGCACTCCCCTTCTAATCTGTACTGCGTTGGACATATTATTACCTAATTTGATTTGTGCTGTTTGGTTCCAATATAGGTTTTCAATGCATCTGATTTCCATTTGGTCTATATCAAGCCTATTGAGGAGCTGCATTAATTTGTGGTGTTGTACGCGATCAAATGCCTTTTCATAGTCTATAAACCAAAGACTCACATCCTTTCTCTGATCATAGCAGTTTTGGATAAGGACTTGTATTGCGACCACCGCCTCTCTTGTACCCAACCCTTGTCTAAACCCAAATTGCGAGTCGCCGATGTCTCTTTCACATTTCTTGTATATTCTCTGGTGTATGATTTTAAGGAATATTTTGTGTGATCTGTGATCTTCACATTTTCTTGCATTGGTCTTCTTAGGCAGAGGGACAAAAGTAGAGCACAACCACTGTTTCGGGTAGTGACCGGTCTCATATATAGTGTTAAATACTTTCTGTAGTGCTGTTCTGCCTCTTTCATCTAGGAGATTAAGTATCTCTGAAGGGATTTCATCTGGGCCAGCCGCTTTGTTATTTTTTGAGTTACGTATGTTGTTTTCTATCTCGCTCTTAGTGATCGATGGGCCGGTTAGAGAGTTATTAGTGACAACTGTGGGTCTGTCGTCGTCAAAAAGTTCTTCAATATACCTTTCCCAGACATTGATCTTTTCTTTGATGTCGAGAACTATCTGGTTTTTTTGAATTTGCCTAATGTGGGGGGTATTACGACTTTTTTCTCAATTTCCAATTTTGACCGCCCATAACTTTAGAAGTAACGAACTGATCAGAATAAGTCAAACTATTTTCTCTTCTTCTCAATATCTCCTTCTCGCCCCATCAACAATTCCCTACTTTTAAAAAACTCACTTATGAGGGACTAATTTCATGCGAAATCAGTTTGTTCCGTTCTTAAGAGATTGCAATAATCCCATTTCGACCAAAAACAGCATAAACAAATAACAATGTTTTTTTTTAATTTGCCCAAAGTAGGTATTACTACTTTCTTCTCAATTTCCAACTTCGATATGCCCATAACTTTAAAACCAATAAACCGATCATATTGAGTCTATCTGTTCTTTCTTCTGCTTGATGTCCTCTTTGTCCCTTTAAGGAAAATTCCATTTGTTTACTAATTTCGGAGATAGACCCCTGAGGTGATCGACTTTGAGGCACTTTTAGAATCGACTTTGGAGCCACTTTAAAAAAAAAACTCATTTATGGGGCTAATTTTATTCGAATTTAGTTTGTTACGTCTTCAGGGGATTGCAGTTGTCCCATTTCGATCAAAAAACAACATAAAGAAATCCCAAAGATTTTTTAAATTTGAAAAGAACCAAAGGGATGGTATTACGTTTTTTTTTTCTAAATTTCCGACTTTGACCGCCCATAACTTAAGAACCAATAAAACGATAAAAATAAATTTAATAGCTATTTATGACGTAAGTGTTAAAAGTGCAACTTTAAGGCACGCATGTGCACGACGAGCGAGGCGAGTTCTGCAATTCGCGTGAGTTCCTTAACAGCACTTTTAACACGAATATTGTGCAACATTTTTTCTACAAACGCATTAAAAATCATTTTATGACAATCTAAGTGGTTTTGTTTACTATTAACAACCGTGTTAATAGTTATTTATGTATTAAGAGCGAAAAGTACAACTTTTTTGCTTGGAGATTGAGCACTCGCTATCACTCGAGAACAAAATAGATATTTATTTTATTAGGAGTATAAGTTATACATTATGTAACGGAGTGTGAAAGTTTAAACGCCGAGTATTTTATTTTCAAACAATTAATGCATATAATCCAGGAAATGTAACTGCTAATTTCACTCAATTCCAATTAAAAAACAACACCTCCTAATTTTTGTTTTCTTTGTATTCATAACTACCGTGTAACACCAGCTGACAATGATGTCTCTAAAGTAAATTTGATGACAAGATATGTTTGTCAGATTTTCGTTTTCGTAAAGGTGTTTTAAATTAAGTTCGAAGCCGATTAAATAGCAATATGTCAGATATAGAAGAAACAAGTTTACCAACTACGCCATCGAGAGTGGCTGCAGCGGAAAAATTAAGAGGGTATTTTTTTATATTTTCCTTTGAGCGGCGTATAAGTGTTATACGCCGCCGGATTATAACACTTATACGCCGCTCAAAACGGGCGTCAAAAAAGTGACACTTATACCTTCATAAAACAGTCACTAAAGTTGTGGTTATATGGCGTTTGAAAATAAAAGTTACTTTTTGCTCGTAATGCATACAGCGATTTTTCTGCAAACGATCAATTTCAAATAATACAAGACAACCACGTATTATTAAGTAATGAAATCTGAAAATTTATATCAAACCGACGTTTGACTATGACGTTTTAAATATTTAATTATCGAGTGGTGGTAGTTGCTATTGACAGCAAGCAAAAAAAATCTTTTTCGCTTGTTGCCCTGGGCAACGCGCGTAATAGTAAACTCACAGTCTGATCCTCAAAAAAGGTTAGGTTTTCGTTTGTCTAATGAAAGCGTAAAATGCGTCATTATTGAACGTTTGTAGAAGAAAGTAATTTACGTGTAACGCACTAGTGTTAAAAGTAGTTTACTTTTCACACTAGTGCGTTAAAGTAGCTTATTTTTAAAACTAGTGCTTAGTAACTATTGTTACAGGATACAGGTTCCAATAATTTATCGTCCATTAACTACACACTTTTATTTACTTTTAACTATTACAACACGATTAAAACACAATTACTCTCTACTAATAATTCGCACCGTTCGCTTGTCCGCTTATTTCGCTTATTTACTACACTGCACTATCCATTCAATCCCATCTCGCGCGGCTCGCTGGTTTATATACCCAGACTGAACACACTCTCGTACTTTCGAGAACGGAGGCGACTGTTCCCGGTTCTCGTTTAGTCTAGATGGTTTCGCGGGGTCGCTGTCGGCGCCTGGCGTTGCCGCTTAATCGGCCCGAATCTCTGTGGACCGACGCTCGGGCGTAACACTATTAATATTTTATTTATTATTAACATCGGTAACCATGTTAAAAGTAATCTACTGTTTGTTAAAAGTTGAGTTTTTAATGCGTTGGTAGAAAAAGGTTTTTTAGTCTTCTTGGTGTCCTCTTTCTCTCCCTTCAACAAGAGTACCATTTGTTAAGTAGTTTTATTCAGTTCAACAAAATGATTTACCATATCCTTCCTATTTGATAAAGGCAATCTGTATGCGTAGCAACACTAAAAGTTGATGTGACAGTTACTAACTGTGGCATTCTACAGCAGCTTTACTCCTCAAAAAAACTATTCGAGCCTATCTTATATGAGAAAACCTTGGAATTATTTGCATTTAACAACATCCCCACAGTCATTGTTAAACATATTTGATATCTTCATTTGAGACTCATCGGAGTACTATTTTAAAAATGAATTATAGATATCCTAATATTAGGAAATTCAAAATATGAGGAGTAATAGTAATAATAAAGTGAATACACAGTTTAAAACTTGGCGAAAACCCAAGACAATACTTAATATCAAAGGGATGGGGGTCAGGAATTTTCAAAATTTTTATTACCGCATACACACTCTAAATCTTATTTACTTATCAAGTTTTTTGCTGAAAGTACTTTATATTTAATAAAATATAAAGTAATTTGATAATAATTGAATATGATTGAATAATAATAAAATATAAACTTTTAATAAAAAATATAGAAAATTTAAGCCAATAATATTAGCCAAAGTGTGAGGAGTTTTGGAATTATTCATATGCAGAAGCATTTTTCTAATCACATTCTATGTATATGAATTTCTTTTTTTCATTATTAGTACCAAGAAAGCGTACAGCAAAAAATTGACAATCATAAGCTAAAATAATGATAAACGAAGGGGTGTAATAATTATTGGAAAAAGATTTTTCATTCGATGATATCAAAAAGATGCGGTCAGGTATTTTTAATTATTAGATATTTTAGATCTTTTCTCGTGTTAAATATTTGAGTATTTATTTATTACTAGTACATGCATTAAACGTTAAATGCAATAAAACTTAGTCTAATTTCTTGAAATTTTCATTTAGTATTATCTTATTTTCATTTAGAGCTGCTACTATAAATTAAGAATTAGTAAAAGAGTAAACGAAAAGTGTGAAAAATAAAAAATTCGTAGTCATGAGAAAATATCTAAGATTTGTGAATGTAAAAATGTTTAAATTTTTTACTTACAGAAATGCTCTGTTAACCTCCTTATTCCACGTCTCTTTGGTACACTTCTCACAATAAGAATTCACAGACTTTTGGTTGTTAGTAGTTGAATCCATAAAATTAGTTTAGTTAAAACGAAAATATGAGAAAATGTACGTCAATAAAGAAGTTTGAAAGTAGCAAAAAGCAAAGTTCCGAGGCAAGGTTGTATGGAGTGAAGAATTGAAATCATCGGCTTAGCAGAAAGCTGAGAATTTTACCTATATTTCGATCTTCCATACAGTTGTTGATTACGCCTAGAAAAAATGCAAAGGTGTAATAGTTATTTATGACGTAAGTGTTAAAAGTACAACTTTAAGGCACGCATATGAAAGCTGCATAAGTGCTTTGAAAGTGCATACAAGATTTTTTCTAAAAAGGCGTTAAAAATTATTCTATAAAAATCTAAGTAGTTTTACTAGTGTTAAAATCAACTTATTTTTTTAATACTATTGCTTTAAAATGCCATTTTTAACAATTCATTAGCGTGTTAAAAGTTGAGTTTTTATGCGTGTGTAGAAAAAAATTTGTGATAGAAACCGAAGTTGTGTAAAATATGCTTTAAACAATTATTTAATCAAGAACAAAACAAAGTTTTGCCAGATTAATGATTATTCAGTTTATATTAAATCCCATTTCGCCTCTTTTTAAGGGCTAACGTATTAGCAAAATTTGTTGAATAATTTGTTCGATCGAGTTTAATTAAGCATAGCATAATAGGTTCGTTATTATTTTGGTTTATACAAGTATGTTTATAGGCCTGAAAGGAGAACTAAATATATCTAGTATTTAAATTGAATATTTGCGCATATCAGATGTTTACGTGCTTGTGCCCAAAGCAAAATAATTAAAATGCAGCAAACTTAAGGTTAAAGGGTACTCTGTGCAATTAGAGTCCCCGGACTCTCATTCTATTAGAGCATAAAAGAATACCAAATATAAGAAGCATATAGTAACTCCTGTAATGATCCAGCCCTGGCCATTAAATTATTTCAATTGAGGTTACTTTTCGAGGTAAAACGGGTTATTTACGGCTTTTTTTTTCAAGTAATTATTATTATTGCGAGCTCAAAGGGATTTTCCTAAACCAGTATTTCAAACATCTGAATCGTTTAAAGGCTGGAGGAAACGAACCACTTAAAGAAATTAATGTTCCAGTCAAATTAGGAAAAAATGGGTTTTCTAATCGGTGAGGAGAGAAAACGATTAAGAGAATTCTTAATCGTTTTCTCGAATTTTTAAAGCTAATATGAAGAAATACGTAAAAGGGGCCAAAGTGTTGTATTTTTGGGAGAGTAACTTGTGTATCAAGGAAACTTTCGGAAATCTTATTTAGTAAATATGAATTTTGTGTTCACACACTGCAAGAATAATACATTTGTGAGACAAATTATGGCTCACATATCTAAAACGGTAGAGAAATTATTTTTTTATTAATATTAAATCAGAAACACAATTTCCGAAATACCGACAAGTGTTAAGACTACGTGAAGTATAAAACTTAGCATAAAGCGATAATTTTATTATAACCCCCAAATTGTCGTTGGCGCAAAAAAAGATTTGGTAAAATAAGATAAGTTGTAATTATGCCTGGGGTGTTAAATAAGTATGACATAGGGTGAGAGAGAGAGAGGGTTACTTAAAACTAAACAAAATTTTTGTAGAACTCTGGTTTGGTAGAAATCCACAAAGATACTTTGGGACAAATAAGACTGTTGGGGAAACCCAACACAAAAAGAAAGTTATAAACGAATTTAAAACTATTTCAAACAGTAAACAACTCAAATAAACCCTCAGTTTCTCTGCAGACAAGAAGGCACTAAATAGTGCTGAACGTATCCACATTCAGAGAAAGCAGCTGTAATAAAATCTGAAAATAGCCCAGACCACAGTTTTTTTAATGAGGACGTCGGTATGCATTTGCTGATTTTCCTATTGACTGTACAGCGTCGCGACGGATTAATGGTGTAGATCGCTCGATATGATCGGCTGATATCTGCATAAATGCATTCGTTCACCCAGATGAATGGGAGTTCAAGTTCAGTTTTCGTAGGTAAAACATCGCTGCCTCCCGGGCGGGAAGTGTATCGATCGAAATGTAGGTCAGAAAGTTGTCTGAAAGTTCGATAAAGTAATCGATTGTTGTTCAGTTGGGCTTAATTGCAGTCTCGTGTATTGGATTAAGTGCGTTTCTATTATTTGCTCATTTTCGATGGTGAACAGATTTTCACAGACAAATTCACAAAAAAGAGGGTTTTCTATTCAAAAAACTTAGCCTTGATAACAACTTTTTTTTTGGTCACCCTGTATAAATAATAATTGGATCAGATAACGCTCAATTAAAAACAATAATCGACGGGTCCTAACGATTGTTCGAAAAATTAACATCTAATTTTTAATTCACCTTTAATTCACCTACGTAATTATATGCCATACATTTGCCGCTCACTGCATATTAATCTGTTTAAACGGTACTTACTGCTAGTGTTTATTCATTGGCTTAAATGGTACATGTTTCCATATATTTCGTTGTAAAGACGGTATGATAACTTAGTTTTAAGAATTTCATATAGTTTTAGTATTGCTGAATTGCGTCAAATGTAGGACCAACTATTAGCAGTGCAGCCCATTCTAGTTTTAATTAATCATGGTGTTTTCAATGTGGTCCTTCGAAAAACTATAATAACCTTCCATCGCCACATGCTTTGTATCCGTTAGGAAATCATCCTTGGTGTGAAACTTTTTTCAAAGGGGTGTCCCCGCCAAAGGCCTTGCCAAAACTGAGAAAACGGTTCTACTGGTTTAACAGCCGTGAAGATCTTAAATCATGGTGCCAAAAATGTGACATCCGTGGAGCAACAAAAGGGCCAACAAGAGGATGCAATTTGTTTCCCGTTTTATCAAAAGTTTTCCCAAACTTGCCCCACAAAAAGTTTTCTCTTCTACTCTCGCGCATATTTTAAACCAAATTGCAATGGCAAGGAGGCAGAGTTTCATAGAGAAATAGCATAAGGAAATATATGTATTTCTTTATTATTAACTGGACACCCTGTAATTATTATCTCAAGCCAATTATTAGCCACTTTTTCCAATCTTTTTAAATACATTCTAATGTATTATGCATGTGTGATTTTCTGGACATTTTTAAGGTCCCATAGGAACCATAGGTCCCATTAGAACCCTTCTAAAAAAATAAATTCTCACAATCTCAAAAAATACCTATGACAGAAAAAGGAATTTAACTTACACTTTTAGCGTCCTTAAGTTGTAAGTAGTTGGTGAAGTTAGCGGGATTAGGACAAATAATGCACCTCTTCTTTATTCGAAAATGGCCAACGTTTCGACTGTTTATTTAGTCTTCATCAGGGCTAAAACCCAATGAGTTAAATAGTAACAAATCCCTGAGCCCAACATAAAATTGCAAATAATGTTTGTTACATAATGGAACGTAAAATCATATACAAATTTTCAAAATTTAAAAAATTTAAAAAAAAAATAATAAAATTAAATATACAGACAAATTATAAACAACTACAAGAATTAACATTTGACAATTACTGACAGTACCAAGTAACCAGTAAACATTGAGGCGTACATTACGGAAGACAGAACTTACCTATTCTCACTTAGAGAGGGTAGCCCCCATAGAATTTTAAATGACTACCCTAGTAATTGTCAAATGTTAATTCTTGTAGTTGTTTATAATTTGTCTGTATATTTAATTTTATTATTTTTTTTTTTAATTTTTAAAATTTTAAAAAATTTTATAGATGTAATGGATGTATATGATTTTACGTTCCATTATGTAACAAACATTATTTGCAATTTTATGTTGGGCCCAGGGATTTGTTACTATTTAACTCATTGGGTTTGAGCCCTGATGAAGACTAAATAAACAGTCGAAACGTCGGCCATTTTCGAATAAAGAAGAGGTGCATTATTTGTCCTAATCCCGCTAACTTTACCAACTACATAATTTTAACATTTTAGCTTTTATTGATATTTGATTTTGATGAGCTGTGTGCTATGAAAATGTTGTAATTTACCTTAGACTCTGATTTTGAAAGATAAGTCTAGACTTATCTAAAAATTATATACCTTAATACAAACTTTAATAATAATAACGTAACTAACGTAGTTAAACTCTGCTCGTCCTCTTTGAAAACATATTATACTTGTTTTTTTCACAGGACGTCGAACAGAAACATCAAAACTGTTCCCACAGGCCCGACACCCGTGGATTGCTGATGTTTCTGTCTACCTCCACAATTTCAAAAGTAGTACATATACTGTAAGAAACAATTTATTTAACTATACTCTCGAATATTATAGTAGATATAATAAGACACTCGAAATTTTTTACTGACAAGAATTACGTGTCTTTTTCTTCAAGTTAGTATGTATGTGTCCTTTAAACACTCATTCTAACTACTTATTTGATAATTGATATGGCTGGATTGAATCATGATTCAGAATATCAATAAACTAATAACCATAGAGACAATAAAACCACTTTTTATTGATAGTCGTCACAAAACTCCCTCCAGCTAGGACTAGATGATCCAATAACCCTTTTTGAAACATAAACGTAGTTAACTAGAAGGTATCCAACTGAAGGCAAATTTCTCACTGCTTAGTCTCGAAGCTGCCATTTCGGCCACTCCAGGGAAAACTAACCCGGGCTTTTGTGTTGTCTGGGGCCTCCTACACGACTAAATCCCCATTTCGCTAATTAGCAGATAATATGACGAGACAAACAAACGTGTCTTTCACCTGGAGGAACTAGTTTCGACCTGACTCAATTTAGTTTAGACTAACTCTCATTGATCGTTCTAATTACACAGCTTAACCACTTGATAAATATTTCAAGGTATTTTAAAGTTTTTGCGAAAATGTGTAACCAACTTTACAGCTGAGCTGCATCTAGCCAATAAACGGAGATAAATCTGTGAGCTCGAGCACTTCGCACATATTTTGATGCCATTGGGATCTCTACCCGGATCAAAGCCTCAAAACTAAATCTTCATAACTGAATTTTAACCCGAGCCGGATGGGACGTCATCTATCCCCGGAGTATAATCAATGAGTATCAAGAAGCCGCACAATCGGGATATAAATGGGGAGTGGAATAGCTCCGTTTGTTTTGCTTATTATGATTTAGTCCTTAATGGGAATTTACATTGTTGAAACAGTATGCTCTCTTGGAACATTAAGCTTTGCAATTAGGTGTTTCGGTTTCCCTCTAGGAGCTAAAAAGTCGCTAATTAATGCAATTAGTGGTAAAGAACCACATAGAGAAGACGATAAGAGAGAATTTGATAAATCATTTTCCTCGTCACATTTCAAACATTTCAGAAGAATTTTCCTAACAGGCTATAGATCCAAGCGAGGGTGCAAGTCAAGGAAAACAAGCTTCATTTATATTTTATTGTTCATAAATTAAATATGAGGGCGAGTGTGGAGAATAATGGGCAATGATAATGGCGAATGGCTGGAAGTCTGGGTTTGTTCGAGCGGCTTTACATTTTGGCCTAATGCATTAGCCTCGTTCGCTTAGGCAAATTAAGTTGGTTTTATTTCTATTCGAGCTAAATGAGTAATAAATGAAATTAATATTCGTAGAGGAGCGCAAATTTGTATTATTTAATGCTTATCTTTACAAGTCATGATTTTATCATCAAACAGTATTTTGCCACTGCATCTAATTTTGCAAATCTTTCTTTGTAATCTAATGATAAATCATTTTCTAAAATTTATCCCTGATCAATTTGGAAGAACTTTGTATTTCTAACCGTGTTCAAGATATTTGCGAAAATATAAGTAATAACACATAATTATGGGTTACAAAATACCTACCATATAAATTGGTGAACATTTTCAAGTGTTTTAAACACTTCTTTTTATTTTTTTTTTAATAAATATTAACAACAAATTTATTATTTAGATAAGTAAATCCCTATAATAATTCACCAATTCTAATATACAGGGTGAGTCATAATAGGTAGTTGAAAATTATATCTCGTTTCAATGATTTATCCATACCAACCAAAAAATATGAGATTTAATTTTCAACCACCCAATATGACTCACCCTGTATTGCAACCTAAGATTAGTTAACCTTTATATTGATATGTCTTGCAAATATTTTGAAAACAATTAGAGTTTTAAGGCTGTTACAAAAGGCCATGTTTTTTGTTTTTTTATTAAACAGGGAGCATACATTTTGGAAAAGAAACTGAAAATCACTGGCATGCGAAATAATTGTGAGATGGTAAAAAAGGACCATAATACCAAAAGAAATATTACTATACAATTTGAAACCCACTGGGTAAGTCGAATTATGTAGAGCATAATAATTGGTTACCCACATTTCAAATTTGAAGTGATTATCACCAAAACTGAGGGTGTTATGAAAAAATGAGATCAAAATTTTAATTGCGTCCTATTGATCAAAAATTGTTTTCATCACCTTGTATTTCGGATAAAAATCTAAAACAAACTATACTTATACGATCTTATTTCTTAAAGTGGTGAAGGTGGTGAAGGAAGTGGTTTCTTAAAGTGGTATTTCTTAAAGTGGTCACACCTTTAAATTTTGACATACTATTTTCGAGCCACATCATTGGGATCTCAGGAACGGTAAGCGATACAAGGTCGGTTAAATTTGTTTGGTTGGTTTTGGAGCGCAATTTGGAGTCCAACACCACAATCTAACTCTGAGGTTCATGGTGATCACAGCTCTGTAGATCCAGAAGGTACCATTGGTCTAAATGCTGATTATGAATCAGGTGTATAAAAAAGTGGAACGATATGGATGTATGATGCACATCATATGCTTGTTCGTGCTCACATGACTTCCTTGAAATTTTTTAAAACGTGTTGTGTTAGAACCTGTACTTAGCTGTCGGTGGGGCCAGCAAAGATGACTTCCATCCCATACCGCCCTGAAATGAACAATTCAAATGATATTTCTTCTCTCTGAGTAATATTCATAAGTGGAGAAAGTTTATCAGCCAGCTGAGACACATTCTCTTGATCACCCGTATATTTCTCGAATTTTATCTTCTGGTGTTTCTAATGGATTGTTCCCAGCACGCAATTGTCTTCTAGTAACTCTTAATTGATATTTATAGCAAATACGAATTTTGCTTATAACTAGTACATAGGTTCATTCTTCTTATTCTTCTAAAGGTGCCTATCTTCTTATGATGTTGGCGACCACGTTGGCCCATCTTATCCTATTCACTGCAGCTCGGAATAAGTCGGTTGATGTTAGGTCAGTACATTTTCTAAGGTTGGCCAGCTAGGATATACGCCTGCGTCCAGGGCCTCGCTTGCCCTCAATTTTGCCTTGTAGGATTAATTGTAGAAGTCGGAACTTATCATTACGTATAATGTGGCCAAAGTAGGCCAGTTTTCTGTTCTTTACGGTAATTATAATTTCCTTGTCTTTTCTCAGCCTCGGATCCTGAATCATGATGTTAGTTGTATGGTATGTGTATGAGACTCGTAGCATGCGTCGGTAGCACCACATTTCGAATGCTTCTAAGCGTTTGGTGGTAGCCTCAGTAAGACTCGAGCTTTCTACTCCATAGGGGAGAACACTAAAGACGTAGCATCTGAGAATTCTTATGTGTATATTGATATTAAGACACAGGTTACAAATAACTTTCTTAAGGAGGTTAAAAGCGCTTCAGGCTTTTTGAATTCGGGTTCTCATTTCATAACTATGATCCCATGTATTACTGATATTGTAGCCCAGGTAGCATATTTTCTTTACTGTTTCCAATGGTGTATCGTTTGGCGTAAATTGAGCGTTTATGTTGATGTTCTTACTAATAATCATTATTTTAGTCTTTTTAGAGTTTAATTTTAGTTTATATTCGTTGCTTGCTTCTACGGTATTATCTATCATCATTATATTATATCATTATCTCTGGAGGCCCTCTGCACTATCTGCCAGCAGCACGGTGTCATCTGCATACTTAATGTTATTAAAAAGTTGACCATTTATTGCAATACCGTCTTCTGATTCATCCAAGGCTTCTCTAAAAAAGAAAAAAGATTTTCGGAATATATATTGAACAATGCTGGTGATAGTATGCATCCCTGCCAAACTCCCTTTCCGATTGCAAAGACCTCAGGCAGTTCGTTTTCGAGGCGCACTGTTGCTTTTTGTTGAAGTTATAGGTTTGATATTAGTCTTATACCTTTACCATCAATTTCCGATGTTTTTAAAGTGTCAATTAGTTTCCTGTGCGGCACTCTGTCAAATGCGTTTTCGAAGTCAATGAAGCATGCAAATACGTCGCACATGACATCTCTCGCTCTTAGTATTAGTACTTGCAAGCTGAAGAGTGCTTCGCTTGTTCCAAGGCCCGCTCTGAATCCAAATTGCACTTCACTAAGGTGTTCTTCTAATTTGGTATAAATGCGAGAGTGAATGATATTTAGGAGTACTTTAAGTGCGTGACTCATTAAACTAATTAGTTTGTGGTCCCTTCATTTCATTCCATTATTCGTCTATGTCGTTGGTGTAGTTTTCAGATCTTTTGGCGAAGTTTTCATTAAGCTCTTCTTTGACTTTTTCCTGGATGTTATTTTCTTGCAATAGTCTTATGTCCTTTTTGGGAATCATTTTCTTACGAATTATTTTGAATCGTATGTTGACATTTGCGACAAAAAGATTATGATCTGAGAAGACATCTGCGCCTGGATATGTTTTTGCTGAGGTGATGGAGATTTGAAACCTTTTGTTTACAATGATAAAATCAATTTGGTTCCTCATAATTCTCTCTGAAGCATCTCCGGGAGCTTCCATGGACAAAGCCTTCTGGGATGTAGTTTGAAAAATGTATTCATGACTGCCATGTCTGTCTTTTGACAGAACTGGATTAGCCTTTCTCCTCTTTAATTTCTCGTGCCTAGACCGTATTTTCCCACAACGCTATTAACTGTACCCTGTCCTATTTTGGCCTTAAAATCGCCCATGGTGATATTTAGCTCATGTTTTTTTGTTAGTTTTAGTGTGTCTTCTAGGGTCTGATAGAAATTTTCTATTTCTGCTTCAGTAGATTCAGCTGTGGGTGCGTAAACCTGAATGACGTTCATGTCAGAAGGCCCAGAGTTAATCTTCAATAATGCGATCCTGTCCGACATAAGTGTAAATCCTATCACTGCTTTAGCTAGGTTCATACAACATTTATTTTATTTCTAACCTTTCTTTTTCATCATCCATTTCATTGAGCATAAATAATAAATGCGGGTTGACTATTCATTTTTCACGTTTTTTAAACTAATAGGCAGAAAGCAGATACCCAAAACGACCGTTAATTTAAAATAATTATTTTGTCAAAATTGGGAAGTGATCTCACTTGTTAGCAAGCATTTCCTGATTGTAATGTCCCTAGTAAATTTTTAATAAAAACTGAAGTAGAATTAAATTGTCTTATTAACTCCCTAATAAGAATTACAACAAAAATACTTAATTTGTTGGCACAAAAATACGAAGGCGTAGAAGGGCCAACAAGATGTTTTTTCTTAAATTCCGAGTTTAAAGTCGGAATTTAGTTAAACTCCGAGTTCAAAGTCGGAATTTAGTTAAATTCCGAGTTTAAAGTCGGAATTTAGTTAAGTTGCGAGCTCAAAGTCGGAATTTAGTTAAATTCCGAGTTCAAAGTCGGAATTTAGTTAAATTCCGAGTTTAAAGTCGGAATTTAGTTAAATATGATTCACAAATCAGTGGCGTAGACGCAAGATTAGTAAAACGTTTGTATTCCATGTTGTACAGGAACGGCAAAATTTTTTTTAAAAGACTGATCAATATTTTGGTAACTACGACGTCATGGTGGGTGTCCTAACTTTAAGACTCCTTTAGTGATTACATTTAAGAGCTGTGATCGATATCTCGGGACGTTTTTTGCGGTTTTTTGTTTTTTGTTGTCGACAAGAAGAGTTACGGGACGTTTATAAAAAGTTTTGCACCTTTCTATAAGTTACAGTGTTTTGCGGGAATCAGTAAAACTATTAGACTTTAAAAGTTCATTGATTTGAAAAGAATCGATACAACCTAATTTTTGGTAATTTTCAAGGCGTTTTATCTCAGAAATCATTTATGATAAATTCATAGCTTAAAAAGGCTCTGAAGGAACTTTTCTTCTAGAACTAACTTCCAGAACCAATCTTTAACTAAACCAGTTTTATCATTGTGATACGGCGCAAAAATATAAAATTTGAACTGATTGCATTATTTGATATCTACGGTAAATCTTAACTTTTCAATTTTGTCATGTCATTTTATAGGCTTGCTAGATATCTCGGAACATGTTCGGCGGTTTTCCTTTTTATGCTCGAGAAAAAGTTACAGGGTATTTTCAGAAAGTTTAGAGTATTTTTATTTTTTGCTCTGTATAGCAGTGTAGGTCACCTGATTTTACTGATATAAACTAAATTTAAAAGCTCATTAAGTACAAAATCAGTGACGTAGAACTCTAGTTCATAAAGATTGCTTCGGATGTTTTCGCAAAACTTTAATATTACTTCTGTGACATCATCACTGTTAATGATTTCCCAGCTCCTTTTCTGTAACTTCAAAAGTGTACTATTAACTTAAGTGAAGTGTTATTTAATAGGTTTGATAAATATCCGAACGGTTTTGGGGATGTTTGTTTTTTGGTCTCGAATAAGATACGAGTGCAATTCAAAAATTTAATGAGGTAAACTAAATCTACGAATTTATGTACTTAATAATGTGTGGGCCTACCGAAAACTCGCATTACTTCAGCCCTTCTTGGCATGGTCTCCACCAAATTTCTGATGTACTCCTGGGGAATGGCTTCCCATTCCTCCCTAAGTGCCACTGCCAATTCATCCAAGTTTTGAAATTATTGCTCTCTTTCTTTCAGTTTTAGTTTCATTCTGCTCCACACTTTATAACATTCATATCGGGCGACCTAGCAGGCCAATTCATGCCCTGGGTGTCATTCTCTCTTAGAACTTCATTAACAATTTGAGGCCGGTGTGGACATATCGTCAATTAAGATAAAACCATCTCCAAAGTTCTGAGCGAAGGAAATAACAATTTCATTCATACACAAATATCGATATCTAACTGCGTTCAGGTTAGTTCAGGTTAAAATTAAAACCAATAAAAACCACTAAGTCAGTCTTTCCATTTCCCATTACGCCTCTCCATACGCTGACACTTTCACCCCCAAATGGCACTCTGGGTTCTATATTTTCTTGCAGGTTTCATTCATTCCGGCCTCTCAACACTAAAATACGTCCATCTGATGCATACAACAAAAATCTACATTCATTTGTAATAATGCAATTATTGTTCCACTCTGCCATTCCGCAGTGCAAATGTTCTTCTGCCCAACGCCAATCAAATGGAGTGAGTTCAATTTTAAAGTTTTACACCATATCACATTGATAAAACTGGTTTACTTAAAGATTGCCCAAGGTAGATAGTTTTAGAAGAAACGTTCTTTCAGAGCTTTTTTACACTATGAATTTATCATAAGTGGTTTCTGAGATAAAACGCTTTCAAAATTACGAAAAATTATGTCGTATCGACTTTTATGTTAGCAGTTTTCTTTTTTATTTTATTAACTCTACAATTTTTTTTTTTCATTATTAACTATCAATATACGCCAATGATTTTAAAAATAATGAACTTTTAAAGCCTATGTGTTTTATTGGTGCGGGTATTCCCGCAAAAAACGTCCCAAGATATCGATCATAACTCTTAAAAGTAATCACAATAGGAGTCTTAAAGAGGACGTCGTAGTTAACAAAATGTTGATCCATTTCACAAAGAATATTTTGCCGTTCTTGTACAACATGGAATAGAAATGTTTTATTAACCTTGCGTCTACGCCACTGATTTGTCAATCATATACTCGGAATTTGACTAAATTCCGACTTTAAACTCGGAAGTTAACTAAATTCCGACTTTAAACTCGAAAATTAACTAAATTTCGACTTTGAACACGGAATTTAACTAAATTCCGACTTTGAACTCGGAATTTAACTAAATTCCGACTTTGAACTCGGAGTTTTACTAAATGCCGACTTTGAATACGGAATTTAAGAAAAAAAATCTTGTTGGTCCTTCTACGCCTTCGCACAAAAAGGAACTAAAAACATTCTCAAAAAGTGTTCAAAACTCTAACTTATAACTCATAAAACCACTTTAGAGCAAATCATCGATATCTTAACTTTTGTTTCGCTCACAACAATCTTATTTGTTCCACACTTGAGGGATGGCCTCCTTTTCCGTATTATTGAGCCTCTCGCTATTGGGTTTAGGAATCGAAATCTCTTAATTGTTTTCCGTCCTCACCGATTAGAAACCCCATTTTTCCCCATTTTGGTCCGGCCATTAATTTCGTTAAGTAGCTCGAACCCTTAAACGATTCAGATATTTGGAATACCTTTTTAAGTAAGTCTTAGAGCTCTAGCAATAATAATTGCTTGCAAAAGAACGGAAAGCCGGGAATGGCACAATTTCACCCCGAAGATGATTGCTTCAAACCTCACCTGCAATAATTTAATGGACGGGGCTGGAACGTTACGATTATATCAGAGGTGCAATGTCGTTACCGTTTATGGCTTATATTTAGTACTCTTCTGTGCTCTGAGATAATGAGAGCCCGCGGGCCTTAATTGCATAGAGCTTCCATAAATCTACAAGTTTCCTACCTTTTGGTGATTTTGCTCTTGTACCAAGTACATACCAGAGATGTTCAAAAATTCAATAATATAATATTTTTAATCCTTCGCTCAGGAATATACACAAAAGAGAACATCTGTGCCCATAAAGCTGAAGCAAAATAATAATGAACGGATTATGCCACATTTAATTTAACTCGATCGAATACAGTACTCAACGAATTTAGTCAATACATTAACCCTAAAGAGGGGCGAAATGCGAATTAAAATAAACTGAATATTCATGAGTCTGGCGAAAGGTTTGCTTTGTTTTTGGTTAAATTGTTCAAAATGTTGTCTGCAAACTTCTGTTCCCATGACATTTCTTTGTATTTTTGGATTCAAATGATTTTATGTTTGGAAAACTTTCACTGAGCTTCATGTTTGCCAAAATGTTAAAGCTGATAAAATATGGTACACGTCCGATTTTCACGGGGAGTTTTTGCTTGATGCATAAAGTTGCGTAGTTTTATATTAAAATCTCTTATGCTTTTTTACTTTATCTTTTATAGGAGAGTTCAAACACTCGCCTTCGCGTGTAATTTATTTTAAGATTAATATTTGAGTTTAAAAAATTAGGTACTCTACCAAATATTCTTCAAAAATATTTCTTGTATATATTCTTAACGTTCACATATAGTAACCCTGACTTAAAAATGTAGTGAACAAAATACGCGACAGTATTAGGGCACGTTCCTGAACGCTTTGGCTCTTTAGATGGCCTCTATTGTGAAAAGTCTATGAAAAGAAGCAAATGGTCTATGATTCATGGTATCAGAGTGGTCGTTAAGTTCGTTAAGTCATACATATCCTCAATATAATACAGTTACTTGCAAACCCATCTCCTACAATACATCTAGTTAAAAATAGAGTATTAATAACGCCTTTCAAACACACTCTATAGATTTTATTGAATGTAGTAAACCTAAACGGCATCTCACGCATCCAGAGCAGGCCCAGCCCTTACTCGTCCCGAAGAAAGCAACTTAACGATCCTTGAAGACTGATATTATCTGGGTTTTGATTGGCATTATGTTCTAATTCAATGGAGCGGGACAAAAGAGGACTTTGTAGAAAAGCGACTTGGAAAATTAATATTTTAATAAAGACTGTGGAACAGGAGGGCCCTAAGAGCATGTCAGGCCGTCTCTTTGTCAATACGCGAGTCTGGAACAACGTTTGGGCTGTATTATGTTAACGTTACTTCAATTAGCTTCCATTAAAATATTCTGACGTTGAGAAGGCATGTTGATGGACCCAATCCCTTCGTTTTGATTATTTGAAGTTTTGGTGGGGAAGTAGTGCTTTGATAGCTATTAGTCTGCTGTATGGAAGCTTTATAAAATAACCTTGCAATTTTATTAATATATATTTTATAATTTTGAAATCGACATGTTTTGTAATTTTTTTTGCAAAAACAGGAAAAAACAAATTCTTATATGGCCCAACTATAACTAACTCTTGTATTTGTATGTACTTGGAAATCGGGCACAAACAGACTGTTAAGTCTTTTTGTAAGAATGAATAGAAGAGGCCTAACAAAGGCTATGACCCGTGCATGTGTGTGAAATGTGGCCTAACAATCTCTAAGCAGTGTAAAATTTGTATATCAAGGGGGCCCAATCAACGCTATGCCCCATGTGTGTAAGAAAATGGGGCCCAACAACTATGGTCCATATAAATATGTATGAGGTTACTCCATAAACTCGGGTTTACAATATCCGGAGGTTTCAGTCTCTTTCTTCACGGATTCTGAGAAAGGCTGGCTATCGAGTCTCCCAAAATTAACTTCTGAGCACTTTTATACAAAAACAACAGTTCAACCAAAAATACATTTGAGAACCAAAACTGGTACTAAAAAAGATTGTCCGATTACATGCACCAAGATTTGAAGGATATACGCACTTTTTTAAAGCTGGCAAACATGTTTTAATTAGCATTGCATAGTTTGCAACAAATTTAGTAACTTTGTTACAAAATTGACCAAAGGGAGGGGGGGTTACGTCTTTTTTCTAAATTTTCAACTTTGACCGCTTGTAATTTTAAAATGAAACGAGTGGACCGATTGGTGTGAATTCAACTGTTTTTGCTCCTCTTGACGTCGTCTTTCGCGTGCCAATGGAAGTTCCGTAGGTGCAATATTTTTTAGGAGATAGACCGCTTCGATGGTCAAATTTTACACAGTTTTAGAAGTCCAGTTTAGAGTAGGTCTAACTGTTTTTTTGGTCCTCTTGATGACCTCCCACTAACGGATGTGCCCTAGATGCAATATTTTGGAATAGAGACCCCTTCGATAGACGTTTTTTGGCTAATTTTAGATTCGACTGTTTTGTCATTTTTTTTTTAATTTTGTTTTGGGGCTAATTTCATTCAATATAAGGCTGGAAATCCCCTCAAGATGATAATGAGAGACAAATAAATCGTAATCAAATTGATTACCTCCTGATCAACAAAGATTCCAAAATAACATCAAGAGAGTTGCAGCTTATCCCAGAGCCGAGCCGACATCGCATCACAACTCATTAATCGGAAATTTTAGGTTTAAGGTGAAACTAGTAACCTGCAAAACAAAAGCCAAAAAATACAATAGTAGGTGGATTAGCGGGATGGGGACAAATAACGACAATTCAGCTTTTATGAATTGCCAACGTTTCGACCATATATTGTGGTCACCTACTACTTAGTTTATTGGGACGCCAAACACTCGTAGTAAAAAATACCCGACACTGAAGAACGGGACAAACTAAGGGATGATTTAGACAAGAGAATAGCAGACAACACAGCTGTCGAGGAAAACATAGAGCAGTGGAATAACATCAAAGTGAATATATGAGAAGTTACAGAGACGATCCTTGGATACAAAAAGAGAGAAGCTAGGAGGGGGTCGATGACCGACGAGATCCTGGATATAACGGAGGAAAGAAGACTAGCAAAATGTAATACACTAAAATATTATGAAATCCACAGCAACGTTCGTCGCAGAATTAGAAAGGCATAAAATGGTTATTTAAACAATGTGAAGAAGCAGAAAAACTGCACGAAAAACATGACAGCTTATCCACAAAAAAAATCTAAAAGAGATAACCAACACGTTTAAAAAGGCAAATACCTCAAAAATCACTAAAAATAACCAGATTCTAAAGGACCCCCAGGACATATGTAAGATGTGGGTAACATATATAGAGGGTCTCTTCGAAAACGCACGAACCTTAACACCTAGCAAAGGCCCAAATAAAGCCACGGGACCATCCATACTAGAAGCAGAGGTCATATGTACACTCTCGGCACTAAAAAACAAAAAGACACTTGGCCCAGATAATATAAACGCTGAAGTGCTGAAACTAATAAACACTAAAGAACTGTGCAGATTTTTCAACAACATATATGAGAATGGCGAGATTCAAAACGACTGGCTAACCTCCACCCGGGCTCCATCTTTGTTGCTATCTCCAAGAAACCAAATACAAAAACATGCAAAGACCACCGACTTATTAGCCTTATAAGTCATGTACTAAAGGCATTTCTAAACATAATCCACAAGAGAATATACCAAAAGTGCGAAGAAAGATCTGGCGAAACACAGTTTGGTTTGAAAAACGGTTTAGGCACGCGAGAGGACCTGTATGCAGCTGCTTACACAGAAATGCTACTACCAACGAAAAAACGTTTTTGTATACTTCATCGACTACCAAAAGGCTTTCAACAACGTGAAGCACGACCTTTTAATACCCATACTACGAGAAGCTGGCATCGATGAAAAAGATATTCAAATAATACAAAAACTATACTGGAACCAAACAGCAAAACTACGAACTCATGACACGGACAATAGAACCATAGCTAAGGGAGTTCGACAGGGATGCGTATTGATTCCACTTTTGGCTGGAGGATAATCCAAGGGGAATAAAGGTAAATGGTATTCCCATCAACAACTTCAGATACGCTGACGATACGACGATTTTAGCAGGTAACACTGAGGATCTGCAAGACATCGTAAATGGCATAAACGCAAAAGGAAAGGAGTTTGGCCTTAATATCAACATAAACAAAACCAAACTGATGATAGTAAGCAGACAACGTCAATACAACGAAGAACTCTATATCGAAAATAATCAGATCGAGAGGGTGAATAAGTTCAAATACTTGAGCACAACACTGAACGACAAATGGGACAACGACGAAGAGATAAAAATGCGCATAGCCACTACTCGAAACACGTTTATTAAATTCAATACCTACCTTTTGCGACAGGAGGTACCCCTAGGGCTCTGCCTTCGTGTGGTAAAGTGCTACATATGACCTATACTACTAAACGGAATAGAAACCTTGAAGGTCACATCCCTTCAAAGAGTAGAGGCCTTCGAAATGTGGATCCTGAGAAGACTACTTAAGATTCGTGGAGAGAACATGTAACCAACGAGCAAGTCTTATAGAGAGCAAACACCGACCGACAAGTGTTAAACGTCGTAAAACAACGAAAAACATCCTACCTAGGACATATCCTCCGAGATCCTAGGTACAATCTACTAAAAACTATACTGATGGGAAAAATCAAGGGAAAAAGAAGACCAGGATAGAAACGACACCCTTGGCTACGCAATATCCGGAACTGGTGTATCATCGCTGATGCCGCCACAATATTCAGAAGAGCCAAGGAAGGAACACTTTATAATTTTCAGTGAACACAACGCCAACGCACTAAGAAGCGTACGGCACCAGAAGAAGAAAAAGAAGGTAAGGTTGTTACGTTTTTAGGTGATTGAAAAGGTTCCATTCCGATCAAAAACAGGCAAAAAATTCAAAATCATTTCCAAATTGAGCGAAGGGAGTTTTACGTCCTTTTTCTCAATTTTCGAATTTGAGCATCTGAAACTATAAAGCGATAGGACCGTGGAATCAATCCAACGGTCAATCAACTTCCACTCTCCAGCAATAGAAGTCCTGTATGCAATAGGGCGAATTTCAAAAGTGACCAATAAATTTACCGGTTACATCTACCGGTAGATCGCTGATAATTCCGGTTACACCGGAATTTAAGCCATCTTACGGTCAATTAAGAAACGGTTTAATTCACCAATGACAATTTTTTTACTAGCTGTCAATCTCAACGGTAATCTTGTTTGGTTTGTTATTATTTTATTACTGTTCTTCTCATAGCGAAATCGACATTATTAAGATATTTTTTATTTGTAAGAAGTTGTTTTGTTAGTTGTCCTAGTCCTAGGTCCTTAGGTACCTAACCCAGTTATGATTTCTTGTGGAAAACAGGGACATTTTTAACGTGGGACACATAACATACGCATAAGGCTATGCATTGTATAAACCAGTGTTAAACAAACTTGCTTATTATGCCCTTCTAGATACCTACTATAAATATTTTGAAGAACTAGGCTAGAACCAGTTCTTGGACCCATCCTCTCTTCCAAAAACCGGCTTGCATGGTTTCAATGATGAGTCGTCCATTACAATTTAGAATTACAATTAATTATCATCAACTCCAAAAATAAACAACACGACTAGTTATAAAATTTAAATTTAGAAATTTTATTAAATTTTAGACTGTAAACTGTAAAAATATTTTAGCGTTCTGTTTGTTTATAGAAAGGCCTCGGGCACGAACTGTCAATACTGACATTTTCTCCTTTAATCTACCGAAATTCCACTTCTCTAGACCGGTTCATTCGGTGAGCTACCGGTAGCGAACCGACAATTCCACCGGTTAATTTAGAAACGGTCACTTTCTGGTATATGGTGAAAATTGAAACGAAGTGGTAACTGACCGGTTTAACCGCTGGATCCACCGGTAAGTTTTGGAATTTGGCCATATTTTTGACCATAGATAGCTTGGATTGTCGATTTTTAGGCACTTTTAGATTCAACTTTTTTGCCATTCTATAAAATTTTCTTTATGGGGCTAATTTCAGGCAATTTAAGGTTGCTGCGCAAAAAATAGAAATTGTTTATCCCAACTGAGATAAAGTTGATAAAGCAATAATTGTTTTTGTCCACGACCACATTATAATATACTGATATTCAGCTTGTTGACAAAAGTTAAATAGGGCTCATGTAGCGTCAAAGGGTTATATGAGTTGAAACAGCGGGAATAATATCATTATTCCCGCTCGACATTTAAGTTATATATGTTGCCTTGGCAACCAGTAGGAGTAGACAACATTGCAATATGAAACGCCGCAGCGTAAAAAATGTACTGGTGGCACCGGTTTTGCCGTCAAACGCGAGTGTCACTTTGACATTTCAATTATTTTCTTTAAACTACCTATAAGATTTTATAATTTGTAATTATTAGACAATGGCCGTGGACAAAGTATAGTATTATACTCGCTTTTTATGGCCATTATTCCCACGGGAATAATGGCTTTCATAAAAAGCTCGATTAATAATATACTATTAAATCTCATTTCAAATTAGCCGCCAATCCAGCTTGCAATATTGTAAACAAAGATAAAAAGAACACTTTTAGGCACTTTCAGAATCGACTTTCTTGACATTTTTTAAAAATTAACTTTTATAATAAAATTTTGATTTGAATTAAGTTTGTTGCGTTTATAGGACTTTTTAAATGTTCCACTTCGATTAAAAACAAGAAAAAATCCAAAGTCTTTTTATTGACCAAAAGAAAGTGTTAAGGTGCATTTCTAATCAATTTGCAATTGAAGTGAAACTTCGGCACGCGTGCTGGATTGGAATTTATGTATTTTCAATGTCATGTCAAGCACAAATTGGTTTTTGTCTGTCATATACATTAAGAGGTTATTCCACAAAACATTATTTAGGTTATTTATTTATATTTGTCACTTAAAACTTAAATACCTATATATATTAGAAGCATTAACTGGACTAACTTTACTTTTTTGTGATTCATAGTTGGTTTATATGTAGTACACTTTCAACTTATAGTTTTAATAACTATTGACAACTCGTGTCAGCACGGATTTCAAAAGTTTGCAAGCAATTTTGACGGCATCGGGCGTGCGTGCCCGTGCTGAGCATGAATTGAATTGTAAATGGGAACATTTGACAGCCATTGAGCAAACAAGCGGGTCGAAGTTTCACTTCAATTGCAAATTGATTAGAAATGCACCTTTACGCATTTTTTCTCACTTTTCAAATTTGACAGCCTGTAACTTTAGAAAGTTTAGACCGACTGGATTTTTTCACTTCTTACTGTCCTCTTTCGTCTTTCGCCAAGGGAATTCCGTAGGTGCTCTATATTTAGACACTTTAAAAGTCGATATTTTTGCCTTATAACAAAACATTCTATTATCTAATAATAATAATGTTTCCTTTTAGGTAACTTGGCCGACCATCAGCTGATGCTTTTCTTCATTTCAACAGTACCTGACGTCACGTTTTTTCGTAAGTATAGACACTTGTGTTTCAAGATTCGTTGCAGAGCAATATGCTCGTGTTTGGTCCCAAGTATATGAAATGAAAACTCTACTTACTAAAATTTAAAAAAATATTGTCATGCCCGACCGTCGGTCCACGCCGAGGGCCGACCGCGACCCCGGGAAACCATCTAGACTAAACGAGAGCTGGGAACAGTCGCCTCCGTTCTCGAAAGTACCAGAGTATGTTCAGGCCGGGTATAAAAACGCATCGAACCGCGCGAGATGGGATCAAATAGATAGTGCAGTGTAGTAAATAGCGAAATAAGCGAACAAGCGAACAGTGCGAATTGCTAATAGAGAGTAATTGTGTTTCAATCGGCTTGTAATAGCTAAAATTAAATAAAATTGTGTAATTAATGTACGATAAATTATCAGAACCCTTATCCGTAACAACTGGTGTCAGAAGTGGGATAATTTTCGTCAAATTTGTGACTATGCGGACAAAGGAGTCGTCGCGCGCGTGGAACTTTGCTTGGTAAGGACAGTGCAAGAACTTTGGTGTTTTCTACATGGCTTAGAGTCGACCTACAACAAAAATCATGGATGAACAACTGGCAGCACTTATGGAAATGCTGAACAAGAACAAAGAGGAACAAAGGAATTTTCTGGAAGAAGAAGAAAAACAAAGGCAACTTGAGAAAAAGGAAGAAGAAAAACAAAGGAAGCTCGACAAAGAGGAACAAAGAAATTTTCTAGCTGCTCTGTTTCAAGACATGGTCGTCGCGAGTCAACCAAAATTACTGAAGTCAAACAAGACGTAGATCAAGTCAACCAAGATGTGAATCAAGTAAAACAAGACGTGGATCAAGTCAAACATGAAGTAGAGATGAAAATGACGGAGTTAGAAGAACGGTGGCGGATCTGGGAAACACCTCGCAGTGGGCCAACTTCAACCGCTGAGCGACTAAACATTACTAGTCCTCCAGTTTTCGACAGCACTACTTCTTGGAGCATTTATAAAGACCAGTTTGAGGGCGGCAGCAGTTGAAAATGGATGGACAGATTCGGACAAGGCTACCGAACTTTGAGTACCTTTGAGAGGAAAGGCTGCAGACATCATGCCTACATTGTCGACCTCTAAAAAGTGTAAATACAACGAAATTGCCGCTGCGTTAGAGCGGAGGTTTGGTAATGCTCATCGCGAAATAATCTACCAGACAGCACTACGGATGAGCCAGCAGAAGCCAGACGAAAACCTACAGGAATTTGAAGCGGACATTGAGCGTTTGACAAGATTAGCGTATCCTGCGTCTCTCTCTAATTTCTTTGACCAGCTATCAGTCCAGCAGTTTATCGAAGGAGTTCGCGACAGTGAAATGAAGTGCCATTTGAGGTTGACTGGTCCTTCCAGTGCAAATAAGGCATTAATTCGGGCATTGGAGTATGAGGCGTCGAGAATAAACCCGGACCACAGAGTTAAAATAGTTGTCGTACAAGAAGAGCGCAGCCAAACTCAATCTTAAAGAAATTGCTGGACGAGCACCGTGAATTTAGGAAGCAAATGACTTCATATTTCAACCAATCAAGGAGCGGGGCACAAGACATGGGTTACAGAAGAAATATAGACCAACATGCCGACCTACAGAAACATGGATATTGTTTCAACTGCGGCAGAATAGGCCATTTTAAAAGGGACTGTCGCGTTCGACGGGAAAGGAGTCAGACTCCGCCACGACGACAATCTGGCGGACTGACACATCAGGTGGAAAACTAGGACCTGTCAGTGTGAAGGGGCGAACGCTGACTGGTCCCACGAAAGCCCCCAGGTTCATTAGGATTGGACAGCTTGGAAGAAGCCTTACCATCCCAGGCAAGATTGAACATCGTCCAGGCATGTCACGGTAACGCAGATGCATTATCACGCAGGCCCTGTAAAGGGGAATGTCGACACTGATAACGAACGACGAGAACGAGAACAACGAGGACCAAACATTCTTAGGAGAACCACGATTGACGTCGACGGACATTGGGCAACTGAACCAATGAAGAGTCGAACAAACAACCGATAATGCTGTGGGGGTTAATACGTCAATGGAAGTAGGAAAATCAAAGACCTGATTGGAAGGATATAGCAGATAAGAGCCCGGAAGTAAAAGCTATGTGGCTCAATGGGATTCCTTGGCGATTCAGAATGATTTACTGAAGAGGACTTGGGAAAACCCCAACGGGAAAAGTGCCACGCTCCAGCTTGTCGTACCAGAAAGAAGACGGAAAGATGTCTTGCGAGAAATGCACAATGGAGTGTCTGCAGGCCATTTTGGAGTGAATAAGACCCTGGATAGAATTCGACAAAAGTACTACTGGGTGAATTGCCGAGATGACATCGAAGAGTAGTGCAGAAATTGTGATACCTGCTGCTCCGCAAAAGGACCCCAAAGAAAGACTATCGGGCAAATTAAGCAATACAGTGTTGGCGCCCCATTTAATAAAATTGCGATCGACGTAGCAAGTCTTTTCCAGAAACGGACGATGGCAGCAAATACATCTTAGTGTCCATGGATTGTTTCATTAAATGACCTGAAGCTTATGCACTACCAAATCTCTTGCGTCTTGGTTGACGAGTTCTTCAGTAGATTCGGCGTACCATTAAAGCTTCATTCGCACCAGGAACGGATTTTGAATCGCAACAAAATCATGGAACTCCTGGGAATCCGCAAAACAAGGACACCTCCGCTCCATCCACAATCAGATGGCATGGTCGAACGTTTCAATCGAACCATGGAACAATACCTCTGCAAAATGGTAGCGAACCACCAGAAAGATTGGGACAAATTTCTGGCTCTTCTAATGATGGCTTACAGAGGTGCAGTGCATAACACCACAGGACATACCCCTGCCAAAGTTTTATTTGGCAAAGAATAAAACGGTAGATTTGGTGTACGGATCACCAAAAGAACCGATGCAAGATGTCCAGAACTATGCTGATGAACTTCGCGAAAGGGTATAGGAAATCGGCAGCAAAAGACTGCAAGCGATCATCGGATGAAAGCCAGATATAACCTAAGGGCGAACTCTGCAGGATTTAAGGCAGGTGACTTGGTGTGGCTGTATAATCCACAGAGGAAGAAAGGAAATTCTCCCAAGTTGTCTCCAAGTTGGGAGGGTCCATGTACAGTCATCAAACAGATCAACGACATAGTATACAGGATCCAACGTACCCCTAGAGCAAAGATGAAAGTGGTTCATCTTAAACGATTAAAAACTTACAGTCGAGATTTCTCTGATCGGGACGATCAGAACTAAGAGAGGGGCAATGTTACGCCCGACCGTCGGTCCACAAAAATTCGGGCCGAAGCGGCAACTCCGAGCACCGACCGCGACCCCGGGAACCCATCTAGACTAAACGAGAACCAGGAACAGTCGCCTCCGTTCTCGAAAGTACGAGAGTGTGTTCAGGCCGGGTATATAAATCAGCGAGCCGCGCAAGGTGGGATCGAATAGATAGTGCAGTATAGTAAATAAGCGGACAAGTGAACAGTGCGAATTTTTAGTAGAGAGTAATTGTGTTTTAATCGTGTTTTAATAGTTAAAAGTAAATAAAAGTGCGTAGTTAATTGATAATAAATTATTGGAACCCGTATCTCGTAATAATATATTTTAAAATCGTTCTCTGCCTAGAAAGAGGAATTTACTCAAACTGAGGTAAACAAATTTAACAGATATTTTACTCCACATTTTATTGATTGAATATTCGAATACGTTCTCGTGAATAATCAATTGTTAGCAACTTTATTATCTCTTTGCACTTTTTGGTAAAAAAATTCGAGATAAATCCCAACGTGTGGGGTCATAGATTAGATATAGTAAAATTCGAGTTTTACAATGAAATAAACAAGCTATACTTTAAAAAGAGAAATATTATGAATTAATGAATGCAGATTATTGTAAAACTCTCTTTGTGAGCCTGAATTGTAAACGAACTAAAAATATGTATGGTTGAAAATCGCTATCAATAAAAAAATCAAACTACTACAAACACCACTAAATAACACACGACAAACTCTAAAATATTTCTTTTTCATATTTTGTTCTAAACTGCTCAACTTAAAGTTCGGCACAAGCAATTTTTGGTGTCATTTTCAATCAGCTATAACTTTTTAAGCAATAAAAAGCTTTAAATACAATTTGCACGGTCTGAAATTCTATTTCCTCTAGATTAAGGAAACGGATAATCTTGAAAAAAAAACAGACCATATCGTTATTATGTAGGGTGTGAAACAAAGTGATGCAAAAATTGCAAAATTTTGATGTTCTGCCAATTCGCAATAAGCAATTTTTTCCCCATCGTTTTCAGGTAAGGAGTAAGCCAACGTCCATAACTCGGGAACTTTTCGCCAGATTTTTTATTAAAGCACTCTGAATTTTTATACAGAGTGAACCGTGTTTATACAGAGTAAAATGTGTGAAATTTTTGTTGCTGATATTTGTAAATCGTCGTAGTTTGAAAACCTGGTAAAGAATCTTGTGGTGTTTTTCCTCATTTGTTGACATATTGTCTGCGGATTTTTTCCCATTCAAAGAATTTTTAAATAAGTGCAGTTTTTTCTTAGTGAACTAGCACTCAAAAAATATGATACCATTATTGTTGATACCCGTGATTCATAATAGTAATACTAAATATAATAACATCTCTAGAGTTAAAGGGAAATTGAGTGATGCCATCGCAGATAGCCAACATCAATATCTCTAGACGTTTTTGTTATTTTTTGTTTTTAAGGCATTAGAACTTATACAGAGAGAATCAAAATATTCTTAAACATTTCGTTTGTATATTTTTTAAATCGTCGTAATTCGCGGACAAGTTGACGGATTATTATTTTTATTCTTTGGATCGAAAATATTATCTACAGATTGTTTCTCATCACGAGGGTTTCCAAAAGTGATTACTGAATTACAGGTACGGACTTGACAAAATAAGTATACGGGGTGAATCTTAATGGGTGGTCGACAAGGAAATCTCATATTCTTTGATCGATTTTAAGGACGGTTTGTCATACAATTGTGTTACCTATCGAGCTTCGTTAAAAAGTTACAGGGTCTTGAAATTATTTGAAAATGCATATGTATTGATTATTCTGAAAGCGTAAGAGATATTTTATTGAAATTTTGTACGTTTGAACTGCTAAAGAAGGCGCACATTTTGAAAAATATATATATTTTTATTTCCGCCAGTGGCGCGCTTACCAGAACGTCGTTTAAATTATTGGAAAATAAAGTAGGACGTCACTGATTTTTTGAAAAATATAACTTAGTTTTTTAATACCCATTTTACTGTAAAAGAAAGAGCCCTCTTCGGATTTTTTATGACGACACACCCTTTTCGAGTTAATAAATAAAAACCATTGTAATGCATGTAGTACAGCCGCAAATAATTATATTTTGATGAAAAATCTAAAGTATTTAATTAATTATGGCTTGAGTTATGTTGCAAACCAATAGTATTTTAATGGGCATTCAAAAACTAAATTTAATTTTTCAAAAAACCATTTACGTCCCACTTTTTTTCAAGTAATGTATGTCGACTTGCTGTTAAGCGCGCCACTCTCGCAAATAAAAATAATTATTTATTGCAAAATGTGCGCCTCCAATAGCAGTCAAAACGTACAAAATTTCAATAAAATATCTTTTACGCGTTCGGAATAATCATATGCATTTTGAAATTATAATTTCAACACCCTGTAATTTTTCAACGAAGCTCGATAGGTAACACAATTATATGACAGACTCCCCTTAGAATCGAGCAAAGAATATGAGATTTCATTTTCGACCACCAATTATAACTCACCCTGTATACTTATTTTGTCAAGTCTGTACCTGTAATTCAGTAACCACGTTTGGAAAACTTCCTTGGTGAGAAACAATTTGCAGATATTGCTGTGGATCCAAAGAATAATAATAATAATCCGTCAACTTGTCCGCGAATTACGACGATTTGAATAAACTACTAACGCAATTTTCAATAGTATTTTGATTCCCTCTGTATTGGTTCTAATTCAACTATTTTCAAATTTTTTGAATGGGTAACAATCCGGAGACAATATGTCAACAAATAAAGAAAAACACAGAAGGATTCTTTACCGCTTTTCCGAAGTACGACGATTTAAAAATATTAGCAACAAGAATTTCACACATTTTACGTTTCGCTCTGTATAAAAATTCACAGTGCTTTAATAAAAAATATGGCGAAAAGGTCCCGAGATATGGATGTTGGCTTACTCCCTACCTGAAAACGATAAAGAAAAAAAAAGTTTATTGCGAAATGGCAGAACATCAAAATTTTGCAATTTTTGCACCACTTTGTCTCTCATCCTATATAATAAAGATAGTGTCAATGTTTTTTCAAAATTATCCGCTTCTTTAATCTAGAGGAAATGAGGTTTTAGACCGTGCAAAACGTATTTACAACAATTCATTGCTTAAAAGTTAGAGCTGATTGAAAGTGACACGAAAAATTACTTGTGCCGAACTTTAAGTTGAGCAGTTTATTTCCATAGCCGAGATACAGCGATACATGGCAAAGGCGCAATTCTTTTAAAAAGTCGTCTTGTGTACGCAAAACTAATTAAGCTGACCGAGAAATAATACTGACATTTATGCTGACATTTAATATGTCGTGAAAATCGGAGTAAAGAATGTGTAATTAGATTTCATCTGTTTTACAGTATTACCAATACCCCATAAAACCATCAAAAAGGCGCTACCCTATATCTGTGTATGCAACCATACAGTCTTTTACAGCCTCCGATCGTTTGAACCGGGAAAATGCGTACGCGACCTTAGTCAACACAATACGAGCGTAATAAGATAAGTAATTACCCAGCTTATCATGAATATTCAGTAGACGCTCAGACGCACCACTACTAAACTCACCCGCTCACTGCATTTAATTGCAAATAATTACTGGTTGTTTTGCGTGTTGAGGGATGGCGTGGGGGAGATGAAGACTGTTATAAGTCGACGAATATCAAGCCACCGTTAAGTTCTTCGTTCCATAAATGTTAAGTTCCTCATTCAGAGACTGTGCTCCGAACATATAGAAGGCTTTTCTGGACAGGTGGCCATGGAAATCTGATAGTTTATTCTCTGTAAGTTTTTTGAGCAGTGTCAATGTTATTGGTTATGTTGAAAACCGCCAAAAACGCGATATATTGATTATCCAGAACTGATTTGTCAAAAATGTGATTGAGAGGATTCTAGCCAGTAAATTAAAAGCAGATGATTATAAATGCTAATAATAATTTCCCACAAGTTTTTATGATGGTATATACTTTCACTTTAATTTCATCCATCAGTTTGACAATGAATAAACCACTTAATGTGACCCTGAACTAATTTCCTCGACGTTGCTCGTTTTATATTAAAATAGTTATTTTCCTACAAACGTCAAATAATGACGCATTTTACGCTTTCATTAGACAAACGAAAACCTAACCATTTTTGAGGATCAGAATGTGAGTTTACTTTTCCGCGCGTTGCCCAGGACAGCAAGCGAAAAAGATTTTATCGCTTGCTGTCAACAGCAACTACCACCACTCAACCAATTATTTAAAACGTCATTGTCACTTTGATTTAAATTTTCAGATTGTGACTTCAGTTATGCTCGGTTGTGATTCACATTATTTGAAATTGATCGTTTGGAGAAAAAACGTTGTATGCATTACGAGCAAAAAGTAACTTTTTTGCTCTCGAGTGATTACCGCTCTCCGCTTCGCGTCGAGCGGCAAACTTCACTCTCCGAGCAAAAAAGTTGTACTTTTCGCTCTTAATACATAAATAACTATTATGAATTCTGGAATTTTTTCCGCCGTCAAGCGGACACAATATCCATGGCACTTGGTCCCGTTACAGCAAACTCTTCATTTCCAAATTTCCATACCTGCTGCCGATTGTCATAGGAAAATCCCTATTTCCCAGTGACGTCCATACCTAAAATGAACTCATCCTTGATGTCCGCCATCAATACATCGTGATGAATCCTTAACCTTTACCGACCTTCCAAATTTATTGTGGTTTCTCCTTTAACAGGGCAAGGATCCCCGGTTACAGTGCATAGGGCCACTATTTCAAACAATGTCCTAATTTGCGTACTCACTTTATCCAGTCGAATAATTGACACTTTGGCACCAGTGTCGATGGTTGTCCAATCCTAAAGATCCTGGGGGCTTCCTTGGGGTCAGTCAGCGTTCGCTCCTTCACACTGACTGGTCTTTTTTTCCTTCTGAGGTGTCAGACTCCGCCACATTGACGTCGTGGCGGAGTCTGGCTCATTTCCCGTCGAACGCGACAGTCCCTTTTAAAATGGCCCCTTCCACCGCAGTTGAACCAAGACTCGGGTTTCTGCAGGTGGCATTTCGGTCCATATTTCTTCTATAACCAATGTCTTGTGCACTGCTCCTTGATTGATCGAAATATGAAGTCATTTGCTTCCTGAAATCACGCTACTCGTCCAATAATTGCTTTAATATTGAGTTTGACTGCGGCTCTTCCTGTACGTCAAATATTCTAACACTGTGTCGTGTTTATTCTCGACACCTCATACTGCAATGCCCGAATTAATGCCTCATTTGCACTGGAAGGACGAGCCAACCTCAAATGGTATTTCATTTCATTGTCGCGAACTCCTTCGATAAACTGCTGGATAATAGCTGGTGAAGGACATTAAAAGCAGCCGCAGGATACGCTAATCGATGTCAAACACTGAATTTCCGCTCCCAATTCCTGTAGGTTTTCGCATAGCTTCTGCTGCCTCATCCATAGTTCTGTCTGGTAGATTATTTCGCGATGAGCATTACTAAACCTTCGCTCTAACGCCACGGCAATTGCGTTGTAATTACACTTTTCAGTGGTCGACAATGTAGGTATGATGTCTGCAGCCTTTCCTCTCAAAGGTACTAATCTGCAGCCTTTCCTCTCAAAGGTACTAAAAACTGGGTAGCCTTGTTCGAATCTGTCCATCCATTTTTAACTGCTGCCACCTCAAATTGGTCTTTCTAAAAGCCTCAAGAAGTAGTGCCGTCGACAACTAGAGGCCTAGTAATGTTTAGTCGCTCGGCGGTTAAGGTTGGCCCACTGCAACGTGTTTCCCAGATCCGCCACCGTTCTTCTAACTCCGTCATTTTAATCTCTACTTCATGTTTGACTTGATCCACGTCTTGTTTGACTTGATCCACGTCTTGTTTTACTTGATCTGTCTTGTTTGACTTCAATCATTTTGGTTGAGACAAGTTCTTGCAAATCGCGACGACCATCCGTTAATGCTTGAAACTTAATTTTTTCTTTGTTTCTTTATCTCAAGTTGCCTTTGTTTTTCTTGTTCCTTTTTCTCAAGTTGCCTTTGTTTTTCTTGTTCTTCATGAAAATTTCTTTGTTCCTCTTTGTCCTTCTTCAGCATTTCCATAAATGCTGCCAGTTTTTCATCCATGATTTTTGTCGGTACGCGAGTATATGGCATGTATAAAACACCAAAGTTCTTGAACTGTCCTTACACTCTCGTACTTTCGACATCGGAGGCGACTGTTCCCTGTTCTCGTTTAGTCTAGATGAATTCCCGGGGCCGCGGTCGGCGCTTGGCGTTGCCGCTTCGGCCCGAATCTCTTTGACGTTTTGATCAATATTAACATATTCATTTTATTGTTGACAATTGAGTTCTAATAAATTATAACATATTATCACGTATTTACCTGTTTTTGTATTTTTCTGAAATTTATCTTTTTTTTTCACATTTTTCCTGATGTAGACCTGGTTTTTTCCAGCATCAATTTCTGGATTTTTTAACATCTAGTCATGCCTGCCAACATTTACCCATATTAGAGGTGAAAAAAGGTATATACTGGAAAATAATAAATTTATAATTATTGAAAATATAAAAATATTTTCATATGTAATATAACAAGTACATTGAAAATTATCGGTAATTTTTGGACGATATGCCCGAATGCAATTTGGAATGAAAATTTTTTTTTCTGATCCAATTCTGATCCAAATTGCATGAATTGCATATCGATCTGAAATTACCTATAATTTTCAATGTACGAGTTATATTCGAAGGAGAATTTCATGAACAAAATAATTAAAAACCCTTGCGACATTTGCGACACCCCTGTAGGTATAGCTATTCTGATTCGAATCAATGTCAGAAAACTTAATTAATTTGCATGGTTTATGCTATGACATTGCGCCAGTTACTTTTCATTTGACTTTGACAGAAAAATTATCGCAATTATTTGACTCATGTATACATTTTCCCATAAGAAGAGTTTGTTTATCAAAAAATTACAGCGGTAATTCGACGTCGTCTAGACGACGTGGTATTATCGCTTACACTAACCTAAACCTTAATCAATGTCGTTGTCTATATTAATTTGATTCGAGAAAAAATCTCACTAAACACCGCTCGAGCTTTAAAATGAACCAGATAATTTTTTACTCTGGCATGTTTTCCTTGCAAATTTCACTCGTCCTAAAGGACTCGTGAAATTATGGAAAATATGCAATCGTGAAAAATTATCGGTAATTTTAAAGGTCTCGTGGTATTACCCCCGATAATTTTTTTTACAGAAAAATTATCGCGATAATTTTTCTGTTGTTGAATATTACTATGGTTACAATTGTTCTATAAAAATAGAATATTGGACAAATATTGAATAACAGGAGGTGAATGAAATTCTCTTAAATAGAAAAAATAATATAAGTTACGCATTCATAACGCTCTTTGTCGCACATGTCGGATGTACTTAAAATTTTTAAAAAAGTTGTGACAATGGATATAAAACTTAGATTGGTGCGTCAATGAGCTTCTTTATGAAACTTGTAATTTAATATACTATTTATTTATTACTACTTACTTTTGGTTGGAATAAGAATTTCGCAGTACTCACAGTAAAATTACTGCGAATAACAATTTACCCTAGAAAGAGCTCGGACGAATTGACCTAGTTGACGTTTCGGCAACTTATCTGCTGCCTTCTTCAGAACTATCTAAAAAATAAAGCTTTAGAAACTATAAAACGTAAAAAATTATACCTATTAATGTGTTTGTCTTTGAGTATGAGTGTATGATATTCTGAAAATCGTTTTGCTTTTGACATGAAGTAGTTATTTACTTCATACTGTATCATTTAGAACACTTTTACGTACTTGATTTTAATCCGGTAAATAGCTTTTTACAGGATTGGAAATCGTAAAGAAATTTTACAGTATTGAGTACCGGCACATCTTCAATAAATCTATTGTATCCATGGTAACCTGTACCGGTACCGGTACGGATACAGGTACAGGATACCGTAATGAAATCTATTTGTCAAATTGGCGGATTTGTCAAAAATATATTCGCCGCGCATAAAGTTATTTTTTTCCTGTTTTTAATAAGTATGAAGCAAAATGTGCTACATCATACGTCCGGTAACGTGTTACAGTATTCGTTTCGAAATTCCAGACTCGGCTAGCGCCTCGTCCGGAAACATCTTACTCCTACTGTGAAACTATATTTACCGGACTTATAACGTAAATATCTATTACGTTATAACGTTATAACGTAATAGTTATTTACGTGTATAGTATGATAACGTTATAACGTAATAGTTATTTACGTTATAAGTCCGGTAAATATAGTTTTACAGTAGGAGTAAGATGTTTCCGGACGAGGCGCTAGCCGAGTCTGGAATTTCGAAACGACTACTGTAACACGTTACCGGACGTACGATGTACAACATTTTCCTTCAGACTTATTAAAAACAGGCAAAAATTAATTTTATCCGCGGCGAATATATTTTTGACAAATCCGCCAATTTGACAAATAGATTTCATTACGGTATCCTGTACCTGTATCTGTACCGGTACCGGTACAGGTTACCATGGATACAATAGATTTATTGAAGATGTGCCGGTACTCAATACTGTAAAATTTCTTTTTCTACGACCATGTAAAAATAAACAACTTTCGTCATACCTTGCACTAGCCGAAAACGTAACTTTCGTCTCTAGTGAAAGAAAATCCCATAACGTTAACTTTCGTCTCTAATGACGAAAGTAAGTTGTTCTAATTTCGCCTGTATCTCGCCAATTAAATGCGATTTAACTGGTCTAATCTTATAAAACACCATGGAAAATGGTGATATCAGAAAAAACATGTAGATTTTGCCTGCCCGGGCCTCAGAAAAGTGAATCAAAGTGTTGAAATTTGACCAAACTGAACTCATTGACAGTCCAGGTGTCATGTTGACAATGACGCGCCTTATTTTTTGAAAGAAATACTCTATAGAGATTGTTTGTAAAATTAATGAAGACTTAATGTTAGCATGATCGAAGAAAGAGTATAGTGTTTTACTCGTCAAAAAAAACATTTTCTATCGCTCGAGAACATTAACAAACTCGGCTTCACGTCGGTTGGTAAACTGTTCTCTTGCGAGAGAAAATGCTATTTTCGTCACTCGTGAAACAATATACTATTTTCTAAAACCCTCAAAATATGACACGGTTCGCGCAACACTGACAGTATGCAAATTGACACATGTTTTCAGCGTTGTCTTTCTCGCACGTCGCCCATAGCAGCGTAAAAAAAAGTTACTCGTTGCCATAGGACACGTGAGAAAATAGTTATTTACGTTATTTAAGTCCGGTAAGTATAGATTTACAGTAAGGAATTTTGAAACGACTACTGTAACACGTTACCGGACGTATGATGTACAACAGTTTACTTCATACTTATTAAAAACAGGAAAAAAACCATTTTATGCGCGGCGAATATATTTTTGGACAAATCCGCCAATTTGACAAATAGTGTCATTATGGTATCCTGTACCGGTAGGTTTAATTAAGTTGCCATGGATACAATGGATTTATTGAAGATGTGCCGGTACTCAGTACTGTAAAATTTCTTTACGATATCCAATCCTGTAAAAAGCTATTTACCGGATTAAAATCAAGTACGTAAAAGTGTTCTATATGATACAGTATGAAGTAAAATCTTTTGCGCACGCCGTCAATACAGGGGTAGCAGAAAAGAACTGTGAAGCTTAATCATTTATAAAATCGTTAAAGATTTCCCATATTAGTGGAAGGTGGACTTTTATACGGTCCGGGTAAGTTGTTCCTAATTCTTGCGCAAAGTGTCTTTCGCACGGAGAATAAAAGAGAATAAAAGAACATCAAAATTACATAAAGAACAGAGATGTTGAAAAGATACTAGTATCGTATCCAAAGAACCATTATCAACGAAGCGTAAAATCAAAGAAAGTGCATATATTTTACCTAACAAAGATCATTGTGTGGCTTCTTGTTCAGCAAACATAGATAACATATGGTTACCTATGTTAGAACAAGAAGTACAAAATGGTAACTTAAAAATAAGTTAATAATAACATTCACATTATACCTATTTTACACGTAGATAGAACAGATTATATTAGGTACTAAACAATACTTTAACCAAACAATTTAAACGTACCTTTCGTAATAATGACAATTTTTTTCAAATGACATTTTCATGTCCAAAGCAAAAAACGATTTTCAGAATATCATATACTAATACTCAAAGACAAACACATTAACAGGTATAATTTTTTGCATTTCATAGTTTCTAAAGCTTTATTTTTTAGATACTTCTGAAGAAGGCAGCAGAGAAGTTGCCGAAACGTCAACTAGGTCGAATCATCCGAGCCCTTTCTAGGGTAAATTGTTATTCGCAGTAATTTTACTGTGAGTAGTGCGATATTCGTTCTCCAAAAACGAACGAATCGGGCAAAAAAGTGGATGAGGCTTCATCCAAAAGTAAGTAGTAAAAAATAAACTTTCCGCCTCAAAGATTTAGGAGTTATCTACTATTTATTTACTTCCATGACACACTTTTAGAATTCCTTTTCACTAAAATGTTTTTACCTAAAAGAAATAAAACAGTATTGACAAACTAATTTCAAATGGTTTGTACCTTGAACTTTAATTAACAAACTTTCAATAACATTGACACTGCTCAAAAATTATACACGGGGCAAACTGTCAGATTTCCATGGCAACCTGTGCCGAAAAACTTAATGAAAAGCTTTATACTGGCAACCACCAATTTTCGTGCTTTGTATGCTTTTCATTCATAAAAATCCCATTCAGTAATTATTATTGTTACTGAAATTGATACAAACAAGAATATGCAAATCATAGCAAGCAACCATCTACACTGCAACATCAGCAATATTGCCAAAAGCTAAATATGGTTCGTCAATATTAAAGCAGCCGTAATATAATTCAACCTATTAAATCGCAAATCTTCAGTAGTAGGTATAGTAGGGCAAAACAGCAATAAAGCGAGCAGAGTGGAGCTCTGTTTGAAGCGTTCGCAAATAGTAAATTTAGATGAGGAGGACCATAATCGTTATTTACCCTTGTTTCCACATGGAAGGCGATAGAAATTAGGGACCTCTCGGTAAGGCCGGGTCGAGAGCTGGAACTCTGACGCGAGTCGAGTACAAAAGAAACTTTGGCGCTCATCAAAATGTAAATGGCTCAATGCGGTTTATATCCAAACCGTCTCGCTAACATGCTCAAAGTTAACTCTGTATGGCTCGGTGTGGATCGCTTCTCAAAATTATTATCTATTCAATTTGTACGCCTAAACGTTCCAACTTCCTGCTAAAGGGGAGGTTTATGCAAAGTCGATTTCCTGGATTTTGAGTCAAGCGTGAGAGATAATCAATCCAGTTGTTGGGACAATGAAATTCAGCCGGATAAAAGCGTGAATTGTAGCGGCGAAACACGTGTTCCGGATCGCTCTGGATGAATTTGCGTTTTCTTTACATAGTGCGGTTGGTGATTAACTGGAGCATCCCCAAATGGAAGCCTTTCGAGAAACCATCTGGGTTAATTTAATGGTTTTCATTATTATAAAAGCTTCTCTAGCACTAAGAACTACAAATTCTTATTTAAGGGTTGTCTACTAAGTTATTTGAGCACTAGGTACTTTATTTACTTGTGCACTTTTTTAAAATAAAAACATAATATTTCTGTCGTAAAAGTTTAATGGGTTCCGAAGGTTGCGCCTGAGTGGATGGAACTTTTAATCGATCTCGTCCGTAATTATACCCTAGGGAAAAGTACAAAATACCTCATCTAATCCCCAGCCATTTACTTTTATATTAAGTCTAAATCCTTTGAGTTTCGTCTGATTTTGAAAAAGTATCTGGGTGGAATATCATTTTACTCTCGTAAGAGAGAAATTTTAATGTAAAATTGCTCTCATCGATCGCGGGTCTATGTAAATGCCGGCAATACCTTTGCATATCTTAATATGTGTGGCCACATTTGTCTGCCATGCGCAATTTCCTGCCCAGTCCCATTTTGAATGTAAGTCGAGGGACCATTATACCGAATCTTGGCAACGGGCTTTACTATCTCGTAAAAGATCGTGTCCTCTAATAGTCCCGTTTCGTCTCGAATAATAAAATAAATAGCCGTTAGACTCTTCAATAAATTTCAAAGCATCAGGACCAACAAATAATCAACAAAAGCGAACAAAACCCCATATTGAAACATCAACGTGTATCGCGATTGTTTCATTTCCTTTGTGCCCCAAAACGTATTGTCGGGGCTGCTTATACAAGGACTCTCGCTATTCTATACCACAGATGTCCACGAATATTCTGCCTTCAGGCAGTATTACCGTACATTGCTGTTCGATGTTCGACATGGCTTAAATCTTGCATTAATTCCTACATACAATAATAGCATTCACGTGAGCTCGCATTATAGAATCGATGCATTTGTTCATGCAATAACATTACCGTCATCGCAAACTGATATTGGCTTTATACCATTCGTGGTTATTAACGGCAAATAATAATTATTGAGTTAGGTAACATGAGTAGCAAGGAGTGGTGAAAAATTGTCTCTGTCTTCTGCTGAAGAACACCGACGTTTCCAGTAGACTACATTGAAACAGTTTTTAAGGTACAAACATCAGAATGTCTATAGCCTTGGGACAGATAGTTAGATTCAATCTTCATGTTGATATTTGAAATTTTTAGTTTAGACGAGAGAAAATCTAGGCATATAAAGCCGGTATATACACTAAATTTGCAATGTTTCCTTCTCAAAGCTCCTATATTCAGGATGCTTCTTTTATGTGTTCCCACCATTGCTAACTTCGAAGCGATAAGAGTTGCAACGCAACTTAAATTGAGAAAAAATTGTCTTTTATTGAGTTCTTTTAAGGTTCTACTTCAAAATTGCCACATTTTCAGTAGTTCCCGAGTTATTTGGGAACATTTCTCATGTATTTCGTGAACTATTCGTGTTATAAAAAAATTTGTAATCAAAACGTCTAACAGCTTTTTAGACTCTACAAAATGGCATATGGTATTGTTACGGTACGCAGCGACGCCGCGCCGGAGGCGGAGCAACATTGGAGGTGGGGCCTTCGCGACCTATCCGCGCTGCGTCATGGGTGACACGAGTGATTTATTGCTCTGTGTGACACGAGTTATGTATTGCTCTGTTTATCAAGTACGCAGTTATTTACAATCTTTTTTTTATGTGAGAATATTCAAGAATTCTTATCAAGAACGTTCTAGGTTTTTCTGTATTTTTAGGAGTTTGTATAAAAGGCGAATAGCGCCGCGGTTAGGCAGTAGTCTTATTTTAATCGAGGTATAAGTAAGCTAAAGTGCCAAACGATAATAGAAGGCTATAAATTGTTAAGTAGTGAGTTATTTAGTAGTCAAATTGTACTTGTGTGTATTTGTGGGATAAATAAATAATGTTTACGTGTTTAATCGCTACACTGGAATTATTGAACCCTGAGTTCGCAACAATGGGTGTCAGAAGTGGGATTCCAGTGGGAATTTGAGGACATTGCTAAAGTGTAAGTAAGTGTGTGACGTATTTTAAAAAAGGTAAAAGTTAGCAAAGTCGCATACTATGCGAACGGCAGCTTTGGATAGGTGGAGAGCTAGGTCATGGTTCAAAATGACATAAAAAGAGTTGAAGCCTAGTATACTTATATAAGCTAGACCTGTTAATTGGGCTCCACTCAATTTAAGTTACAGGTTATAGCTATATTATTAAAATTGAGAAAATTGTCATAGCAATTATTGATGTTCATATTGTTTAGGTGATCAAACCAAAGTAAAACCAACAGGAATTATTAAAATTAGGCACATTTATTTTTTATGGTGTTAGTTCTTACCTAAGGTTAGTGCAGGTACCCTTGGTTTTTAAATCTACTCCGACCGATTGAAATACTTGGCCAGTTTGTAGGGCTTTCTTGCTAGTGAGGTAGAGGATCAGTGCATCATGTGTGGTACGCTGGACGGTTAAAAACCTAGGAGCCATCACCGTCACTAACGGCTCCATTTTCGGCAAAGGGGCTCCAAAACCCAGACGGTTTACAACCTAGGAGCCATCACCGTCACTAACGGCTCCATTATCGGCACACGTGCAGGACGAAACGTTGCACTTGTAGGATCCAAAAAAAAAGGAGGTATTGAGTTTTATTACTCAAACATTGGACTACTCATTGGACTACTCATTGGACCTCATAACTGAAAGAAGAAAAGTTTAGATAAGTTTAAATTAATTAAAGGAATTCTTACCCCAAAATACGAGAACTTTACAATAGCCACATGGCTAGGCTGTAGCCGTTTAGGGACAGGCTGACGTCCGATGTGCCCTGGACAGTGGTCAAGATGGAAAAGGGGCTATCAAACGTTTTTACCTTTACCACCTGGGCTCTGAATTGGTCAAAAAAACAGAAATTATAGTATCAAAAGGGGGGAATAAAAAGAAGGAGAAAATGAACCGCGAAATATGAAAATCTTGCCATTGTTGCTAAATAAAAGATAAATTTAGGGAAAGTATTAGAAGAGCACATGAAGAAAATAAGGGAATCTAAGTAAAAATATTGGTGAAATTTGGCAATGCTGCACAGATAGCAAAATAATTATCAACCCATTGACACATGTCAATGTCCAAAAGAAGTCAACTTTCAAAGGATTTCTAACCATAGAACTCGAAGTAGAAGGATCGCATTGAAACGCCAGTAGGTTTTCTTTGTGAAAAAGAAAACGCTACAAGTGCGTCATTGCCGGACATTACGTGTTTATGCCAGTGACTAGAAACCAGTGGCAAGTTGAACCTCCATCGAGCGATAGAAGATCAACTTGCCACCCTGCTCTCCCTTATGCAACAACAGAGGGAAGAACAGGAAAAACTTTATAAGGAACAAAAAGAGGAACAAGAAAGACGTGATTAAGTAGGGGAGCGACGTTATCAACAACAAAAGGAGGAGTAGGAAACACGTGATTAAGTACAGGAGCGACGTCATCAACAATTCAAAGAAGAATTAATGAACCATCTGGCAGCTAGAGAGCAACAATTGGAAGAAAGAATAATGCAATCAGTTAACGAATCCGTTAACTGCGTTAACGAAGGACTCGAAGCTGTCAACCAGAGGGTTCTCGAGCTAGAAAAGAAATTCCGGGAACAACTTGAGGACGACAACGTGTCTACAGAAAGTTTTAGCACAGCCACCGCTAAAATTAAGCCTCCCGATTATGACGGTACTACGGCATGGGAAATTTATAATACCCAATTTGAGGCAGCTGCAAAAGCTAATGGTTGGTAGGAGCCCCAGAAAGCTACATCATTAGTGGTAGCAGTACACTCTCTACAACTACGATTCGGAAATGAGCACAAAGAAACCGTGTTCGATAGAAGTCCGTGGTTGTTGTTTAGAAGACTGAGCGGCAACCAAGACCGCCCTAGATTCCAGGAAAAACCAATTCCGGTCAATGTAAGGTTGAAATTGACCGAGCCCGTTAAGATCCCCAGGATCAGTCAAGTCAATCAATCAAGTCAAGTCAATAATTTGGATGGCAAAAGTCTTACACAGGCCGGACGCACTAAGGGACAGAAGTTCCAAATTGAACATCGACCAGGAAGGTCTCACGGAAATGCCGATACATTGTCTAGACGGCCATGTAATGAAGATAGTCAGCATTGTCGAAGAACTGAGCAGCGTGAGGGACATCCTTCTGTAAGGAGAACGTCGGTGGAAATAAACGATGGCTGGACCACACAAACGCTTTGAGACGACCAAATGAATGATCCAGATATTGGACCCATACTCTTGGCAAAGACTGACGACAAGAGACCAGAGTGGCAAGAAATTGCTGGTAAAAGTCCAAACCTGAAGGCGCTATGGGCCCAGTGGCACTCTCTTAAAAGAGAAAATTGATTACTGAAGAGTCAGTTGGTTGTTCTTGGTAGCAGAAAATCGGATTTACTACAAGAAATGCACGACGGAACCAGTGGAGGTTATTTTGGGGTCAATAAAACCTTGGCCAAAATTAAAGAGCGGTTCTATTGGGTGAATTATCATGAAGACGTCGAATCTTGGTGCCGCAAGTGTGAAGTTTGTTGTGCCACAAAAGGACCTCGAACAAGATCATGGGGCCGAATGGTGCAGTACACTGTAGGTGCTCCATTCGAGAGGGTACCAATTGATGTCGCGGGACCATTTGCTCAGACTGAGTCAGGCAACAAATACATCTTGGTCGCCATGGATTATTTCATTAAATGGTCTGAAGCGTATACGCCCTGCCTAATCGGCTATGGCAACGGTACTAGTAAGTGAAATGTTCTGCAGATTTGGAGTCCCTCACGAACTTCACTCTGATCAGAGCCGAAATTTTGAATCGGCTGTTTTCCAGAAGGTCATGGAACTTCTCGGAATTAGCAAGACCAGGACAACTCCTTTGCATCCACAATCGGATAGGATTGTGGAACAATACCTGTCTAAAATGGTGGCATATGGCAGCGTGATTGGGACCAACATCTACCTCTCATGTTGATGGCATATCGAGGCTCTACGCATGAAGCCACTGGTGATACTCCGGCGAAAGTGATGTTCGGAAAGGAAGTGAGGCTTTCTGCAGATTTTATATATGGAACACCAGAAAAAGACTCGCTCAACTCTGAGAATTTTGTGGAGAAGCTCAAGAAGAGGCTTAACAATGTTCATGAGCAAGTCAGGAATAAACTGCGGATCTCCAGTAATCGAGCCAAAGCAAGATATGACTTACTAGCTAACTCCCGCCGCTTCCAGGATGGTGATTTGGTGTGGCTGTACAATCCGCGGTGAAAGGTGGGCAAGTCGCCAAAACTTAGCCAAAATTGGGAAGGACCATATAAAATTATAAAGAAGATTAATGACGTGGTGTATAGGATCCAGCGGACCCCCAGGTTAAAGATGAAGGTTGTTCATCTGGATCGATTAGCACGATACCATGGAACTCTATCTGTTCGGGACGAACAGCCTTAAGAGGAGGGTAATGTTACAGTACGCAGCGACGCCGCGCCGGAGGCGGAGCAACATTGGAGGTGGGGCCTTCGCGACCTATCCGCGCTGCTTCATGGATGACACGAGTGACTTATTGCTCTGTGTGACACGAGTGATGTATTGCTCTGTTTATCTAGAACGCAGTTATTTACAACCTCTTTTTTATGTGAAAATATTCAAGAAATCTTATCAAGAACGTTCTAGGTTTTTCTGTATTTTTACGAGTTTGTATAAAAGGCGAATAGCGCCGTGGTTAGGCAGTAGTCTTATTTTAATCGAGCTATAAGTAAGCTAAAATATCAAATGATAATAGTGTTAAGTAGTGAGTTATTTAGTAGTCAAATTGTACTTCTGTGTATTTGTGGGATAAATAAATAGTGTTTTCATGTTTAATCGCTACACTGGAATTATTGAACCCTGAGTTCGCAACAGTATGTCATTATGTATCTTTTAATAACTGAGTTATCGTTACCAACAAAATTTTTTTAAATACGAGCCTGGATTTTTTTTTCCATATTTAGAAAGCGCTCGTCATTCTTGATAGACCAGTGTATTATTTTAATAGACTTACGGTTGGCTTTACTTAGAATAGCCATCATTATAAGAACTTTGTATTTAATTAGTATAAACAAGCGCCATGATAAATTTTCTTATTAAGCTAATTATCATAAATATTCAAAATGCCCTCCGTTCTGCCTTAAACTGAACCGTTTACTGTATACTATTTATAAGTTTTTTTCTGAATATTACTTAGTGTTCTGGGTGTATACTTTGACATGCAAGTGTAATGCAAGTTTTCGTCGTAAGTATTTTCTTATATGGATTGGTACACTTTTCTTTAATAATTTCTCAAAATGGAATATCTGAAACATATCTAATATTAAGAAAACATTTTAAGTGAACTAGGATCCATTTTTTCGTCGGGCCAGACCAGAATCATGGAAAAATCCTCAAACTACACTCAAAACGGTCCCAAAACTGCTGACCAACCTCTTCAACAAAATTTACAAAGGCGGTCCATTGCCACTTGGTGCTGTCGACATTCATCCCACTTCTCAAAAAGGCGAATGCACTAAATGCTCCGGCCACAGAACAATCAGCTTGTTGAGTCACATCCTAAACGCTTTCCTCAGTATCATACAGTAACGCATATATAGAAGACTCGACGAGAGAATAAGTGATACACAGTTTGGCTTCAGGAAGGGACTTGGCAGCCGAGAGCCGCTATTCTCAATACAGGTCCTGATTCAACGAGCACGGGACGTTAATGCAGACGTCTTGGAATGCTTTATAGACTTTGAAAAAGCCTTTGATAAAGTTCGATGTGATAAACTCAAATCAATCCTACGTGAGTCCGAAATAGGAAATTTTACAATTTTTTTGTTTACCAATAAAATGATTCAGCACGGTCTAAAAACGCGTATTACAATATTTTTGCTCAAAAATCAATATTAACTTGGTGAAGCCTATTTAAAGTTTACCGCGGTGCGCAAGCATTTTGAAACGATCTCATAAGCGCGCGAAAGTCGGTGACGTCATATAGTGTAATTTCAAATTGCCGCGCCGGCCGTAGTACGCGTACGCCACTGTTTCTACGACCAGTGCTAGCACCGTTGAGGATTATTTGTAGTCGACCCTGTATTTCTAAAGTTTTACAATGGAAGACAATACTCATGTAGTAAGTACACTTTTGCTTATTTCTTTATTGTCAAACTGCCCTTTTTAATAAACCGAGTTTGAAGCTAAACCCGCGTGATTCATCGGTGCAAGTTCTTTTCTTTAGTTCTATACAGGTTGTTACTTTTGATAATGATAGGTCGTAATTTCAATAGTTCCTTTCTGAAGTAAACTCAAATAGAAAAGTTCATATAGGTAAATTTGTATCCTAGAAAATCTGGTTTTCAAGATACAGGGTGTCAAGATAAAAAAAATAGTTTTTTTATTAATATCTCAAGATTCTTCTGCCGACTTTGTTGAAATTTCCTCTTTTGTTGACAGCAATGAAGCGCTAAAGTGGCACTAACTAGATAATAATTGTTAGTGCCACTGGCGTTCCGGTGGCCAGTCTTAGTTATAATATTGACACAAAATTGTACGCCACTGACTTTTTTAAAAGTTTTGTATTTTTGTAGATTAAGCAGCTAAAAATAAAATTTTTTATATCTTGTTATTATTTCGTATCTCATTTTGTTTTCGAGAAAAAAAGTAAAAACTACTGTATTGCCTATCAAAAAAAAAAACTAATAAAATAAAATCTTATATTAAATTGCCCTAACACCCTCTATCTTGAAAATCAGACGTTCTAGAGGGCAAATATTGATATGAACTTTTCTATTTGATGAACACCCTGTATATAATAAAACTTTGAAACACTTTCACTGTTTGTTATAAAATTGGCTACCATAAACACATCAACTTTCGGTAGATTGTCCGATTGGCCTCTGGAATATCCTTCTTCCGTCATCATAACCACTTAGCACGTATCTAAATAATAACTCAACTAACACTAAGTAATTATTAATAGTTGTTATCAAATTTAAATAAGAATAATTTTTATTACTCTTAATTTCTGTCTTCTAGTAAATTCTAGTAATAAATAGTCCATTTATTTTGATTATGTCATCCTTTTCTGTCAAAATTTCATAGCCTGCTAGATGAAGTTTAATAATGAACACCCCGTAAATTTTTGCTCATATCGAATTGAGATTATTCGAGATTTATATGAAAGCGGAGCGAGAGCCGATTCGTCCTCGCGTCGCGTCCTTCAAGGATCATACTATATAGAGGATAATTTGAATTTAGCCGCATCTTTGATTGTACACTGCGGCCGTTTGTGGCAAAAAAGTAATTTTTCTACAACCGTCAAAATATGACACGGTTCGCGCATTACTGACAGTATGCAAACTGACACATATTTTAATTGTTATCTTTCTTGCACGTCTCCCATAGCAGCGTAAAAAAAAGTTACTGGTTGCCATAGGACACGCGCGACAAAGTCTTTTGCGCACGCCGTCAATACAGGGGTAGCAGAAAAGATCTGTGAAGCTTAATCATTTATAAAATCGTTAAAGATGTTCCATATTAGTGGCAGCTGGACTTTTATACCGTTGTAGAAAAAATGTTGTTCCTAATTCTTGCGCAAAGTGTCTTTCGCGCACTTGACTGCTGCTCGTTCGGGCAACGGCGGTCGCGTGCTCGAAAGTGTTACTTTGCGCACTTGTTAGGAAAATAACTATTATTACCCTGATATGTGTTTTAATACAACATATCCTTGAGATATAGTGTATTTTTTTCCTGTTTAAATTTTTTGTCAAGTTTCCTATTGATGACAGAGACAGAAATATAATATCAAAGCACTTACAACAAACAGCAATTGTTCGAGTGGAAAACTAAACATCAGAAGAGTTTATCATAAGGAGAGGAGTACTCCAGGGTTGTATACTGTCACCTGTTCTATTTAATGTATACTCAGAACATCTATTTAAAGAGGCATGAGGCAACATAGAAGATGGAGTTATAATAAACGGAGAAATAATAAATAACCTAAGATACGCTGATGATACGGTCCTTATAGCAGATACTGCTGAAGAACTTCAGAGACTCAAAGACCGTGTAGAGACTGCATGCGACAGATATGGTATGAAGATAAACCGTAAGAAGACTCATATATTAATTATCAGTAAAACCGCCATCGGCAACTTACAGTTTACCGATAACAATGTAGCTCTCACAATGGACAATTACATATCTGGGCTGCACCTTGAATAAGGAGTGGGATCACTCTCGAGAAATAAAGTGCCGAATGGAAAAGGCAAGAGGTACATTTAACAAGATGCGTAATATAATAAGGACCTATATGTTTGGTACAAAATAACTCTTAGCCAAACTAATCTGAATATTTACAGGACCGAAAGAAACAACTATAGATGATTTAACTCTCAATGTCAAACGACGTACAATGAAAACCAGATAAGTAATTCAAAAAATAAAACTAAGACTGCGTGGACTATCTTTATGGACTTAACTACAAATAAGAATCAGAAAGATATTGCTCTTGAAACTGATGGTGTTTCAATAGAGAACCCCACCACTATAGCTGATATGTTTTTGAATAAATTTGAGATTCCGACTCTGCCTCGCCCTCGGGAGCTTTGTCTGGACGAAGTAACGGAGAATTCTCACACAGTGTTCTTCAGGCCAGTTGATGAGCTGGAAGTATTCAGAATTATTGTGGGTATGCCGAACAAGTTCTCTGCGGGCCTGGATGAGAATCCTATCTTTCAAAATATTATTTTTTTGTCAAAATTTCATAATATATATATATCCTACATTTCAAATTCATTGGCATATGTAATTAATGAGTGTTTCGGTGGTGGAGTCTTTCCTGATGCCTTAAGGCGTGCCAAATCAGTAACATCAGTAACTATAGGCATCAGACATCAGTAATTATAGGCCTATCTCTCTCCTTTCCTCCGTGTCGAAGATCTTTCATATGCAATAGGCTCATGGATTTTCTACAGCACTATGACATGATAGTCAGCCATTGATATGGCTTTATGCCCAACAGATCGACACAACTAGCAATATTTGATTTCTTAACCTATATAATTGACAATGTCGACCAGAATAAAAGGGTTGCAGGCCTCTTCTTTGACCTCTCAAGGGTCTTTGACACGTTGGACCATGATCTGCTTATGGGGAGATTGGCGTGCTGTGAAGTCAGGAGGGTATTTGCCTCTATTTTAAGATCATTCTTGATCGACAGGCGGCAGGTGGTATCAGTCTCTTCGCGAGGAACCAATTTCTTTTCCCGATCGGCAATGGTTAGACAGGGGGTCCCGCAGGGCTCTATTTTAGGTCCCGTGTTGTTCTTGCTGTATGTTAATGGGCTGGGTGCCCGGCTTGACGGTCGCGTTTGCCAGTGCGCGGACGATACGTCCATTGTGCTGGTGGATGCTGGTGGATGCTGGCTTTTCGGTGGCTTGCGCGGCAGCAGTGGGGGCAATGCGGGATTGATGTTTGGCTAATGGTCTGAGGTTGAACTGTGGGAAGACTGGGCTTATCACATTTAGCAAGACTTTTGGCTCGGTTGAGTCATTGTATGTGCGGATTGATGGCCGTTCCCATCCCTTGGCCGGCGGGGTTAAGTTTCTGGGGCTTACTATTGATCCAGCTCTAAGCTATGAATTGCACACCAGAGAACTGGAGGGTAAACTTAACAGCTTTTGTGCCTTGATACGCAGACTCAGGGATTGTTTTTCGCGAGCTTCTTTAACTCAGCTGAATTATGCTGGTGCTCAGTCAATTATTTCCTATAGTGCTCTCTTCTGGGGATCCAGTCAAAGTGCACGGAGTGTGTTCTTGGTTCAGAAGCGTATTATAAGGTGCATTCTTGGGCTCCTCTTTCAGACAGTCATGTAGGCCCTATTTCAAACAACTGAAACTCTTGACTGTTCCATCCTTGTATTTCCTGGCCTTGGTAACGTTTGTGAGGAAGCACACTAATCTGTTCACACTGAACGCAGATGCGTATGCTGAAAATATGTCCACAACCACCAGAAATATGTACGATCTGAGGGTGCCACTGCACAACTCCACATTCTTTGAGACACGTCTGTATTACAGAGCATTGAAGGCATTTAACATGCTGCCCCCTGCTGTTAAAAATACAAGTGACTTACGGGCGTTCAAGATGGCTACAACTAATTTCTTGATTGATGAGCGATACTATAGCTTTGATTTTACAGGTGCATGTTAAACATGGCTAACCTATTTTATTTCATTTTATTTTCTTCCTTTATTATTGTCTATTATTAACTTGCCTATGTAAATTTGTTGTATCGTTTTTTTTTTGACGTTGCTGTGTTAACTTTGTTAATTTTGCTGGCAATAAAGGTATTATTATTATTATCATGCGAAATGAAAAATACCACCTTCTTCAACTCATTCTATAGGAAAAAATATAGGGGCGAAGGTTAGCGGGACGAAAACGAACATCGTGGCTGCGAAACTTACGAACATGGACTGGAATGACATCGACAGCTCTATTCAGAGCGGCAGTGAATAGAGTAATTTGGACCAATGTAGTAACCAACATCCACAGAGCAAAGGCATTTCAAGAAGAAGAAGAAGAAGAAGAACGATAACTCAGATATTACCTAAAAGATACATAATAACATGAAATATGCCATTTTGTAGATATTAAAAAGCTTTTACAACTTCAAATTACTTTTTTCGACTATCACAAAGATTTCAAGAAATACAGGTGTTTGAATATTTGAGAAATGTTTAGATTTTTCAGCATAACTCGGAAACCATTGAAAATGTGACAAATAAAGCTTGTAACTCTGACCGTATCGGAGATGCATTTCATTTTTGAGGTGAGAACACATAAAAGAAACACCCAGTATAAGCCATCCACTTATTATTAACATCAAGTAGGTGTTGGAAATCTGAAAAGAGATAGGTATACAAAAATTAAGTATTCGAAGGTAAATGGATGGCAAAAATAACTGAATGAGTTATAGGTACATAGTTAACCAAGTACATTATTCAAGTTGGTCCATCCTATGCTACGTTGAAGATTGCAGGAAACTTATTTAACTTTTGTTTTATTTTTTGGTGCAATCCTTAGAACTCGCTTTTTTTGCATAATTTTTGAAGGGATCAAAATTTCGTCAGTTTTAAAATGTCATTTCACTAAGCTCCAAACCTGAACAAAACTTTTCTCCCGTTTAACCGAATTCACACCTTTTACCGTTTTCTAAACCTTTATAGTCGTGCTTCTTATATCCCGGATACAGTGTGTTTTGGATTTTACTACTTTATTTATACAGAATAGCCCAATGAAAAAGGAAAAGCGGCTTTTCCTAGTAAAGTGTGTATTACTTTGATAAACTTTCGGACCTGACCATTTTGTTTATGAGGTTGTAACGGGTTTTAAAATATTCAACTCCGCCCGTGCGCTTTCGAACCTGGGATTGCATTTTGTTGATATTTTTTGATAAAAATAAAACCCTAAAATGCATTTACAGATGTTATATAATATATTCATTCCTTCTGAAACAAGTTCTGTTCATAAACTGAGAATTATTAATTACTTTTGGCATGTTTTGTTTTGGTACTTTAAGTCACAACAAAGATCCTGATTGGGCAAATATTGGCCAATGAGAGACTGACCCCTTGCAGAGTAAAATTTGCTGGGAATTTGAATAAAATAAAAGCAAATAAACTGAGGATTTTTGCACTAGATTTTGAATACTTCTTCTCTTGTGCTTGGCTAGGGTTAGCTGCCATAGAGAGAAAATCGCTGTGGCGGCCTTTTCAAGTTTTGGTTTCTGGTACTATACCCATAAATTATATTAATTTTGGAAGTTACCGCTTCTGGCGGATAAAAGGTAGAACTAGAAAACCACAAACTTGAGTTTTGTCGAAGCCCTCAGGGACATATACACTTTAAGGCCATCCTCCATCCAAGGTATGTACCAGATAATTCAATATGTCACATATTAAATTCATTCATTACCTAGCAAAAATGAATAGTCTTATTCGTTCCTACCATTCAGAACATGCCTGCTCGAAGGTGGTTATAGTTCATTTTTCTTAGACCTTCATCTACAGCTTCAAATTCACTTCAACTTTACTTCAAGTTCCACTCATCTTCATTCATTCTACACTCATACACTTCATTCATTATTCACTTCATCAAAACCGAACCGCATACCTTGCTGCACCTCCAACACTTGGCAGTAGCTTTTCAACTCAGCTTAATAGCAGCCTGAATTCGGTCAGCTGTACTTGACTGTGACTGGGGAACTGGGAGCAGTGTAGCCTAGGGTTCCATCAGGACGAATGAGGGACTGAGGTACTTACAAGCAGAGACTAAGCAAGAGATTTACTGTTGTATGTTTTCAAGCCCTTATTTATACCACCAAAGGGTTGAACTTGCCCTGGAAAACCTTAAATGGAAAAGGGGTCAAGAAGTACCTTGTTTGAAATGTCTTATCCAGTGGTTTTTTCCGATGGTCAGTAGGGATTATAAGGATCTCTCCCAGACACGATTTTGGTTGTATATATTTGGTATTTTTTTGGTTCTGACGCTTATAACTTTTGAACTATTAGTTTGACAGGATTTTCACGCGAGGTCTAAGGATTGATTTTCATGCATCCGTCAGTCCGATGAAAAACGTCCAATGTATCCAAAGTTGATTGAATACAAACTTGTGATTGGTTGAAAATTTGTCAAAATCAGAAAGACACCCAGAAATGAACGGGCTTTCCAAAAATGTGGGCGGTTTGGGGGGGGGGGGGGCTGTGACCAGTGACATACGAAAAGTCAAAAATGTGCTATTTTCGATACCCAAATTTGTCGCGTCTTTACCGTAACTCCGGGGCTATGTGAGGTATAGGACTCCCTATGGGTAGATTCCCTCATATGTTTAGGTGTTACCTCATTTTAAAGATCATTAGAGAGTTTTTGTTAACTCGTATTTTTTCTCCGATTGCGGTTAACTTTTACACTAACGCAGCCGCTAGTTGACAGATCAGAAAACACTTTTTCATTACACTACTCAGAAAATGACCATTTTCCAGGCCAGTTAACTGTACAGAAAATACACATTTGCCGTAACGGAACGGAAAAACCGTTTTCCGTGCGCTGTTTATTTACCGTTCGCAGTTGTACGTATATCACAACTTATATTAAAATAAGACGGTCACCAGTTGCGAACTTCAGCTTTAGCAAGTATCCTTGACAACTTCTATTGTTTGATTTGTTGATTTTGATTTCTCTGTCAGGCTTATGTCACCCTATTGTCACATACAACTTTTCATGTTTACAACACTATGTGCCATAAATTATCCAAATAGATGAAAAACTGACATAGGGGGCTCTGAAGGAGGAAATTTGACATTTCAAAAAAAACTCCCAAGCCCCCACCCCATCTAAAAAGTGCCGGTGTTGGCCGATTTCGGCGATTTCTACGCGGAAACAGCCGAAATGCCGAACTCGATTCGATTTGTTTGTATCGCAAAAATGGCGTCGTCGGTCGTTTTTGTATTTATGAATATTATAATCTTTTAGTTTATTTCTGGTTTTAAATATAAATTTAATACAAAATTTTCGGGTGTATCACGTTATTAAGTGGTTTGGTGTGATATGTGGGTAATGGTGATGTTCCTACCTAGAAAATAAGAGGGGCAGAGGCAGTGGCTTATCAACCATACCGCCGAGCCCCGCGACGGCGGGGGGCCCGGTATACAGTCTATAAGGGGCCCTAAGCGAAGCCGTTACGTGGTTGATTGAAACATTGATTTGAACAAGGCACAAAAATCAAATTTGGCGGGGGATCCCGCCACAGTAACCCAGATTCTCCTTAAGAATTAAAAAAACGTCAAAGCAATGTCCAGTGTAGCAATGTAAGTAGGTTTGAAGCAGTAACCACTAAAGCTAATCTCATGTATAATATTATGCATAATTGTAATTTGAAAAACAGTTTTGTTTTGTGTAGGTATTGGTGATTGTGATTCAAAGAACTACTTCTATGCAAGCAAGAAGGGACTGCAAAGCTATAATTAACATGAATTGATAAGTCAATAGCAAACAGAATAGTCCACTTTAAAATGTGGTTGTCTCTGCCATGCTGTTTCTCAAAGGGTTGGACTGTTCACAAAAATCCAGAGGCAAGATTAAAGTAAGTACAATAGATGATTTTTTTTTGTTTTAGTAACTGCAACTTTATCAATTAATAATAGAAATTTCTACTTACTTTCCATGCAATTTCTCGGAGAATTTGGTTACTTTCCTAGTAGTACACATTATACATGCATAGAGAACTAATTAAAAAAAAAATGGAATGCTTTTTTGTGGTAGGCTGAGTCTATAGTCTATAAAGTTATTAACAAGATGCATGAAAAAAGGTCCACAGTTTGAATGCAAATGTGGAGATTTAAATTTGCTATAACTTTGTCGCTGGACCCTGACTCTGTCTCTATAATAAGTTGTGGCTTCTTCATTAGGCTTTCCATGTTGTAATGAAGTTACTAAAATTTATCTTCAAGAGGCGACCGAGGAATGGTTTTTAATAAGGAAATGTAACTAGTTCAGTTTACATGTAACCTATATGGTGTCAAATTTAGATTAGAAGGTTAATAGTTGTTGGTTATTTAGTATTTCAATGTTTTAAATTTCAGTAATTTGTCAAATGCTAAACCTGTCTAGTTGGATTAAAATAGTTTGGCAACCTTACCCGATAATACAGGACCAGTTTCTAGAAATTAGGCAGTAGGCTTGTTAGGATTGTTGAACGGATATAAAAGACGGGAGCATGACAGCCGAAACAGATTCCATTGCTAGCAGGTGAAAAATAAAGAGCTCTCTAAAGAGTTAAAAGTAAGGAAAACCGTTTAACCAAAATTCAAACACACAATCACTACACGGGGGTCTGGCATTAGTAGGACTCCTCAAACATTCACTACAAGAGTGGCTGGCAGTAGTAGGGCCCCACACACACACACAATCACTACACGGGAGTCTGGCATTAGTAGGACTCCTCAAACATTCACTACATGGGTGTCTGGCAGTAGTAGGGCCCCACATACAAACATTACACGGGTGCCTGGCATTAGTAGGGCTCCTCAAACTCACACCGTCGGAACTAAAATGAGCGAAGCATTAACGGGTTATTCAAGTATTACAAATTAGTAGTTTAGCCATTTGATAGTAGGGCCCCATTCCGTACCGTTATCATTTATATTCTCCTCCGATTTCCTCACCCATACCCTTTTCTTTCCGAATTAGACTTTCTGTAGATTTATTATAAAGTTCAAGAGTTTCTTATCTGCCTAGTTGGAAATACTGTGATAATAAATTATCGATCTTGATTACTAAATCTTTGAATCTGTTGGTGGACTGAATGCGTGTTGTGTGACTTTCACCTCTAAGAATAAAACAACATATCCTGGGAGTCATTCTCCACTGTTTAAAGGTTTAGCCGTTAGGCATTTCTTCTGTGGCCCCTCTACCACATAAACCCATAGAGGGTGGCGCTGAGACACTTCTTTTTTAGGTAATTAAAATAACGCAAAATCCTCATACTAATCCTTCAAAGAAAGAACCCCTTTTTTCCTTTTGCAATGTATAAGGCAAAGTATATACTCCAATGTCCTGTTTAATAAATGTGAGTTGCCTCTGCCCCAACAGTTAACTAGGAGGCAGCTGTATTTTCTCCCTATATTTTTTTAAGACTTGGGGCAGAGTCACTTCTAAATAATTATAATTATAGAACATAAAGATGATATTTTAGCTTTAAGCTTTTTCAATTATTAGAGACCCTATTGTAAAACTAGAGCAATTTTTATGTCTGATGATTGGTAACATTTGTGCAGTTTGGTATGTTTATTGGAAAAGTGATGCAGTGAGTTTTGCACAGTGCAACATTTTCAGCATGAACTCTAGTAGCTATTTTTTTTTTAGTTTGATCTTAGTGCAATCTCATGTTTTAATGAGAATGTACTGGGGCTATTATTTGAAGAGACTGGAAGTGCACTGTTGTTGTCTCAGTGCAACACTCATTTTTTTAATCAAAATTGCTATTAAAAATTATGTCATAATTGCATATAGCTAATGAAATATGAAAGTAATCCTGTTATACATGACTTCAAATACTATAAAATTTGCAAAAAAAAAACAGTTTGTTTTAATTAAAAATAACAAAGGTCAAATATGTTTAGGTACATAAGTAGGAAACCTCTTTTTTGCGTCCCAACTTTAAGTACAGGGGCAATATTTATTAAAAAACAAAAAAATTTCCTACTCTCTAAAATTGTTCCCACAGGTATGGGGTGTTCAATATAAAACTTCATTTAGCAAGCTTTGAAATGTTTACAGAAAATGATGACGTACCTAATCAAAACACGTGAACCATTTGCAACCGCGGTTATGATTAGATGTTCTGTTATTTATGGTAATCCTGTGAATCCTGAAAACCAGTTATATATGTACAAGAGTGTCTCTGAAGCTACCAAACATCAGTCTTCGGTTTTCTCAGTTAATCTGTCAACATTGTGTGTTTTTTTAACTGTTTATGAAATTTGGATTGTTTTTCATGGTTTATTAGATATCAGGTCTCAAATATAAAAATAGTAAACCCAAGAGTAAACCATTTGTTGCTGAAAAGAGAACCCTGTATCCTGTTTTCTTTCTTTTTCTTTAAGATTGTATGACAGCTGGTCACTGATTGTAGTGGTGATAATTAATTTTGTTCCAAAAATAACCAGGTTTTCAGGAACCTTCGTATATCAAATGTCAAATCAGTTATTTACCAGGTGGTTAACCAGGTCTGGAAACAGTACAAACATGCCCAAAGTAAAAGGACTTCTGTTAGATGTCTAATTTCTGTTTCTCCTTTGTTAAATTTTTAAAAGGCCACACTTCAATGTCAAGTTCAAAAATATTACATCGTTTTTTCCTCAATTTACTTTATTACTTTATTACCTATGTTACTACAGCAGTAGTGAGCAGTCATCATATGGCCCAACAGCTATACAATGCCTATTTTTCTGTTCTTTCATCCAATGTTCCATTATGCACATATGTCCATGGGACTTTCTGCAAGGAAGGACTTGATATAATTTTGTTTATCCCCAGCAGTTTGACGCTGAATGTGCAGAGTTTTCAAAGTGGAGCTCCTGACTGATGAAGATTTCAATCCCCCTAAAGAGTTTTGGGTCTCGCTACCCTGTTTGAGTCTGTAGCCTTGTACAGCTCTGGAGGTGCAGAATATGGTTAAACCATATCTCACCATGGGCTATAAGTGACTCGCGTGTGTTGTTGACTTGTCTAATACTTAAATTTTCTTTCGTTTAACTTTACTTTACTTTAAGTTTATCCTTGAGATGTAAAAGTGATTCTTAATGGCTGTAGAACACTCTACTTCTACAATAACTTAAGGACCAACATATCTTTATTTGTTATTACTTAAACTTTTAAAAAATGGACCGACTACTTGTAATCTGGATAGACAAATTATTTTAAATCATTTTATCTTTTCTTGATGAATCCATCATAACAAAAAGTCACGATTTTTTGACACAACTTTTTGTTAACTAAGGGCATAGACAGAATTAAAAACTTAAGTAATAAGTTTTATGCATTTTTCCTCATTCAGTTGGTCAAGAGCAATATTTTGGCCAATCAGTTTAAGAAAACCCTTAAAACATAAAACCTATTGCTAAAGTTTTTAATTGTGTCTGTGTCCTTTATGTTACTTAAGAATAATGCTTTATGGGCCATTTGCACCAAGCAATTTTTAAGTGCATCTAGTTAAGGCTTCCTTTATTGGCCCACTTAAGGCCCTACCATGATTACTCATGCTTATAACTATGGTTTAGGGGTCCTTAACTTTAGGTTAATTTAAATTTGCTTGGTATAAACATAGTTAAGGGCCATTTGGACATCTTTTCTTAAAAAATTTAGTACGTGACAGATCGAGTGACATCAATGCATTATATATGGGAAATTTGAACTTCCACCTTAGATCAACACTTTGGGAAAGGTGTGCAAATGGCCCTAAATGGAACATTTTACTGTGAAGTTTAAGCATTTTGATAATAAAAATCATTCCTCAAAATTTGAATTTGACGCACTCAATAGATTTTTCTATATGTCCGCAGCATCCTGGGGAAAGCAAAGCCCTCCCCAATATTCTCCAATAAATGGCTGAACTTTCATTACAGAAAATTGTTAAACTAAAAATTGATTTCTTGACTTTGCCCGTTACAGTAGATAATTTTGAACTAAAAGTCAAACAACATCTACTCATTTTATTTTTTGCAATATGGAAACACATTGTGTAACTATCAAGTCAAGTGTTAGGGACGTAAAACTATTAATATCACAAAATCACAATATTTTATATTTATTTCTTCTTAATGTGTATGTTTCTTTTTTTAGAAAAGCCCAAAAAGAAAACACTTTGTTCCTGATAATTCAGTCGGACACAGAGAATAATTTTAGGTGTTATTTTTAGATGTTTATGTGTTTATTTGCTGATAATACAATTTAAATAGATCTTTTTTCCCTTTTAAGTTATATAAAAACGTAAGTTGTATATAATAAGGCCTCAATGTTGGTGTATTTTAATGTTTTAATAAAGGGTTGTCGTACATAACAGTTTATTCTTTTAATAGAGCAGGTAAGTAAGTGGTTTTTGAAATTAAGGCCATGTCAAATTGATATTCATCTAGCTGGCTGGAAAGTTATGTAATATTCACACAGTCTACTAGATGAATATTTATTTGATATAGTAGACATTACCTGTGGAACAAAAAAAACCTATATATGGACAATTGTTACGATTCAGGTGGGTAAATAATTAAGTTGATCACTAATGGAAATGCAATGCGAATGCGCTGTGTCACTTGTCAGCTGTGGCAGCTTTGGTTTGGGAGCAAAATTTGGCCTGTCATAATCATCACTTCAGTTGATTGACTTTGACACTTACATCTAAATGTAATTCTCTTATCTATGACTATGTGCACGCAGGAGTTCATTGAATATTGTTTCCAGAGGCTCATAATGAAAAATATCGTTCATTACACGTCGGAAATGCCTTTTCCCGTGCTTACATGACTTTCACGAATACATGAATTTGTCACGCGCGCACGGAGAAAGGCTATTTTCGGTACACCTAATGAAATATACTATTTCTAAAATCGAACGAGAATTCATTATTTTCTAACCTGATATGCAGCTGCAAAACGACCAGTTCCAGGATATTTAACGTTTCCACGGAAACCATTGATAATAGGTAAATAATCCAGGCCTAGGGCTGGAAAAAATTCGTAAGTTCCGCCGACGGCAGCAGCTCAGAAGTTTAGTCAGGGAACCCTGAAATAGGCCAATCAGGTTCATAGTTCGCTGACTAAACTTCTCAGCTGCTACCGTCGGCGGAACCTACTCAATGATTCCAGGACTGCTTTTAGTCCAGCATTCAAATCATAAAGCATTCTTTAATTTCAATAAGAACGATTTCAGAAAAAATAGTATGTGTATCCTGTAGGAAAATCATATTCTTGTCCTCCGATGATTGATAGATCATCAATTTACATCGTCGCCCGAGAATATTTTGCTTTTCCTACTAGATACACGATATACTATTTCGTTGACCGTCGATTCCGCTATGCTTACGGTTACGAACACGATAATAAAAACTCTGATCACGTGAGGTAAACAAATTTAGTAGCAGTAGTAGTAAACAATGGGGGGGAAGCCTTGCGACTCCTTTTTCCAGTCCCCCGGTCCACCTATCCCTTTTCCACCAGGGTCTCCATTCCCTCCACGGGTCGACCCGTTCCTCTAATGAAGGAGAGTATCCCGTTTAATTTCAGAGTCGGAAGTTCCTCTCGATGAAGAAAAGCGACTCCAAGTGTCCTATGGCGCAGTCGCGCCTACCTATGTCACACTCTCAGAAGGTGGTATGACGACTCTTATCTTGCCCCACAGTGGGTGCAGAGTGGATTGTCAGCCATTCCTAGGAGGTGCATGTGCCGGTTTAGTCTGCGGTGTCCAGTAAAGATTTCTATAAGGTCTCCCAGGCAATGCCGGCTTCTCCCAAGAAGTCACAAGGCCTTGGGATATCTATTCGGGTTAGGGTAGATTTCCTTAGTCTATCTACATATTCCTGACTGTGTCCAGTTTGTCCTTCCTCTCTCCCATACCCATCATTCCGAGTGTGAGAGACGTACCTTCTACTTACTCCTAGACATTGCTCTGGTCCAGTAAAGCATGTCTAGGAACCCCGCTTGGCCGATTCGTCGGCACGCTCGTTCCCCTCTATGCCCCTATGTCCAGGAACCCATCACACAGTTACCCTTCTTGTTTCTGCCAGTGACTCTAGAGCATCCTTGCAGTCTTGAACGAGCTTAGAACTCGTTCCGCTCCTGCAGATGGCTCGCAAAGCCGCCTGATTGTCGGAGTAGATGTAGATGTCCTGCTCTGCTCCCTGTCTGACTTCTGTTCGTGTGGCCACCTCGAGTGTTGCAAACACCTCAGCCTGGAAAACCGTCGTGTGGCTTCCCAAGGAGAAGCCTTTGCCTTGTAGGAAAATCATATTCTTGTCCTCCGATGATTGATAGATCAATTTACATCGTCGCCCGAGAACGCCCGTTTCGCTTTTCCTACTAGATACACAATATACTATTTCGTTGATCGTCGATTCCGCTGTGCTTACGGTTACGAACACGATAATAAAAACTCTAATCACGTGATGTAAACAAAGTTAGTAGCAGTAGTAGTAAACAATGGGGGGGGCCTTGCGGCTCCTTTTCACAGTCCCCCGGTCCACCGATCCCTTTTCCACCAGGGCCCTCATTCCCTCCACGGGTCGACTCGTCCCTCTAATGAAGGAGAGTATCCCGTTTCATTTCAGAGTCGGAAGTTCCATGTTGAGATGGCTTGTAGAAGGTAGAAACCATGTAGAAACCTCCTATCTAGAGACTTGCTTTGTATATGCCGACTAATGACGACTATGTATTAGCCATTCTTAATCCGTCTGTATACCATACCTGATTATTCTCAGAAGGATGCTGAAGCATCTCTTACTTGAATTCGTCACTTGTTGGGATGTTTGTTCCAAATGGCTGTTTCAGTCTCAGCTGATCGCCTGGGCAGGATAATCGGGATGTCCCCCTGAATGAAGCTGGCGATCTGCGTGTGCGTCCTTCCACTGGCCGCAGCAATCCATCTTCCTGCAGGACGCCAACGCCTCCCTCTTAACCCAGGTTGGAAGCTCCGGCAGTATTAAATAAAGGAATTCCATAAAAGGAATTGAGTGGTGCTCCCGCTGTTGCTCTGAATGCACCCGTTATGACTAAGCAAACTGTTCTCTGCAGTCTGGCCAACCTTAGCTCATAGCATGCCCTGTTCACCGCTGGCCACCAGACCACGGCCCCTTAGGTTACCCTCGGTCTGATTACCCCAATGTAGAGCCAGTGCAGGACGTGTGGCTTTAGACCCCATTTCCTGCCCACTGCCCTCCGTAGTTGCCATGTCAGTGCTGTTGCCTTATTGCATGCCTTTGCCACGTGACTTTTCCAGGTCAGCACGCTGTCGATGGTCACCCACAGATACTTATACTACCGTAGGTACCGTACAGCGTGGATGAGCAGAAACCTGTACTTTTCCTTCTTTTGGTGTAGAACGCAGGCTCTGTTTTACCAGGGTTGACTGACAGTCCCGTCTCGGTACATCATTGTTCTATTATTCTACATACTCTTTGCATCATGACTTTTGGTATCATGACCAGTCCATCGTCCGCTTTACCTTACTCACTGAACCACTCATCTTGTAGCCTCTCCAAAAGACCATCCATTAAGAGATACCATAGTCGAGGTGATAAGCAGCTGCCTTGTTGACAGCCGCCCTCGACCTCGATTTCCCTCCGGTGATCTCCCAAAGAAGCCGTAACCTTACGGTTGCAGAGTGCCGATCTGACCCACCTTACCAAATGTGTGGGGTTCCCCGGGCCCAAAGGGTCTCGCAGATGTTTGCTCTTGCTTCGTCGAATGGTCCCTCAATGTCGAAAAAGAGTGCGAACAGCACTTCCTTATTCGGGTATGCCTCCTCTATTTTATGCATTACAGATTGGAGAGCCGTGTCGGTCGACTTCCTCTTGCTGTAGGCATGTTGATCTTTGATTAAACAAGGTTAAATGCTCATGCGTACGTTACCGCTTTCGCAACATTTACCGTCCGTTAGCTGTCGTATGTTAACGATAGCGATAAATGCGAACTTGAGTCATTGAGTTTGTCAAATTTGTCAAATAACGTTAACGGTAACACCGTTTTGTTTGTCCTGAAAACTTTCTATTAAATTCTCTTGTTCACCACTGACGTTAGCACTGAGTTAGTTGTAGGTTATGGAGTTAAGAAGAACATTTTTGGATAGCTGGTCACTGCTAATGTTCTGCCGCTGCATCGATCTAAAAAACTACAATTAAAATAGGCACTTTTTTTACAACGCTCGAACCCAATAAAAAGGATGCTTACAAAGACTGCCGTTTGCCATTAATCCCTATAATAAACTTTTTACTCAATAAGGGTCCAAGTAAAAGTTTAGCATCAATTAAACTTTTACGCAGTTTAGAGATAATGTTGCCTGACAATCTAAGAACTTCTGCCTCATTATTTATTTATCGTCGAATCTTTAATTTATCGAGTTTAACTTTACATTCATTTTCCACTTAGACGAGTATAATTGTTGCCTGAATAAACATTGGAGAGAGCGGGCAAGCTGGTATTTGAACGCAATTTTTGGTTATCTGAGAGCGGCTGCTTGCAAAGACTTTTTTTTGTACTGCAGTGTATTCTATACTTCTAAGGGTTGACCGTATATTGTGGATAAATAAGCACAATAACCAGTGTCGCGTGTACATCTTTCCTGTTCACTGAATCTTCTTCCTATCCATAACTAAAAAAGTTTCTTATTTAGACCGGAAAATCTCTCGGTTTAGTCGTCCCAATTACCTACTATTAGAAGGGTTTTGAACATTTTTATATCGAAATTTTCCTACTAACAGTACGGTTCTCTCTCTTCTCAAAATGTCTGCTTCCTTTCTGAAAACTCTACTCGAATCTTGGATGGAGTTTTCGTGCTTGGAAAACCTGCCGCAGATTTCCAATAACATAAGCATCTTTTATGTACAACATATTCCTCTCCCCTACCTTGAAGATAAAGCAACAAAAAAAACGCCTTGATTTTTAATGAAAGTAAATTTCAAATAGGGTACAAAATATGCGAGGGGATAAAGATTTTGTTGTGATAGCGTTTTCTTGTAGGAATTATTTTTGGGTTAGGAAAAGACGCCAGTTATGTCACTGCGACATAAAAAAACGTTAGGAATTTGTGTATATTAAAAAATAAAAATAGAAGCAATGCAAATTAAAAATTGCTCAGGCTCTTATTAGAGTAAAATTGATTTTTTTTATAAAAGAGTAGAGCCAAAAGTGTTCCAAACATTCCCGAGTCTACTGCTTTAGATAAAATTAAGGAATTCTTTGCTTTATTATTTTTGAGAAAAACGAGATTTTATTTGTTTGCAGAGTTTGCATTTTGTTAAATTAGTAGGCTTGTTTAACATGGTTCAAATACATAAATGAGCTGTTTGGATAAATGGACTGTGATATTTTGATTGGCGCAGAATCGAAAAAAACTTGCCCAAGTAATTGCCAACGTCAGGGGGACCTGATATGGCACTTGAAGAAGAAGAAGTAAGCTTACCAGTTGTACTTTTAATTTAAAGTCTACGAGACTGTGAGACTATTCACGGTCTCAATTGATAATCAACTTATATTGCTAAGAGGAAACCAAAACTTAAATACTCGAGTTTCGGTCTCTATGTACAACACCTAGGTCAAGACTTAATAGTAAATACGAGACTGAGAACGAGACTACTACGTAAGTCACAGTCTCAGTCTTCTTTTGTTAAACTGCGTGGGCTTCCCAGATCACAATGGTGATTGAAAAAAGTCTTGAAAATCAGCATAAAGTGTGGTTGCCAAGATCAAGGAACAATTTATTTTAAAAACGGATCTCATCAAGAAGCATGGATTCTCCTGTGATTTTAACGGAATACCTATTCTCAGATTTGGTGTTAAGAAATTTACATTAACCAATGGAAGAATGTGTGACCGAATATACATCTACTACAGATTATCATAAAAACCCCTGAAAATGATTATGGGTCTGTTGGGCTTGGGTAACCTAGCCTAGATTTGACGCCTGAACTGACGATAGCACGAAGTTTGACCAACACCAAGTTTGAGTAGCAAATATTGAAAAATGAAACATCAACCTCAAAGAAACAATAGTTTCTCAGATCAGTATTGAGAAATAATGAAGCGCCGAAAAAGAACGGAGAGAGAAAATTTAAAAAAATTGGTTTGTAAAAATCGTGGAGGGAGAAGAAGACATTTTCAGCGAAAAAGATACCAATTCTTTTTTCATATTCCGAATTTGCATTGTTCGATTGGAGAGAATCTAACGGTTTCTTGTTTTGGATGTTCATTTTCACCTACCATCAAAGAAGATCATGTAGGTTCAATACTTTGGAAGATTCGGTCGACCAATTCGGTGATCGATTTTTAGGCACGTTTAGACAATTCACAATATTTTTTCAAAATTGACCAGAAGGGGGTATTTTCTCTTTTTTCTCAATTTCAATTTGATCGTGTGCTATTTTAGAACAACAGGACAAATTTGAATCTATCCAATGATGTCTTAGTCTTTATGGTGCCTCCTGTCATCTCCCGCCAAAGAAAATCCCGTAGGTTCAATAGTTTGAGAGATAGACCATTTGGTTAGTCGAGTTTTATGCAATTTTAGAATGTGCTTTGGAGGCATTTAGAGAAAGGTCTACGTATGGGACCAATTTCACCCCTAATATGTTTGTTTTGGTCATAGGGGATAGAAACAGGGGAAAGGGAAAAAACAACAAAAAAAAATACCAACATCTTTTCGAAATTGACCACAGTGGGGGTTATGTCCTCTTTTTCTCAAGTTTACTTTGACCGCCTGTAACTTTAGAAGGACTGGACTTATTACAATAAATCTGACGGAATCTTATTCTCTATTATGTCCTCTTTCACCTCCCGACAAAGAAAAACCCGTACGTTCAATAGTTTAGGAGATAGACCAATTCGGTTGTCATTTTTTAGGCTCTTTTAGATTCTGCTTTGGAGGCATTTAGAGAAAGGTCCACTTATGGCACAAATTTTACTCTTATTTCGATCAAAACCAACAAAACAAATTTTTTCGAAAATTGCAGGGAGAGTACGCAATATTATTTGCGAACATATAGAATTGAGAAAATATTGGAAAGTATCGACAATGGGAGAAGAAAGTAAATAATGGAAAATAACGGGAAGCATCAAGGAAGAGTGTAGAAGACACTAGCGAAATCCAACAAAACAGTTCCTAACGAAAATTTTATTTTCCTGAGAAGGAAAATGACAGAAACTCATAGAGTATTGTAAAATATTTAAAATTACTGCAAAAAAGAAAAAAAAGAAATATTGAAGAAGACTCTGACAAATTAAAGAAAAGCTAAATATGTTATGTAATGAAAGTCTTTCTATCAATTTAATCTGGATATCTTATATACAGTGTGGACCAAGTTTTTTGCGACAAACTTTAAAGGAAATAATCTACGTCCAAAACTAGCCCTAGTTTGCTATTTAAGCTGTAGTCAAAAATACTTTGTTACGAAAATACAGGGGTTGAAATTTATTTTAAAAAGTTATTTTTTAAACTATTTGAGATTTTTTTTTAAATTTTGTAATAGCAAGGGACGACTCCGGTTTTGAAAATACAAAAAGTTTTTTTAACGGTCACCAGTGACATATGTAGGGGGATTCGTTACTGGGTATTTTTCAAGAAAAAAAGGCACACTCCTAGTTTTATAAAACCAAAAATTATTTTTGACTTAAACGCTTCTGACACTGTTTGGGTATAATGGATTATTTGGTAGTCGTATACCCCCAGATCCTCCCAGGGCAATGAGAGCGACGCCCACAGCAGCCATGGAGCGCATGCTCGACCTGGTTTCACTTCCAATACTCCTGGAACGAGAGGCAATGAAGGCGACATACCGGCTGCAACAAGTGACAAACATAGCACCGCAGTCATTCGACGATGGGACCAACAATGCCCAGGCTGGCTTGGAGGGTCTTGCGGTATTTAACATGGTCTCCCACCTAATGGCATCAAAACGTATACCTCATTCACTAATTTTTGACATCTCGTTACCTTTGAAACCTTCATTTTTTTATACCTATCTCTTTTTGGCGCATGTTGAGAAGATACGATAAAAGTGTCAAAGTCAGATTTCCAACGCCTACTTGACGGCAATAATAAGTGAATGGTTTAGACATTGGACCCTCACTACGTCCACCTACTCTTTTCACTTCGGTCTGGTTCCGATAACCTGCGAGGTACAGAGCAGTATGGGCTGCTTCTCAAACTCAGAGCCATCTGTCATGCAGTATTAGATCTAATACGCTGATGGATGTCGCCTGCTCCTGCTCTGTACAACATCTCACCGGTTCTCCGTACATTTTTGGCTTTAAGCCGCTAACTCACGGTCTCCAATTTTTCGACCATCCAAAGCTGTGCTGCTGAGGGGTAGACCCCGAAACTAGTATGCAGATGGGTTGATCCACAAATTGGTGACCACCTACACCATTCAGTTTTTTTTAGCAGTGCATTAACAATATTTATTTTCAGAATAAACATCCTGTACTTCCGTAACGAAGCATTTTTCGACTACAGTTTATATAGCAAACTAGGGTTATTTTTGAGTAAAGGGCATCCGCTTAAAATGTGTTACGAAAAACCTGGTCCACCCTGTAGTTAGCGCATTATTGTTCCCTACTTCCTATATTATCTATCATATAATATTGACTCATGAAATCTTATTGGCAACAAAAATGAGACTGGTAAGGAGTCTGGTATTCTCAAACTTTCTTTATGGGTCAGAATGCTGGTCACTCAAAGTAGCGGACAAAAAGAAAATTGACGCCCTGAAAATGTTCTATTGGCGTAGAATGCTGAGAATCTCGTGGACACAAAGAAGAACCAATAAATTAATAATTCAACAAATAAAAACAAAAAGGAAACTAAGAACAATAGTAGCTGAAAACATCGCTAAATTTTTTGATCACGTAGTACAAAGAAACGGCCTTGAAAGATTAACCGTTGAGGGTATAGTGGCCGAAAAAAGACCCCGAGGTAGATCCCCCACCAGATATACGGACCTCATCACTAACATCACGGGACAAAGTCTAGCCTGCGCATTTAGGATGGCAGAAAACAGGGAGGAATAGAGACATTGTGTGGAGAGCAAGCCTTGAAAGCACGATTCTCGAATACGAGATAGCGATTAAGGAAAAGAAGAATTTTTTGTTAATGGAGTCCAGTGTCACTTTTAATTGCGAAGAAAACACGAGCAATTGGACAATCTCTTTTATTATTGTAAAGTAGTAGATGTTTTTAATTGTAAAAAAACAGAAATTGGTCTTGAAAGAACAATGAATGTCTGTGATAAAAAAACACTCCAGAAAGACACTGAATCGTTAAAGTTAAATTGATTGGTAAAGATAAAGTTGAGTTAAAGTGAATGTTAAAGTGAACACTTTAACTTCAACAGCCGATAAGTACGGCCGGCTAGCAGACCACGATTCAGTGCCTTTCTGGAGTGATTTTTTATCAGAGACATTGATATGTTTCTTTCAAGACCAATTTCTGGTTTTTCACAATGAAAAAGTAGTCAAACCCTGCTGTTGTGTAATGGAGCCCTGATGATGGCAGAAAAAGGACTGCCGAAACGTTGGTGAATATTACAATAACATCAGCATTAAGAGATTGTCCAATTGCTCGTGTTTTCTTCTCAATGAGCAGAAGACTAATATTGACTGACGCACTGACATATTGTAATAAATATATATTGGGTGGCCCATCGAAAGCAATCCAACCCGTTAATCTTCCAATTGAATATAATGATCCATAATCGCTCAACTTTAGTTTTCAAGGAGAATAAGTTTGTGGGCAGTTTCAAACCCATAACCTGAGCTCCCAAGAAGTGATAAGGCATTGACCTTAAAGTAAAAAAATTAACACATTAATGTAAAGTCATGGAAAAAGCGATACCTTCTTTTAAAATTCTCACAAAGGCGTATTCACTTGCCAAATTTCATGTTTCTTAGGGAAACCAATCAAAAATGTTGGCTAATTCAAAATTTGTAAATTTTAGAAGCAGCCTTAATTTAAGCAGTTTGATTTGCGGCGAAATGGTTTTCATACTCCTGATAGGCTTGGCGCTTGAAACTGCTCAAAAATTGGCTTGTTTTCAGAAAAAAATTGACGTGTTGTCCAGAGATTTTCAATGTATGCATGCAAATAGAATAAAAAAAGGGGGGAAACTCGATGGCCCACCAATAAAATATTAATGAAAAATAATAAAAATACAACCAACTTTCTTGTCTCGTGAAATGACTGTGTGGTAAATAATTCATTGCATTGTGCAATGTTAACATGAATGTCTCCATCTAATATTTACTTTCGATAAGTTATTTGGGTACTGTTGGTACCCCTACCAATTTTCACAAAAAAATTTCATCCCTATTCTAAACTAAGTTAATACAAAAATACAAAAAAATTATTCTACAGATCTAAAACACCAAACAATTGATTATTTTCTCCTACCCTAAGCAGTGGTCAGAACCTCGTAGTTCACGGAAACAACTTGGTCCGGCTAATACCTATCAGCTTCAACACCAAATTACAGAGAAAAATCCGTTATCTCATGTATTCTAATTTAGTGCTAAATCCAAAAAAAACCCATAAGAGTGTTTCATTAGCTACCTCACCACAACAGTAAACATTATTTTCAGAAAATAATACACTGTTTCTACTAGAAAACTTCAGTAACAACTTACTACCGGAGCGGGCTAAAAAAAATTTCTTATTCAATCAGCATTTTGGAAAGATTAAAACCTACAGCCCTAAGAGACAAAAAGTAGTGAAATACCTTGTCAGGATTGCAAGATTTTATATATAGGCCAAACCAACTAGAATAATTTTTTAAACGGTCGACAAAAGTTTTAATGAAACGCTTGATACGCTTAATGAAACGCTTGACACACGAATGATACATAGCCTGTGGGACACCCTGTAGCATTTTAACAAATATTTACCATTATTTTATGTATCTATAATAAACTTTCTCCAAAATTGACTTTATGAACTTTTCCTTTAACCTAAGGTGATCATTAAGTTTTGAGCTACAAAGACTGAAAAATCGTTGAAAAGCATTGATTTCCTCGCCGTCGTGCAACTGTTTTATCTCAAGGAAGGAAACTTTTTTAAAGGAAAATTCCTACGAACTCGTCCCCATTGTTTCACTCGAGGGTTTTCAGCATCAGCGGAAAATTTTTAGCACAGCTTGCGTTTCGCTGTTTCATTCCAATTAAGTGGCCATAGAATTGTTTTAAGCGCAGTTTCTTTTTGCATCACTGAGCCTCAGTTTGCGCAAAAAAAATATAATTGTGTTGTCAGAGCGGCTCAGTAACCGGCAAATATTAGGCTATAATATTGAAAAGCAAATATTTCCATTTCCCCCCTTTTAACGTCGCCCCATCCTTGCAAACGCGCGACTCGGAGATTTCTTATACCTGTGTTCGATGAAGAGACAATCTCCCGGATTGGAAGAGAGTTTACTGAAAAGGATCTAAATACATTTCCGGAAGAGCGAGTGTTTGGGAATTTAATGGCTTAACAAGCAACCAGAGCGAAATTGATGAGATTAGCCAACACGGGCCTCCGTACCTTGCACTTTGCAGTTCAAATTAAATGAAGTGATTTAACACACTTTCAGCACAGCCTGTATTTATTAGATTACAAAAAAGAGGACGTTTCAGTCAAAATTTCGCTGCTTACGAAATTACTGTGTCGAAACTAAATCAAATAGCAAGGACAGGCTTTTAACGGAAAGGGAACTTTAAGAGCCTTCCGTCAACTGACGTTCATCTAAATGAAGAAAAATCTTCTCTTTTCTTGCTTGGAAATTTTGGCCTTTATAATACTTGACGCAAACGCTTAAGAGGGATTATTGTTCCCGAACGTCATTACTCTTTAAGGAATAATTTGCGTCTGGAATGAGGGACCTGATCACCCCACATAATCTCTACTTCAAAACAAAATAATTGGAAGGGATATGCCTCACAAACAAAGGTATTGCTCTTGCCTTTTAATCTGGGAAAAGTAAATTTACGTCAAGCTAACGGAAAAAGAAACTACCCAATAAAATATCGGGATGAGCTAAATTCCTTTGGGGAGAAATCGGGAAATAAAGAGGAAACTGTGCGAAGCCAAATATTCAATTTGGTTTTTGGCAGAAACGCCTGCGAAAAGGAGAAACTTTCAAAACGAAATGAAAACCGCTCTGATCGAGTTTGGCATTAGGATGTAATTAGGGATTAGATGACGCAAATAGGATTAACTTGCTATAAACCCTAATACGCTTCCCATGAAAATTACTACATGACTTTATGTTCATATTTTGTAATATAACAACATAGGCACGTCATTTCAATAAAAGCCTAAAGGATAATGCCATGAGCAAAATAAAGCACTCAAAGAGATAATTTAGTGAAGGAGGGAACGCACGGTTGCCACAATAATGTAAAAGTCACACGCGACCTCACGTACGCTCTTGGCGTAAATCTTGTGGTTGCGAGGAAACAATATTTTATTTTTCTGCTCAATTTTTAGAATTTGTGCATTGCGAGCTATGAAATGTTATTTGGAAATAAAAGGGGTTTTAAAAGAGCTAGAAACCGCTATTCTGCGATTTAGTGCTCTATTGCAGTGACCTCTCTAGAAGTCTTAGGGTACAATATTTGGTATAAACAGAAGTTAAAGGGAAGTAATAGATTACCTACATATAATTTTACGATTCGCATGATCATACTTTTTGACTTTGCTGACGAACTATTGCAACTGAACTGCAACCACCTACATACAGGGTGGGAATTACATGGGGATTTCGGAAACGGTAAGAGATACAATTTTGTTAAAAGGGAAAAAAGTTGCGCCATTCCGAGCACAATCAGATGCTGTATCGAAATTAAAAATACCTCCAGGGAAAACTTAAAAATTGTATTTTTCGAAAAAGTGAAATATCGTCGCCATCTTATAAACAAATTTTATAAAACTTAGTACTTTTGCATTAGCGATTACGGGTAATAGAAAGACGTTAACGAATTTTTTCTAGACCTTTTAGTTTTTTTGCAACCATAGCCAATTTTGTTATTTCTTATGGCCGCCATATTAGATTTCTACGTTATCGAATAGTGCATTAAAAGAGCTTTTCAACTATGTATAGCAACCCTATTTTTGAATGAGGAAAAATGTAAATGTATTAAAAAAACAATTTTTTACTTAGTTGGCTCTGAAGCAAATGCCGTAATTTTTTCGTTCGTGTTTATATCTGCCAAAACTTTATTTATTTGCTTTTTTTATCTGTTCCTGAATTTTATTTTCTAATTTTACTTTGTTTTAATTTTCGACAAAAAATGCAATTTCTTTAAAAAAATATTTTAATTATGATACTGGAGTTCACAGCTAAAACATTATTTAGGATTAAACTCTAAACAAAACTAAAAACCGATGACAAAGCTTTGAATTAAATTAAATTAAATGTTCGAAACTTCCACCGTTGTTATTAATGCACGACCTGCATCGATGTATTAGAGAAATACAAGCATCTTTAACCATTTGTCCAGGCATTTCTTCTATGGCTGGAACAACAGCTGCCTCAAGTTCTTCTATTGTGTTATGGGAAGTCCAATAAACTTTATCCTTTAAGTATCCCCAAATGCAAAAATCAAGAGGCGTAAGGTCCGGGGAGCGTGCACGCCAGGCAACCGGACCTCGAAGTTATTTCCATGTTGCTGATTCAAATGGTCAATTATGATTCTCGCATTATGTGGAGGTGCTCCATCTTGCTGGAGCCACATGTTCGCTATACGTTGAAGATGAAAATTATCTAATGTTTGCTCGACGTGATTTTGTAATATTTTAAGATATCGAGGTTAAATTATTATGAAAAAATTAAATAGTATGGTGTCCGTTTATGACTCCTACTTAACCCCACTTACTTGATGGTGCCCCTTACGATCTAAGAACGGATTTTGCTCGGCCTAATATACGTTGTTGTGCCTGTTAAATACTCCACAGTTTGTAAATCTGCTCTCATCAGACCACAGCACCTTAAGCCGAAGTTGAAAATTTTCTTGGCATTTTTCTACGAACCAGTTGCAAAACAATATTCTTCTTTCAAAGTCACCATTTCGGAGTCCTTGACTAATATGTGTTTTATATGGAAGATACTTAATTTTTTTAAGAATTCTCTGAGCAGTTGATTTAGGCACATTATTTTCCAGTTGACTAAGAGAGGTACGAGGATTGTCGATTACACTTTGCAAAACAAGATTTTCAATCATTTCATTAGGCACTCTATTTCGAGTGTGTTTCTTAAAGGAACCATAGGTAATTAAATTATTTCTAAGCATTCTGAAGATCGATAAACCTGGTTGCCGTTTTTCTGGATATCGTTGAAAGTACATATCTTTAGCTCGATTAGCATTCCTATGGCACAAAATGAAACAATCATATATGTCAACTTTTTCCCTATTTGAAAACCTTTCCATATTAAATTTAATTGGTAGTGTAACTCGAAAAATATCACAACTATTTGAACAACTTTAAAATTATCAGATAAAAGCAAATAAATAACAACGTTTTGACAGATTGTTACGTAGCTATGACAACAAACGCAATCACGGCATTTGTTTCACAGCCAACTAAGTGAAAAACTGTTTTTTAATAAATTCACATTTTGTGTGCAATGTTTTTATGCACTATTTAATAACGTATAAAAGCGATATGGCGGTCATAAGAAATAACAAATTTGGCAATGGTTGCAAAAAAAACTAAAAGGTCTAGAAAAAATTCGTTAATGCCGTTCGATTGCCCGTAGTCGATAATACAAAACCACTAAATTTTATAAAATTTGTCTATAAGATGGCGACGATATTTAATTTTTTTGAAAAACACAATTTTTAATTTTCGCACGATATTTTGAAAACCCCTGCAGATATTTTTAATTTCGATACAGCATCTAATTGGGCTCGGAAGAGCGCAACTTTTTCCCCGTTTAACCAAAATTGTGTCTCTTACGGTTTCCGAAATCCCCATGTAGTTGCTTTTATCTGGGACACACTGTATACTAGTTTTGTAATTTTGAACAGTATTATAATAAAATTAGGAAAACAAGCTCCTGAGGAACAAATCTGGCTCTAACAGAAATTTATAGAATCAAGTTCTCTGTATACTCGAAACAAAGAATGACTAAGTCAGCAACAATAGAAACGACAGAAAGACCCACAATCTTAAATAAATCAAAATTAAAGAAAAGGTTAACAACAAGGTCGCTGGTTCAAATCCGGCTGAAGGCCTGCTTTTTTTAATATAAATTATTATTCTTCTATCCGCTGAAGCTACAAACATCACTAGTAAATTTCTACGGACGCAATTATACTATCTATCTTGAATAGCCATGCCATCCTTAGAGCATAGATTTGCTTCTCATTATGCACTGTTAATAGCAGTTCAGAAGAAACCACTGGTCAAATCTCGAACTACTGTAAGGTATCAAGAAAGCTGACAATTCTTTATGTATTTCCCAAAGTTAGCCAAGTAGTATCTTCCCAAAAGCTCTTAGATCAAAATGATGAGAAGAATGATTTTGAAAGACCAATGCTAGAAATAAGAGCAAACCAAGCACATAGCAACCCTAATGAGTCATTCACTTAAGATATTTTTGAAAATTATACATAATAGGATCTACTCGGCCTGCGAAAGAATAGTAGGTAGAGAACAGTTCGGATTTAGAAGAGGCATGGGAACGCGAGAATCTTTATTCTGCATGAACATATTACTCCAAAAATCCTGCGAATTTCGTAACAACATATTTATATGCTTTATTGACTTCCGAAGGGCTTTTGACTCTGTGGATCACCGAAAATTATTTGAGTACCTAGATGTCATTGACCATCAGGATGCAAAAATATTAAAACATGGACCAATCGCCATTCAGGGCGGCGTTCGCCAAGGATGCGTACTCTCCCCATCATTGTTCAACATTTACTCTGAGCAGATTTTCAAGGAGGTCCTGGAGAATAGCAACGCTGGTGTCAAAATTGGTGGCGAAATTATTAATAACATCAAATACGCCGATCACGCGGCCCTTTTTGCTGAGAACATTAAAGATCTGCAAACACTCCTTAATCAAGTACACCAAGCGTGTAAAGACAAGGGGCTAAGCATAAACGCTCTCAGGACCAAATGGATAGCAATGGGCAAAATCAATATAGAGCCGAATTCCACACTAACACTCGAGAACAACAACATAGAGAGGGTTGACCGTTTCAAATACCTCGGCTGTTGGATAAATTCCAGCAATGACCCAGACATGGAGTCAATCGGACTCAGAATTGAAATGGCAAGAAGCGCATTCAATGACTGGTTAACGGGTTAACTAATAGACATCTAACGTTGGATACACGCCAGAAAGTGTTGAAATGCTATGCATGGTCGGTCTTGCTCTACGCCAGTGAAACGTGGACTTTAAGGGTCAATTCTATGAAAAATCTGGAGGCGTTCGGACTAGCTGCTAGCGTATGATATTGCTGGTGACTTGGACGTCACATACAACCAACGAAGAAGTATTAAGGATGGGCACAGATCGCATGCTGCTGCCTACCATCAAAAGAAGGAAATTTTCATACTTTTGTCATGTGATTTGCGGCCTCAAGTACGACCTGCTTAAATTGCTAATCCAGGGAATAGTGGAGGGAAGACACTGAATTGGCCGTAAAAAACTTTCGTGGTTGCGAAATATTTGCCAGTGGACCGGACTCCAAGTGGAACAACTTTTTAGAATAGTCAAAGCCCGAGAGACATACGCCAACTGATTGACATGATGACCGTCAACGCTTGAACACGAGCACGGCACGAGAAGAAGAAGAATGCAAGAAAAATAACACATAAAAAGAAGTTGGAAATCAGCTACCATCAAATCTACAACTGATCAAATTAAGACAGTAGATGCATCAGCAACTATTGCTAGAGCTGGAACAACAAATCATGTTACCGATGACGCAAATGAAGTAGCACCATTCTTGCACCAATATACGTGTTTCAGTGAAATATCAGGTTATGATAGATTGACCAATCCATCTTTCAGACGTCTGGTGTCGAAACTGAATTTAAATAAACGAAATTTAGAACAATGACTTCTGATCTAACGCTAGAAGAGATTTGCTGCACTGTCTATTACAAATTCTAAATAATCAGAAAATTACCTATTTCTCGAAATGACATTAGAAAACCCAATGGGGCTAGAGGTGAAAAAGGAAATCTCCGACAACACCTGGACTAGACAGAACAACCCAATTCATCAATGGAAAGCAAACAAAGCTAATTATTACAAAGATTTATCATAATATTAATAACAGAGAACATACGGCCTTTGTAAGCCTCTGAAATCTTGAAGCTTAAGATTGCAGCATATGCAGGGCGACTTGAGCAGTGTAAGGAGTCAAACAAAGAAAAACTCAAAACGTTTTCTTCAAAAACTAACAAAACTGTTTGTCTAATAGTTTTGTTAGTTTTAACTTTCAGATGAATTAAATGATGAAATAATTAACTTTCAGATGAACACACAGACATTGTATATTGACCAGAGAAGCCATAGTTGACTAATGTAAGACATATGGGGCAAATCCATTACGTATAATTCAGAAACTGAATTGACCAAAAATAAAATTAAGGGCCTCTTTCGAGATAGAAGGATTAAGGTCAAAATCAGTGAAAAATTACTCAAAATTTGTAAAAATTCAAATTTCTTGAGGGGTTGAAGAAATCTGGTTAAGATTTTGGCCAAAATTGGTTAAACATCACTAAAAGCGTTTAAATTGCAAGGGTGTAATTTTTGAAAAAGGTTATGGCTAAGCTCAAAATCATTTAAAAATTGCACAAAGTGTCTAACAATGCAAATTTGAGGCCTTTTTGGACCAGAAGAAGTGAAATTTAATTAATAACGCAAATAGAAAATTTGTTTTTTTAGAATATCTAGTTAGAATTAAAGCCAAAAATCTTTTAAAAACAAAAGTTTCCAAGAATGCACATTTGGAATTTTTGCATCATGCATAAAATGCACATTTGAGATCAACCCTCATAATACAGAAGCTGAATGGATCAATGATAAAATTAAGACCGTCAAAAACGTCACTAACCTGAAAAAAGTGCAGGCTAGTGCTTAGCAACAGAAAAAGAACTAACAGCAGGGTTCAGAATTTCTTGCAACCACTCATAAAGTCTTGTCATAGGATAATTCAATTATACGCCCATTATCTGCCTTCCACCACCAAGGTAAAGGCCTATGTTTAGTATTTTGTGTGGTCATCCTTTATTTACATTTACATTGCTGCCAAGCTGGAAGGCCAAGACAAGTTAACAAAAAATTGGAAAACTAAATCTTTACTCTTAAACCTTAAATTGCATACTTTATATGCCGCTCCCCTGAAACGACCTTTAGAGTGACAATGGTCTTTTAGAAACCTGGTCTTTTATTATCACTTTAACCTCGATAACCTGACGGATGGGTATACCGACTTTCTCACATAACTTACAACGCTAATTGAACATGACTTCTGTTTTCATTATTTAGTATCTATGTTCAATATTTAGTAACTAGCAGTTCATTCAGAGCCAAAATAAGATAAAGGTGTATGTGACGGTGACGGTGCAGTCATCTTTTTTAGCTTTTGGTAAACAAAAGTGGCTTTTGCTATTTACAAAATATGAACACGTTCGAAATAGCCTACTATGTCAAAACATTCAAGATCGGAAAATATTCAAATGCAGCTTTTTCAATCTTATTTCATATTATTACCCCACTACACTATACTCATACACCTCATACAATTCACTCTCACATTTTTTTTAGCTACGATCCCAATACCGCCCTTTTCCTAACCCTTTTTGCATTTTTTTTTAAGTTTGTAGAACTATTGGGAATTTTACAATATAAAACAAACATAATACTCAATAAAACTGTTTGGTATAAATGAAATGCTTCCACTTTATTGACGCCTTACTCCTCGTCGCTGCAGCTTTTATTACCACTTATATTTATTTTTCCAAGTTGTAAAACAATACTGAAGATTACAGACGCCTCAGATCATAAAGCAGCACAAATTGTTATACACCGAAATCCGGTTCAAATAAACCGGACGTTTAATTAAAAAACGTTCCTCATCACGATCATCGTAAACGATAAAATTCCTGTACTTCATTGTCGTGAACGGGGGAGGAAAAGATAAGGGAAAACTCGAGAAGAGGAAATGATTAGGTTTTAACGTCTTTTAGCAAATCGTAAATTTTGCGTGCTAAATGTTCCAAATAAGACGTGACTAAGGGGAATTTAATGCCATACCTTCCTGGTAATCAAATGAAAACGTGTAGCGGCGGCACAATGCTGAATTTTAGCAGCAAGCATTTATGTGAATTAGAGTCCATTAGGGGCCAAAACGAAACCCGATGAATTTAAATAAAAAAAGTCACCGAACAATAAACAAATCGACTCGCATACACGTGGCTTATTCGCCGCGCGAGTCAAATTGCAGTCAAACGAAATGGCAGTTATTCGATTTGCATAATCCGGCTTACAAAAGAGAGATCTTTGTAATCCGAAGGATTACCAACTCTATTAAACGGCGCAATTAATTAAGCAAGAACGAAGCCCTTTAACCTCAGCCATTACAGATTTCCGACAAATGACCTGGAAAGATGTTCTTTGCTAGTGATTGATTTGTGACAAAGGATTACCTATTTAGTATCAAGCAGGTAACTTCACCTTGGAGCTGAAGTCTTAATAGAACCATAAATTTTATCTCGGGTTTTCTTAGTCATGACTGGTAATTAATTTACAGGTCACGACTGCTTTTTTTATATCGAAGTCAAATTAATTAGACACTAACTATTTGGATTAAAAAAACATCTTTTGCTCACTTTGTTTTAGGGAAAAATATGTTATTCTGATGCCAAAAGAGATTTTAAGATGAAACCATGCTCGATTGTCAATTATAAATGAAAAAATTAAGTAAAAACAAGAAGCGCAACCGTAGATACACTTCTGTCCATTTACATTAAAGACGCAAATGATGTAAACAAAGCTGCTGAAGAAAAAAAAATAAAACAGACAACTCTAAAGTAAAATCCGTCCCTCCGTTAATCTTGCAGCCAGTCAGATTTTGTTTGTGCATCTTTAACGTGAGTAGTCTATACTCAGAACAAAAAAACAAACGAAATATGACATGGCTAGTATTCCAGACCTTCATTTTTTTATTCCCTGTGTCTTAATTCAATAATTACCTAATGTTGTAGACCTCACTACAGATTTCCGCAATTAAAAAATATCTCGTTTTTATCACTTCAAATGGAATAATCATAATAGCAATTATTGTCATTTATATATCTCGGTCCATTTAGTGTCGAAGTCAAACAGATTGCTTAATGAGAACAGTTTCCACTGTGAGGCATCAACCTACTCGTATATCGTATTATGTGCCACCAAATTCAGATGTACGAGTATGGTCCATCAAGTAAATAGAAACGGTGGCTCATGGTCATTTTCAAAAACATTTTAACAGAAGTTGTACTGCTCTATGTCCCCCAAACTCGTTTTTTGCAATTAAAACAATAACCAAAAGCAAAAACTTAATAATTGTGTTCAACAAGCTGCTTTTAACTCGGTAATAATAGAGCAACGTTTTCCACATCCAGCGGTTTAATTAAATGTAATATAATAAGTAAGTATTTGCATTTTCTGTGTACACTGGGTCAATATAGGGTCTAATTTCCTCAACTTTTTCCGGGCTTTTCTCATGCAAATACAATTTAACGGATTCAGCTTGGCTAGGAAATTGCTTTGAACCGCATCATAGTCCTCGCTAAAAAAGAAATTGAAAGTTTATTGTCAAACTTTATAATGACCGGGATTGAGGATGAGAGTTTTAATTAAAAAACAACTAGATGGGAACATCCTGGTATTTCCCTATTATCCCGAGTTTTATATAAGATAATAATTCTTTGTAGGGGTTTAAATTGAAACATAAATTATTCATGAAGGTGGAAAGTTTATAAAGTGTAAACGTATAAATAAAAATTACAATATGCTCTTATTATAAAGTTAACTTTATGCAAATGGAAAAATATCGCGTAGATGGGAATATTGGAAATAAGGTAGTGTAAAAGCTTGGTACGTAATTTTATTGAATTTAATAACTAGCAGAATATTCCACATTTAGATTCCATTATAGATCTTTTAGCATTTAGTGCCACGAATGACTTAGAATAATAGATAATAAAGACATTAAAACCAATGGGGCCTTCTATGAAATTTCGCACAATATGTATTTCGGTAACATTTAAAGTGTTTCAGACATAATTTTTGTTTTTAGAACAATATAAATACAAAAAAAAATGAAAAGTATTTTTCTAGTAATCCATAGTATACTATCAGGAATGGGACAAATAAAAAAACTTCGACTAAGTAAGCAGGAACTGCCGACGTTTTGACGTTTACGTCTTTTATAAGACTAAAAATAATAGCAGCAAACATCTTATAACGAGGAAGACTCAGTAATAAACACAAAGCAAAACACATTAAAATCGATATTAAAAAAAAATTTAAGATGCTGCACTTGATGGTTTTAGCTTTGAGAAAGACGTCAATAAACATCGAAACGTCGGCAGTTTATGCTTACTCAGTGAAAATTTTGTACTTGTTTTATTTCCGAAAATATTACTACGGACTGTTAAGTAGAATGTCAAGTGTTTGTGTAACTATACAAAAATAGTGTTATAAAATTTAATACGATTTTTTTTGTTACATTGTAAAACATCCTAAAAATAATAATTGTAATATAAACTGGTGCGTTCTAGATTACATTTAAATTTAATTTTTAGTTTTTTATGTATGCAATGTTGTAGGTAAAAGAAGTAGGTACATTTATCGACATTTGGCAATCTGGGTTCTATTTGATGAAAGGGATAGGAGGAGTCAAGAAAAATTTACCTTTCATTTGACAATTGAATTGAGGCTAACCCAGAGACTAATTACTAACTCTAATTACTAACTAGACACCAACAGAGCAATACAACCTGTTACCAAAATGTTTGTTGGGTATCAAACATCGTATTTGAGAAAAAAAAGAATATTGATGGGTTTAATGAACTACGCTGAATAGAACGATTCTTTATTTAGACAAAAACTACAAAACGTCTGACAACCCCAAGCCTCTGACATCCCCTTCAACTTCCTAATAAAAACCCTACCTAACTATTTTAAAAAGGTCTTATCCGGCGAGTACAGATGTATCTCAATACCAAGACCCAACATTCCTCCTGTACTTACGTTAGCAAAGGCGACCGGCGATTATAAGGTCGTATTCCTGACAAGTCACGATAATTCCAGTCTGTGCGATTTAAACGACGTGGCCGGGAATAAATCTGATTTACTGGGGTTACCTTGCAGACCCCGAAAGGCTGGGACTGTGGAGGCGCTGTTCCACATCAATAGATTGCACGGGGTTCGGGAGAAGAAGGGAACTGCTCAAGATCAATATCTTCCACGGAAGGTGGCCTATCGCGATTGATTATTGATGGATGTTCCGAATCACTTGATCTGTGTTCAGTGGTAAGCGGAAAAGGACGTTGAGGTAGCTCAGACCCAACTTGCGGTTCATCTGAATAATTTTCACCCTGAGGCATCTCTAGCAATGCAGTTAATCCTGGTGAAAGTAATGATGGCTGGTAACAACGCTTCCAAATTTGGTTAAAATGGCGTGTCACTGTATTATCTCCTACGTCCACCTCGGCAATAATGTTTCCAACGAGTTTCGTGATGACTCCATCAATCCGTTTTCCATTCCATAGTTCAACCATTACAGTTTCTCCCTCGTCAAACTTGCGGTGATGGGCCCCATGATGACGATCGAGCTGTAGCTTCATCTGCGTCTGATTTTCTGTGAGGTCTGCATTTGATAGGTCAGTTCTAGGACGACAAATATCTAATGGAGTACGAGGCACACGCCCAAAGAAAACTTCTGCCGGAGATTTATTGTCCAGTTTGCGACTCGGTGTATAATTGTACGTTGCAACGATCATATCCAAATTAGATTTGTTACGTTCAAGAGCATTTTTCAACGTCTGGACCATTCGTTCGTCTAGTATATTACACTGTAGCATCCGAGGGGGTAAACGCAAGTGAACAATGTCAAACTGGGCACAAAGAGAGGCAAACTCGCCTAACGTGAACTGAGTTCCATTATCCGACACCACTGTTTCTGGAGCACCAAAGTGTCGAAAAACGGTACGCAAGTACTTTACGGTAGCAGTTGTGGTAGCAGGTGTGAGCCATTCAGCTTCTACATAACGGCTGAAACTATCTACAATAACCAAAACCGAGTGTCCCTTAACTAGTTCAGCGAAGTCCATGTGGACTCGGGTCCAAGAATGCTTGAGCTGTGACCATGGATTCAAGGGTTCCTTGCACCGCAAGGCCGTTGTTCTTGCACAATTGGAGCACTGTTTAACCATTCCCTCAATATCGGCATCGATTCCGGGCCAAAAGTAGTGGTGGCGACCCAAGTTGCGCATTCGGCGAATTCCGGGGTGACCACGATGTAATAAATGATGAACAAAGTCCCGAAGATGCAGAGGGATGACAACTCGTTCGTCCAATCGGCGCGTCGCATATAGGGCTTGAAATGTTTGTCATCAGAGTCGTTTTTATTCCAACCGTTTCTGATTCGATTTGCAATCTTTCTGAAAGTGACATCTGCAAGGGTCATGCGTCGTAGGTTCTTCTCGATCGGGCTTCCACCGATCCCATAGCTTCCAAGCTAATTTCGTATAGATCGTGGTCAACCAATTGAAGGGTAGCAATTACGTCTTCCATATCAGGATCTGGAATGTCTTTTCGAGCATCGTCGATAAGACGTGAATGAGCGTCAGCTTGTCCAAACGCCTCGGTTTTCACGTATTCAATGTCGAAGTCGTAGCCGATAAGTCTCAGCGCCCAACGTCTTAAGCGCGAAGCAGTGCGCTCAGTGAGTCCTTTCATATCCTTGTTGAACAAAGTGATCAGAGGCTGGTGATCTGTCTGCAATATAAAATGAGGCCCACTTAAAAACTTGTGAAATCTTTCAACAGCAGTAACCAGTGCAAGAGCCTCCTTTTTGATCTGGCTGTACTAACGTTGAGAGGGCGTAAGCGCCTTGCTCGACGAATCGCTGAAGTAGCACCGATCCCTGTTTGGCAAGCATGAGCCGCAACTACGAGTTTATGGCGCGGGTCAAAGTGTGCAAGCAAAAGCGGACTTTTTAACGTATTTTTAATGCTTTTGAACGCATTTTCTTGCTCAAACTTAATGTTATTCTTTAAAAGTTCTTCTAATGGTGCCTTTTTGCGGTGAAGGTCATTTACGAACTTGCTGTAATAGTTTGTCAGCCCCACAAAAGATCGAACATCTTTCTAGTTACAGGGTCTCAAGCTTTCCACGGCAGCTATGCGAGCTGGATCAGGCTTGAGTCCATCTTTGTCAACAATGAAGCCCAATTATTTGACTGTGCTGGCCCTGAATTTGCACTTATTCCAGATGAGGCGAAATCCTCATTTGTCCAAACGCTCCAGAACTTGATGTAATCGTTGGTCATGTATCTCTTCAGTACTATTACACCTTCTAGGCCGGATAGACAAGTTTCAATTACACGTTGAAAAATGGCCAAGGCGGGTTTGAGGCCAAAGACGAGACGGTTGTAACGATATAATCCGCGATGTGTTGCTAACGTCGTGAGCAAACGACTCATGACTCCTGACCTCATCATCTAAGAGGAGCTGATGATAAGCGTCTGCGAAGTCGAGTTGGGTAAAAATTTTGTTACCACTAAACTTAGCTATTAGTCCTTCTTAATTAGGTAGAGGATGAATTTGGCAAATTGCCCATACAACTTGGATTCAGACGCCATCAAGAAGTCAACAACAACAACAACAACAATAACTCAATATCCAATACATCTTGGATTGCCAAAGCAATTGGGCGAGGACGGCAATGACGTGGGGTCGCGCTAACTTTTAGTCGCAAGTGAACTTTAGTTTTTGTGCACGTTCCGATTGTTGAGCTGAAGAAATTTGAAAATCTATCCTCAGCACCTGGCTTGTTTGCACTACTTTAACTTGTGGGGCCCGCACCAGTGGCGGTGGTGGTTTAGGCGTCCACGAAATTAAGCTAAGGTCAGCCAAAACATGTCCGCTGGCAAGGTTCAAATCGCAGTTAACTACAACAACAGGTGCAATGGTCGTGTAACCCTGAACTTCGAAGGTAATGTGACTGATAACAAAGTTTTGCATATTGTGGCCACTGGCTACACGCACTTGAACAGGTTCGCCGATTTTTGGTGCTCCAATCTTTTGCCATGTCTCCACGCTGATTGTTGAAATGTCTGCACCGGTGTCAGCTTGCATGGACACAATCGTTCCGTTTAACGTGATTTCAAAGAGCCGTCTGGCTGAATTATTTTTTTATGTATATGTCGTTGATTTGAACAAGATTCACATTGGACTTCTCGGACTTCTTCGATCTGCATACAGAGGAGATGTAACCAATTTTCCCACAGGCTAAACATTCGATGTCATTGAGCGGGCAATTGGTTCCATTGTGCTCCTTCGATTCACAGCTTAGGCATTCCCTAGATCTTGGTTGCTTCTTCCTTCCATAACACTGAAGTTGTTGATGATGGACAGCGTTGACTTCAATCTGTGGCTCTGTTACAGGCAGTCCCACCTGAGTGTTAGCAAGCCGTTCAGCGTGTGTATAACAAAGGTCTCTGACCTACATAAAGTTGGTATCTGTTAAAATGATTGCACGGTAAGGATGAAGCGCAGGCAAGCTTCTATAGAGTGCAGCAAGTAGAAGTTTGAACTTATCTGCATTGATCTTGTCGAATTCGAAAAGATCGCCGTTGATGTTGCCTAGATCAATGACGTTAGCAATGTTCGTATCACTTGAACGTGTCTGCAGTATATCATAACGTTTTTGAAATAGCGACCTGGTATCACAAAAAAGTAGTAAACGTAGAAACGAGTTCTTCGTAAGTGCACTGATGCGGAAGTCTTGGAGACATACGTGCTCGTACTCGACGAAATTCATTCCCTTCCATTGCTTGTAAAAGCAGCTCGACGCACTCATTGTCAGTGATCGTCGTTTTAGCATTATCTAACGTTGTCTTATGTCTAACAAACCATTCTTGAAATGTAGATCCGCTTCCGGAGTCGTACACGGATTTATCTAATCGCTTCTTGAATGAGTTAACATCCGAAAACGTGGGTCTGTTGGTCGATGAACATGAGTGTATGCGTTGCATTAGCTCATCCGCCAACCTCTGATGTTTCATAGATTGTTCTTCCATCATCCTTTGTTGAGTCGTCAGTAGCGTTGAAAATCGATCTATTAACTCTTTCGTTGCGCAATCCATCGTAGATACTTATTTAAAAGACTGCGCCAATGATGGGTTTAATGAACTACGCTGAATAGAACAATTCTTTATTTAAACAAAAACTACAAAACGTCTGACAGTGCCTGACATCCCCTTCAACTTCCTAACAAAAGCCCTACCTAACTATTTTAAAAAGGTATTATTCGCCGAGCACAGGTGTAACTTAGTACCAAGGCCCAACAGATATTATTCCCCGTCTTACGACCTTCTTTATGAGAAAACAAAAGACGGTATATTTTTTATACTGCAAGAATGGAACTGAAAAAAAGTACAGGTCACCTACGTTTAGGGTTATTTTTTTTTAGGGTGGGACTGTCCAATCAAATTACAGTGTTCTTTGACTTGACTATGACGGTAAATTCAAAAGTGTGTAATGAGTTAAAGCTTACATATCTTTATTTACAAATTAAATCCTTTATTATATTTAGAGCTTTCAATTCAAACATCGTGAAGCACCCCAGTGTGTGTCTAATTACCACCATATTCTTCCACTATACTCCACCACTCCTTCCACTTCACACTATATTCCACTTCTTGCTTATATTTTTCAGCATATATTTCGTGCATGTACTCTACACTAAAGCTCTGTAATCCGGATGCAGCAACAAAGACTCAATTTTTAATTCATTTTTGCTACTTGCCAATCAACTCCAAATTTAATTGAAACAATCGATGATAAATTGGCAAATAAACAATGGTATCCGATGTAAACAAGATAAAGCTTCCAATAATGGTTTTCGCAAAAAAAAACTGCGACACTTGGACATGATTTTTGAACCACCCATGGCAAAAAGGATTTCACATTTCTTCTAAGATTGTACTTGTATCTCCCTGTTTTCTTAGCCATTATTACAGATTGTCAGAAAAATCTTCAGAGAAATGAAATACATGGTCAAAAATGCAGATATGCCATTAAGTTATGTTTCAAATATTGGTTTTCAGTACAAATATGTACCAATTAACTTCTCACTTTAATTTTAACGGTTTTATGATTCGCAGGGAAATGTCAGGTGAATAGTGCTTTAGACAGTACAAGTTGACTCCAAAATGGTGAAAATTTTGTCATATATTTTACTAATTTTGTAGTTAATTACTTAATTTTTAAGGAATAGGAACATTGAATTCATTGAGGTTGCATTTAAACTGACTAATAATATTGTTTGTTGTACGGGTAAGCTAAAATCGTCATATGTCGATATTTTCCATTCGGAATCTTCTCGAAAAAAGCATTTTGAATTTGCCGCTAGTTAGCTAAAGTTACAGTTGTCTCCAATCACGGAAAAGTCGGATTCGGAACGTGTACCGTGTTCGTTTATTATGTTATTATGTTATATTATTAAATTATTATTATGTTCAATGTTTGCCAAGGTTAATCAAAATAGAAAAGGACGCCGCTAAATCACTAGTATTATTGCCAAATCGCATTCACAGTCTTCAAGACTTTCTTAAGAAAATGTTTCCTAAGCTCAATATCAAACACATTACTTAGAATAATGAATACAATATAATATTTTTACTAAGAATATTAGGGTAGACCGCAAATATGAAGCACTTCCTTGGACATACTTAATATTTTAGGGATAATTCTGGTAATACTGGTAATGCTGGCAACTCACAGTCCATGAACTCACGCATGCGCACCAGATATCTAGTCTACTGTTGTAAGCAGTTTTAACATTCTTATTTTCTGACATGACTGATCTTATATTCATTTTTTTTTTATAAGGGCTACATTTGGTTACACAACATATAAACATATGGGTTGTGTAGTTGGACCCTGAGAGCGGGCAACATCGCACCGAACCTTTAGAAATGATGCCAGACAAAATTTTGTAAATAAAGGACTCTAGTTAATTCTTCCTCTGTGTTCCCAACAAATAAACGAATTTGTGATACAAGAATATACATTTTTTGATAGAAATTCGCCCATTTTTTTTAAATTAGTGCTATTCAGATTGCACAAAAAATAGCATAAGCATTTCGAACAGTAGGGAGTATACTGATCTCCTCCAGTATTGGCGACTGAGTGAAAAATATTTTCGTCGATCGGTAATCTCTCCTTATTGTCCTTAATACTTAATATGCTATTACTGTAGCAAAACTTCGAAAACAACTTTACTTCATCCTGTATCATTTCGGACATTTTCACGTACTGGATTGTAGTCCGGTAAATACCTTTTTACAGGATTGGATATCGTAAAGAATTTTTACAATATTGAGTACCAGTACATCCTGTGCCGGTATTCAATAAATCCATTAACGGTACCGGTACAGGTACCGGTATATGATACCGTAATGAAACTACACCGGATTTCTCAAAAATATATTCGCCGAGCAAGGTGTCCGGTAAATGGACAAGTCCGGTAAAGGTTGCTAGGCAACCGACGCTAGAAAGCTACCGTCTAATATAAAATATTACGTTACTTAAATTTGATTAAGATGTTGTCAAACGCTCAGTTGGCGACGTCAAAATTTGTGCGCAGTAGTTACGACGTTTGATATTACTTGTCATTAAATCAAACCATTAAATCAAATCAACCATCACTTCCTGATATTCGAAACGAGACTCTAAGTTATTCAGTGAAATTCAAAAATCTCCCCAATGCCTAGCAGAACCGACTTATTTCAAAGTACTACATATATTTAAAGAAACACAAGCACATTTTTGATGATTTAATGCTGACGTCTCCATCATTTTCCCCATTAGGAAAAGACTTCTCGAAGGAATTTGAGAAACATCTATTACACGTGTGTAGCAATAATTTTAATAACAAAATAATTTGTGATAATAAAGTTTTGAAACTAGTGGCTGCATACTTTAAAAAGTTTATTTTTGTACCATAAATAGCGTAACTTTAAATCATTATGCTATAGCTCTCGAATTATGAATTTTGACAGTGACAATAATACAGACATCGCCAAATGTCAATAAATCTAATTCTTATGTGGTCACTTTTTCAATTTTTTTTTTATTTCTAAATCATAAAAACAGTATGAAATAATAGTTATTTACGTTATTAGTCCGGTAAATACAGTTTTACAGTAGGAGTAAGATGTTTCCGGACGAGGCGCTAGCCGAGTCTGGAATTTCGAAACGAGTAGTGTAACACGTTACGGGACGTATGAGGTACAACATTTTACTTCATACTTATTAAAAACAGAAAAGAATTAATTTTATTCGCGGCGAATATATTTTTGAAAACTCTGGTGTAGTTTCATTACGGTATCCTGTACCGGTATCGGTACAGGTACCGGTACAGGATACCATGGATAGAATGAATTTATTGAATACCGCCACAGGATGTGCCGGCACTCAATAAATCCATTTTATACATATTCTATACCGGTACAGGACACCGTAATGAAACTAAACCGGATTTCTCAAAAATAAATTCGCCGCGCATAAAATTAATTTTTTTCTGTTTTTAATAATTATGAAGTAAAATGTTGTACATCATACGTCCCGTAACGTGTTACACTACTCGTTTCGAAACTCCAGACTCGGCTAGCGCCTCGTCCGGAAACATCTTACTCCTACTGTAAAACTATATTTACCGGACTTATAACGAAAATAACTAGTACGATACACGCCCATTAGGTGTTGTTAAGGTGCTCGTATAATTTTCCAGACTCGGCTCCTGACATCACCTCGTCCGTAAAAACCTCGTACTGTAACAAGTCACCTACTGGACTTGTGACATAAATTACTATTACTTCATACTGTATCATTTAGGACACTTTTACGTACTTGATTTTAGTCCGGTATATAGCTTTTTACAGGATTGGATATCGTAAAGAAATTTTACAGTATCGAGTACCAGTACATCCTGTGCCGGTATTCAATAAATCCATTACCGCTGCCGGTACAGAATACCATAATGAAACTATACTAGATTTCTCAAAAATATATTCGCCGCCCATAAAATTAATTTTTTCCTGTTTTTGATAAGTATGAAGTAAAATGTGGTACGTCATATGTCCGGTAACGTGTTATAGTAGTCGTTTCAAAATTCCAGACTCGGCTATCGCCTCACCCAGAAACATCTTACTCGTATTGTAAAACTATATTTACCGGACTTAAACGTAAATAACTATTGCAGCGGTTTTATAAAGGTCCGTCGCTGAAATTTTCCATTTTATCGATTTATGTAAATATAGTAGGTCTGAAAACATAATATTATGGGCAAACTATCAAGTGCTTTCTTGAAATTAATCTAAAAATTATAAATTAAGGTTCAAAAATTGCAGACTTTTACTCCCCTCTTACGTGATGTTGCCGTAAATGTTCCATAAACGCCCGTCACTGAAGTTTGTAGTTCTATTATTAACAATTATTAAAGTAAGTTTCAAACATGATAGAATGAAATAATTTTGTAGCGCTTTTAACAAGTAAGGCCAATTTTGATGTTTTTGGCCACACTGTTCTATACAGCGTGTTTCAGAAAGGTGCTGGCAAATTTTAGGGAGTTATAGAACACTCCAAGTTATCCAACTAGAGAGAGTAACAAAGAAAAATTTTTAATAGGTTTTTGATTACATTTCAAGAACTACTTGAGATAAACACCTGAATTTTGGTACACGTTTTACCATTACTAGAACGTGCTTTATGAGTGCCAGAGCGCGTTCTTTTAGTTGAATGGAACTTTATGATGATGAAAAATTATTCTCTATTATTATTATTTTTATAGTAAACGCATCTCTCAACAATCATCCACGTAAAAATAAAAAAAAATCAAATTACATTTTAATTGACGTTTTCAATGTAAACTGCAATAACAACCTAATTTCAAAAATATTTATTTAACACCCTGTAGGTTTATAAACCAAAGTTGGATGACTTGACGGGTCCACTTTTCACATAATTGTTAAATTAGGTTATTATGTGTTGGTTTAGGTTATTTGTTACTTCGAGTTAGATTAGTTTTCGTTTCGGTTAGCTTAGGTTAGTTCAGTTCAGGTTAGTTTAGTTTATGCTATGGGTAGTTTAGTTTAGTATAGTTATCTGCAACGATTAATTATGTTAGTTCAGTTCTCGCAATAGTTTGGTATGTGTTAGTGTGAAAAAAAGGGCTTGCTTCCACATAATTATTAGAACAGGTTATATCTGGTTAGTTCATATCAGTTCCGGTCAATTCAGGATAGTTTAATTTTTGGTTTGGTAAGTTTAGGTTAGTTCAGATTACCTTAGTTATCTTTTGGTTAGTTTTCGTTAAATTAGATTAAGTTATCTCTGTGTTGGTTTAGGTTAGTCATGTTAGTCGAGGTTAGTTTACTTTTCGTTTCAGTTAGCCAAGGTTCGTTCAATTAACCGCTGCTGAAATGATGAGTGTCTAGGCATATTACCACCTCATAGAGGATAGAAATATGTATTTAAGTTCCTACTGGATGGAAGATAGATTCCTTGCCACGTCTTTTCTACAGAATGAAGTCCTGCTTATAGAGAAAGGTTTATTTACGAATGAAAGGTAAAGAAAACTAAAATACAAATTTGGTTTACTAAAGGGGTGTGAGTTGTTTAGTGGCCTGGCAAATTAGAATGTCCTAGCTCAGAAAATTCGGTGAGTGGGGTAAGTTAGCGCCACTGGCTTTGACAGTAAAGCCAGAAACCTCCAATGATGGAATATTGGAACTCTATACTATACTAACCAAACCAAAATAGAAACCAATATATAAGCACAAAAAAAACAACTTGGTAGTTTGCTAGTTGCTGTCTATTATTATGGGTGTTAGCTTACATATAGTCTTCGAAGCTGATTGTTTTCCTACAGCAGTGAGAATAGGTGGCTTTCTAGGAAAGAAAACCTGTTAGGTATATAAATAATTTTCCCTTGAAGTAGGTGATTACTTTCCTAGTAATAGCATTAAATCTAGAATTTAAAGATTAAAAGAGGGAAAAGCATTGATGAATAAAGTTAAATTTCAAGACATCAAAACCATAGTTACAGATAAAAAAAGTGAAAAACAATAAAAATTCAATAATTACCTCAATGAGCGTTTTTTTTTTTTAAAAAAGTTCATTCTCCTATGGGGTTCAACCCCGAACTGTAAAACGTGCCAGACCCATTTAGTAAAATGGTGGCGATGGCAAAAATGTGGCTTGCAACTTACGGAGACAAGAGTTTCGTCAGCCGCTATATCCTGCCGGAGCAGATAAACTGTTTTGTTGGAGGCAACGTTGAAAAACAAAAAAAACTCGAATTGAAAACCACAAACAGTAATACATGGACCAGGTCCTAAATTCGCCGAAATCTAAGGGCGATGAAAAGATAGAGCCCGAGTCATTGGCTGGGCCTCTTCGTTGGAGTTCAAGGTAAGAAAAAGGCATGAAGCACACCGGAATTGCAGCACCGGTCCCACGAGGAAGGATGGGAGGAAGTTACGTGTCTCATGGCCAATCAGAGAAATCAATTAACAGCGACATCACGCATGATCCAAGCTCAGCAGATGAAACGAATTGAAGATAAATACTTAATAACTGAAGTTAAAATTAGCAAGAGTAGTAAACAAATCAGGGCGGGACCGACCCCATAAATCAGCCATGAAACAAGTCAGACTAAGGAAAAGGAATTAAGAAATTAATAATTTTGTCACTCGACGTCAAACAGGTGCCGCCGAATGAAATCTCAACGGGGCATCGCTTTAGAAAATATGATGAGTGCGTGCATTCCTCTATCCTTATTCAACACAGGCACAAGGGCGACGCAATCCGTCCTCCGCTCCAATATCGTTAGGCAAAATAAAGACACCGTCAATGTCATCATGCCCATAAGAAAAATAAGAAATACCGACGGCAAGAGGTTAGACTTATTTGCTATTGCTAATTTAAATTAATCGAAAAGGAAAAGGTTGCTAATCCTCTCCCCGTCACATAAAAACTAATCAAAAGTCCCGAATGAAATATAAAATTACTTTCAACCTTTGAGGAGCATGCTCGTGGTTGCAATGCAACAACAGGTGTGAAACAGGTGTTTCGTTGTAAACAAAGGTAAGCACTATTTACTGCATAAAACTAATAGTTCCATAACAATAAGGCAGGCCATAAACTACAGTGAGCAGCACGAAACCAAGGGAGTTCCCTCAGTGAATGAAAAGCAGGAGCAAACGGGGCAGAAATCGAAAGTTATGAAAGTAAAAGTGAATGTTTCAAGTGTTTGGCATACACTTAATAAAGTGATACAAGGAAGACAGTCAAAGTATGTTAACTGCTAAAAATTAAGAAAGGGCACCAATAGCAAAAAGTGACCGTGACATCCTACTGGATGGAAACATCTATTTAAGTCTACTAGAAACGACTATCTACCCAATGATCGTAGGAGGATGATGGGGCTCCACCACATTGTGCTGCAGATAGGCGTGGTTGTCTTAACTGACTTTCCAAATCAATTCATAGAATGTAGAGATTCAATGATTGGGTGCCTTCCCAGGTCTCCAGGTTTAACGCCTTTAGATTTTTTTATGAGGATACTTAAACTCGAAAATATATGCAACTTGAATGGCTTCGCAAATTGTTGAAGCATGACTTCAGAAAACTCGGAAGTGGAACAAAGATTCTATTATTGTATAGAAACGAAGAAAAACCAATTTTACATTACTAGCTTGGAACCTCCTTCTTTGGTTGAGAGCGTATAGCTTAGGCGACGCATCTCGTAACTTTGTCTTACTGGTACCGAGTCTGCCTATGTTAAGCATATCACGAAACCCTTAAGCATTAAGATCAACCTGCTTTGTACAAGCTAAGTTTATTATGTAAATGTAGTATAATCGTGAATATCAACGTGTTTATTTAATCTCGCCCTAACTTCAGTGTCACATTTTCCTGTTTTTGAACATTTACCTTCGGCGTGTCTGGAAGAATTACATTTTCACAGCGATATTTTCATTTGCGTCTCGGTCCAAATAAAGCTCTCAGTTACAAAACATTTTTTTGTTCAAAATAATGCATTAAAAGGAAACGTGAATAAATTCGAGCCAATTTCATAAAGACATATGATATCGTTTTAATGTTGATCTTTTTTTTATTTTCGTGTCAGACTTCGTACTTAATATCGCGCTCACGTCATCTTGGAAATCATCTTCGAAACACGTTTTTATTAAATAATGTATATTATTTCCATTGGTGATTGCCCTCTTGGAATCCCTCTTTTTTTAGCTGAAACTGTGAAAGAGAAATTTTTTGTACATGATATTGCAAACCCAAAAGTTTGAAGTAACTTAATTTATATTATTAGAAGAGGCAGAAAGTAAACCAAGAAACAAAAATAACCGACCGACCAAATTAAAATAAAAAACACTTTTGTACTTAGTGCTTTGGAAACAAAAATTTTTATTTATCTAAAATACATTGAAGAAGTGAGTTTCATAGCCCTCTGCAGCTTTTTTTTTTAATTTTAACGTACTCTTAAAACCCACACAGTAACAACTTTTTTGTTCTTTTTGGGAAACTATTTTTCGTAAAGAACAATGTAAATTCCATTTTTTGGCAATTTGACAGTTAGAACGTCTTGTCAAGGTATAGGTTTCCAATACAACAGGTACTCTTGTCAAGTATAACGGTAGAATTTGAAATGTCTTTATAGCAACGTACTTAGGACGTCTATATGCTATGATATAATCAAAAAAACCACATGGTTAATAATAACAGACGTCTTTGTAAAGAACATGACTTAAAATGATGTCATAATTACGTAAGTAGATACAAAGTGGTTTAAAAGTAAATATTGAAGTTTAATAATAATAATTCTCTCTCTAAGTAGGTATTTGTAGTCAAAATTAGAAAAAATCTTGTATGAAACACGTGACGAAAAACCTTTTTTGTGTATCTCATTCAAATTGCGAAGTAAATTTTTTAGTTTTAGGCAACACCTTCTTTCTGTGACAAATTACGCCATTATAAATAAATTATTGAATCTTATTTTTTCTCATCTCCTTGAGTTTTGTCTATTAAGATTTTTAAAGTTTTTTTAAATGTATTTATCAAACCTCATATCTTTTGGTTTAAATTTTAAAAATGAGTCCACTTTTAGATTAATTTTTTTCTATGGGAAGAAAATGGATGAAAAATATCAAGTCATCATTGCACCATTATAGTTGTACCAAGTCGCAGACCAATGTTTATATCGCAAGTCGTTGAAATAATTCTCAATTTTTGAAAACCCTTATATAACTGGTAACCAATGGCTTTTTATATAACGGGAACTGTCTAAGAATTCTAAAAAAAAACAGTATATAAGTATATAAGTATGAAGGGCTTGAAATTCCAAAATCATTCTTAGCCTTACGTCATCAAATAAGTACAGGACTAAATGAGGATAACTTTGAACGTCGTTCACAATTTTGCGGGTCCTTTAGTAACATTATTCTTCTGAAAATAAATTTGTTGCATAACTCAACTTTTTCTGATAAATTGTTTCCTACCCAGCACCTTCAAAAAATTGAACGCTCGGGAGAGGAATTTGGTTAATAGCATTGTTGGACCATTTTTTGGGAACTTAAATGGAGAAACCTCATCTTCTACTAGATCATACCATATCTCCCAGGATTATCGAAATATACTTGAACAAGATCCTCATCTCGTAAAAGATTGTAGAAATAATCTTTCAACAAGGTCCTGTCCAACAATTTTTAAACTAAGAATTTTCTAGAGGATGGTCGAGAGGTCATGTGGAATGGCCCGCCAGGTGCCCTGACTTTACACCGCTAGATTTTTTCTTATAATAATTGTTATTTTTGTTTCTCTGTGCTATGTACTGGTCTTTATTTACAGCTATCATTGTGGCAAAAATAAAACTTCACTTGGCCGCTAAGGAAAGATTTATTTAGTAAAGAAAGAACTTTCAACAGTAACGTTTGGAGTTCTTTTCAAAAGTATAGATACCTGCTAGAAGTTAGACCTTCTACTTACATTACACCTTTTTGTTTAAAAGCAAAATTTTTCCTTAATAGTGATGGGGTCTCCCTGGCCTTACCCATTTATAACCTTCCCAGGTGGTAATTACTAATCACGACACTTTACTTTTACGCCTCCCTTACACCAATGGCGTCCCGCCTAATTTAATTACGCCGTTTCGGAGCAGATTTCCCGGACACTTAATATGCGCCGTAAAATGTTCCTTATGGCAAAAAGACCTTAGAAACCCAGGTGAATTATAACCAAAATTTAATTTCGACGGTTAATATATTATTAATGGCGAAAATATGAGGGAGAATAAGGTTTTTCTCTCTGCTACGCCTTGTGGCTGTTTTCCACGCATTTCAGAGGGGTAGCCAGCTAAACTTTTCCTTTGTAAAAACCATTTTGTATACCTGGCTGGGTGAAACGTTATAAGTAAGCAAAATCATCAAAAAATGCCCAAATTTAAGCTCAATTGGACGCGTAGGGGAACAATGGCCACGAAGGGTTAGTGTCAGTAACCCCATATTAAGTTTTAAAAATGCAACGCATCGTTTGCATTTGGGGCTTCCAGATTAACCAACCGGAAAAGTTTTTAGGGCGCACCCCCGACTGCCACGGCGCCATAATTAATGGCAAAGTGGATGTAAACCCGAAAACCGAATAACCTGGTTGAAGGCGAAATATTTCAAAAGCTAATTAAGCTGTTTTAGGCATAAGAAGTTTTATTAATGTAAACGTAAAAACTGTTAAGCCAAGCTTAATGTACAATTTTGCTTTCAGTCCCGTCTAGTTTAAACACAATACTACATATAGCTGCTATAATAATAGAGGGGTGATTATTTGGAAATGTTATCTAGTTGGCCGTAAAATGTCAAAAGAAAAAGAAGAAAGACCCAGGTAGGGTTAGATTGAGATTTCTGGGCCATTTATCGGAACCAATCAAGAACGTCCTAGCCCCGCCCTGATACCTGTGCGGGCTCTTAAGCCTCACACATAATCAATGAGAATGGTTAAATCCCACCATGGAACCTGTCAGACTGTTAAGCCACACCGTCAATCAATCAGAAGCGACTAACCGATCAATAAAAAAACAAATTTTCTCCAAAATCTTAGGCTTTACCTTTCTCCGAAATCCCTCCAGAGACGTACTCAGTCGTTCTGTGGTACGGTACGTTATCCTAAATATTGCAACTCTCTAGTGGCGTTCCCAAACCTTATGTCTCAAAACCATGCATAATTGATATTATAGTTGGTCCGCGCCCATTAGGTCGAGAACACGTAATATAAATTGAGGACTATTGAATAGTGATTAAATCTGATATATAGATTAAATCTGATATATAAGGGTAAATAAAAAGAATATGATTGGAATTTAGAAGAATACTTTTTTCGCAACATTAGTCGCATTTCAAATCTTAAAAAATCCGAATAGTTTGTGCTTGAGACACATGTCTTTGAAAAACCCCATCTCATCTAAAGTTATCTTTACAATGGCTGCGCACCTTTTGTTGCAGCCTTCACTCCCCGTGACGTTTCAAATTGCCTTTGAAATAATTTACCAAAAAGTTTATTAATAAACCTGATCATATTTTATTTAAATAAATACTTTCGTTTTCCTGCTTACATTAAAATCAGTACGTTTCTCTGTAAATACACGATACCACAAACTCCACTCTGTAAGAACTCCACTTAACGATTCGGATTTTTTCAAGATCCTAACCTGAACTGCGACTAATATTACGAGAAAAAGTATTCTTCTAAATTCCAACTATTCTATCTTTCACATTCTTTTTTCTCCCCCCCCCCCCCCTCCTACCAGACTTAATCTTTATTCTAATGTCCAGAGTTTGTCACGATCTTTCGAGCTTCGATGGTTTCCGAGACAAGGTTTGGGTACGTCTCTGGAGAGTTGCACAGCTTTTCGACGGGGTATCCAATAACTAACTACATGGCCATAGCAACCGGAATATTGCAGGTTCCGTGTCATACAGTTATCAATGATGCTTTGTTTCCCAGGCAAAAGGGCTGAGTACGTCTCTAGACCGATTTCGGAAAAAAGCTGCGCCATAGAGAGGTGGAGCCTAAGATTTTGAAAAAAAATGTGTCTTTCTATTGATCGGTTAGGTCATTTTTAATTGGTTGAGGATAGGACTTAAGATTCTGTACAGGTATCAGGGTGGGTTTTATCGATTCTGATTGGTTAGGAGGTGGGGCCTAAGAGCATGCAAAGCGCCAGGGCGGGATTAGGACGTTCCTAATTGGTTGGGATAAATGGCGCAGAACTCTCAGTCTAACCCTACTGACCAAAACTCCATTCAGTTTCATTATGTCATCCTTTTCTGTCAAACATTCATGGTCTTCTAGATGAAGTGTTCTAATGAACACGAAGTACTTATGGTACTAGCTGTTTGTTCAATGAAGATCTACCTCCTCTAGGACTTAATTTTATATAATAACATGTGAGAGGGAGAACACAATGTTTGGAAACGTTGGTCAAGAAATTTTATTGATGGCAATGCTCCGTTTATGTTTAAGACTCTCAATTCTGTTAATTCCAGTAATTGGAGTGTAGCTTAATTTTGAAAGTATTTGAAATTTAAAATATGTTACCTTCTAGGTTCATCCTAGATACCTTGTTTAATTTCTCGTTATCTTCTTAGATTAGGCAATCAGAATCCCTTCTCTTCGACAACAAAACAGTTTTTTGGTGTACCTAATAACACACCGTTAAATTTTACCTTACTACGTTGAAAAGGTAGAAAACCACTATAGCGACATGATATGTAAAATTGTAAATTAATTAAATACACTCATTATGCGACTAGATTGTTAATTGAAAAATTCCAGGCCCTCATCAATACGGCTATTAATTTTATTTGTTCATGCACGTAAATTATTAAGTTAGCTAAAATTAATTGTTTTATATTTTATATATAGAGTTTTATTTGTTCTGTTTAATTATGAGATTATCGCTCCCCAAGGTTATTAATAGTCGTAGCAGCTTCAGTTTTTAACAGTACTGTTCCTTTCTTCTCATATTAATTAATAAATAATCTTCGGGAAATATGCAAAATGCATTTTTTTGCATATTTTGCATATTTCAACGTTACTTCTGTTGACAACTTTTAGAGTCTCCGGTTTAAAATTTCGAAATTAAATATTACAGATGATTTAGGTGCGGCAAAAATATCTTTATTTTCTTAACAACCCTCGCCCAGCCAAGCTGCTCTGATTGGTTAACCGGCATAAAACAAAATTTGTTCGACGAAAAATTTACTGATTTGTTACTATTTGAAAAATTTTTGTCAGGTGGGGCTTCTTATATGATAAAATCTGCTCTAAAGCTTAAATTTGTTTACCCAAATTTAATGACATGAGACACTTGACATGTTTGGCACACTAAGAAAATTCTTAGTAGAAAATTTGAAAAAACATATTATTATAATCAAGTTTTAACCGGTAATTTTCTTTTGTACACAATTTTGTATTTCCTTAATAATAAAATAAGACTAACAATACTAAATAATATAATTTACCAGTAATTAGTATTGTTTACTTTTGACTTCGACAACGTTTATCACTTAAGCAATTAATATCTTTTAACAAACAAAATTTTATTATGAGAATAAAAAACTTAGAAATATGAAGTTTATATTAATATAATATATATTTATATTATTATATTATGTGCATATATTCATATCTAGGGCATATGTCGACCAAAAAACTGCATATTTCTTTAAATATTTAGCATAAATATGCGCATATTTTTCAATTTTTTCAGTGCGTATTTTCCGAAGCTTATTAATAAACAAAGATCATTTCTGTTTTGACTGATTATTTAAAGATTTTCTCTTGATATAAGTACTTGAAATAGATGACAAATATGAGAAATAAGACGTATGAGAAATAAGACGTTTCTAGAAAAGGTGTATAAACCATCAGAACACCTGCTTTTCCAACAACAACATCACAAAACCTTCCTTGTAAACGCTTTTAGCGTAATTGAGTATTTGAAATATAGCTTCCTTTGTGAATAAAATTACGCTTTTAAATAAACAGCCACATTTCCCTTGTCTAATAAATGATTCAGTTTAACAGATCACCATCCATGTTTTCTATCCATTAGGATATGCGTCCTAAAAGCGCCTCGTTAATTTTTGACGAGTTAAGCAATACGTATATTCCCGTTAATAATTGTTATCAGTTGCCTAATACTCATTAATGCTAATAATCAATCATTACAATAAGGGGTTGTTATAGGTTGTTAGTTGAACAGTGAAATTAGCCCAAACAAATTGTTGATTTGGCAATTTGTAACAAGTTGAATTATAGGAAAGGTAAAAGCCCAAAATGGTCACTTCTCTACTGCATATGCGGAATATTAGATCATTGTACAGGATGGATTTATGGGGTATGGGCAAAACCATAATACATAGATGAAATCTCATTGCACATTCTGATGGTGTGATTGATGGTGTCATTATTTAGAAAATAATAAAAATAAAAAAATAATAAAATCTTGCAAACGCAACGCAAGAGCTCTTCCGAAAAACTTTAATTTCGTGTCCGTCTTCTATTTCCGTATTAACCCGGAAAATTTCGTATATTTGACTACATTAATTGTTTGATTGCTCTCTAAAGACATATGCCAAAGTCACGTGTTCTGAAATAGTCAATTGCTAAGTTGGATAAGAACACCTTTAAAGTTCATTTCAAATAGAATTCGTCTAGTTTGCTGAAACATTGACAAAATGATTTAATATATCTACATAGAAAAATTAAGCAAAGAGTTGAGTAATTAGAAGTTTATAAAAATGTCGATTTCAAATTAAAAAAATTCCGAATGGTTTCGGAAATATTAGCAAAAACGCAAGCAAAAAACGAAATTTTTAAAAAACGTCTTTATTTTTTCTATTCTTAATTTTAAGAAATACTTAAAAAATTCTTCATAGACACTTTTTGCTCTCTTCGACGAGGTATTTTCAAATAAAAAAATCGACGTTTTATTATCATGCAACCATCATCAACTTAATTTTTTTAAATATGGTCGTGGATTTTTAATATCAATATCTGAATCTCTTGCAATTCTGCATTCGGTGATATGGGACAATTAATAATTCTGTTAACTTTTAGGTTAAATTTTGCTGATTTTGTGATGTGATTGTTGCAAAATTTATCGGGTCACAATTTTTTTGGGACCCTACAGATTACAGGCTTTTCATCGGCCGATAGTTTAGGCGAATTGGGTTAAATCTTCACACGCTAGAAAGATTAAACTTGTTTAATCAGACAGTGTAATGTTAATCAAACTGCTTGTTTAAACAAGTTTAATCTTTGTAGTGTACGAAGATTCACCCTAATCCTTCTAAAGTGCCGGCCTCGCTGTCGGCATATTACCGAATGCAGAATTGCAAGGAGATTCAAAATCCGATATAAAAATATAGAAAATAATTTCTAAATAACTAAAATTTCTATTTTTTGGGAATATTTCCGAAACCAGTCGGAATTTTCAAAATTTGAAAACGTTATTTTTATAGACTTCTAACTGCGTAACTTTGCCCTAATTTAACCTTCTTCGTATCTCTTCAAATGACCCAGAGCCTCATAGTTAAACTCGAACAACGGTCACGCTGTATAAACCATCCATTTATTATTGACATCAAGTGAGCGTTGGAAATCTCGTTTTGACATTTTTATGGTATCTTCTCAACATGGGTTGAAAGGAGTTAGGAACATTAAATGAAGATTTCCAAGGTAACAAGAAAACAGAAATAAGTTAATGTATGTACGGGGTGTTCATTAGACAATTTCGCTAACTTATAACCGACCAATCACAACTCTCGATATCCTAGCTAAAGTGTCGGCAATCCTTCTAAAGTGTCGGTCTTGCTGTCAGCCAATAAACAAGTCTGTAGTCTGCGGAAACCGAAAAGATCGTGACCCATCTTTATTTCACAAATGTTGCAACAATTACATCACAAAATCATCAAAATTTAACCTAAATGTTAATAGAATTATTAATCGTCGCATATTACCGAATGCAGAATTGCAAAGAGATTGAAAATCCGATATAAAAATATAGAAAATAATTTTTAATTAACTAAAATTTCAATTTTTTCTGGATATTTCCGAAACCAGTCGGAAATTTCAAAATTTGAAAACTTTATTTTTAGAGTTCTAATTGAGCAACTTTGCCCTAATTTAACCTTCTTCGTAACTCTTCAAATGACCGAGAGTTTCATTTATTATTGACATCAAGTGGGCGTTGGAAATCTGGTTTTGACATTTTTATGGTATCTTCTCAACATGTGTTGGAAGGAGGAGTTGGAATTGGAGGAGTTAAGAATATTAAATAAAGATTTCAAAGGTAATGAGATAGCAAAAATAAGTTAATGTATGTAGTGTTCATTAGATAATTTCACTCACTTTTAACCGACCAATCACAACTCTCGATATCCTAGCAACCGTCCTAGGTAAGGTGATCTTTTCTGAAAAAACGCGGTGAAACGACGAAATCGAAAAGACCACGCTGCTATAACAACGAGTCTAACAAACAGAAAAGTGAAAGCGGTCTACCTTAAGGCGCATCAACATGAGCACGAACGCGATGAATTGAAAAAAGTTTTAAAATCATTAAAATAAGTGTATGATTCTAATGTTTTATCTTTGTAGAATCGGAAAAGGAGTGGATTTTCAAAAGTATGGAAAATGAAAACATTAGAGCTGAAGACGAAAATAAGTTTATAAACATATTGGAGGCTCAATTCCTGAAGTTAAACCTGGAAATTTCTGCACCAAAATGTGGTCAATAATCTTGGTTCACCATGTTTCAATTCAACAATTTACAAATTGGCTGGATAAAACCTGTTTATTCAAAAACGACTCGGCTCAATTTCTATGATCATAAGTTATTGTCTGAAAATACATTCCAGATCGGGTTGATTATTACTATAAGCTTATTTTCGACCAACCCGTTGGCTCTCCTGTTATCAGTCATCAATCTAGTTGGATTAAAATCAGCTGTAGAGATCAATCTGATCCAGGTTTACCATTTCCAAAAAGTCCTATTGTGTCTATTCCAATAGGGATATGAATGATAAAATTTTAGTAACACAGTTTGTCGCAATAGGATTTTTCGGAAATAATGATCCTGAATCAGACTGATCCTTAAAGGTGATTTTCAAGAAACGAGATTGATGACAGTTTGAATCTGATTTGATGGCAGATGATCCGATTTGCAGTTTTTGAAAAGGGCTTCTATCCCCTCTTGGTACATGGAAAATTGACTTATGGGTTCAATGGAATATGTGTTTAATGTGTTCGATAAGACTTGTAATAAAGCTAATCACATTTTGTAAATTTATTTTCACTTTTTTATTGAGTTTTGGGAAGTAATGTGTTTCTATTCACTTATCTACGGTTTAACAATAAATTGATCTTAGTTTTTAAACATTATTTATACATGTGTAAAAATAGAAGTAAGTTGAATAAATATTTGATGTATATAATTCGTAATTCAAATAAAAATCAATGAAATAAAATTAATGAAGGGTTTTATGTAAAATACTTCCTCCAAGTCCTAGCAAAATCTAGTAGCTTATACAGGTATTCAGTTGGTAATACTTGAAGGAAGTATCCTAGTGATCTGCCACCTTCAAAGAAAATGGGACCAATCAGTCGGCGAGCTGTGATTCCTGCACTCCAATTTTTTCAGGGTGTAGTTCTTTTTCACTAATTTGATGGGGGTTTTCGCTACTCCAAGTTCTCATGTCTTGGGAGTTCACATAACAGCTTAACTCAAACCATGCCTCGTCACCAAATATGGAGTTTTGGAAAATGTTCTGGTTATTATCCCTATCAATATACCAATCGCAAAATTGCAGTCTTTGTGGAAAGTCATTTCATGCGATTCGTGCACTACTGTGAAGCGATATGGGTTCACTTGCAGATCTTTATGGAAAATTGCATGGGTGGCATCTACAGAAAGGCCTATTTAATGGTGTAACTGTCGTATAGAAGTACCAGGTGCATTTTGCATTATTTCTTGTGCCTGTGCAACCACTTCATCGGTACGTTTCTTGTGAGATCCACTGCCTGGCCTTCTTTGTAACCTACCTGTTTTTGTAAAGTATTCTAGAACATGCTCCAATGTTTTCTTGAACTGCATATAGACCACAGCAAAGTTTGGAAATTCGGCTTGGAAATCTTCCATGCAGTGCCGAATGGAATGAACCCATTCGCCATCCACTTTGATTCCAGTTCGATATTAGTTCTTCAGCATAAAAACTTTATGTTCTAAGGCGAAAGCCATGTTGTTCAAATACAAAACAGATTTTATAGCAATTACTGTTTTTAGCAAAAATTTTCTTGGTACAACTACCAAGAATAAAGACAAGATGGCCGCTAATAACGTTGAAGCACTGAAAGCTGATTGGACAGTGCCAAAGACAAATCTGTTTTGATGGGGAGTCAAGTTACGACGGACTTTTATAACTCTCTTTCTTTCAGTCAAAAAATCATAGCTGGCTAGATGAAGTTTTCTAATGAACACCCAGTGTATATGTAGAACAGGATATTTAAAAAAGTGCAATATGAAGTTATTCTGATTTTCTCAATAGAACGTCCAGGATATTCTACATACAAAAAAAGCATAAAAGATTATTATTTGCCGTTAATCATATATGTAAAAGAGAAACACGAGCAATTTAATTAAGTTTATATAGTAGTTAAAATATTAAAAATAGAAGGCGTTCATTTGAAAACGTCAATTAGTTGGCTATAAAATGTCAACAGAAAAGGATTCAACATTGTAGGGAAATAATATGGAAACATATTTTTATCCGGAAAATAAAAATACGGGGTGTGTCCATTAGAAGGTCATCAAGTTGGCTATGCATTTCTGACAGAAAAAGATAACCTAATTAAAGTGAGACTTCTGTTACATAATCCTTTTATTTTGCATTTCACAGCCAACTTGGTGGTGTCTTTTTTAAATGAACACCCCCTGGTTTCGAACTTTCTAGTCACTTTTAATATGATTTTCTTGATATTTTTAAAAAATGCACTTAAGAGGCTAGACCCATTTAACAGAAAAAAAAATAACAAAAATGGGGATTTTTCTCTGTTTCTCAATAGGTTTCGTGCAGCACGTGACCTGTCAACGAACCTGGTGGTAAAACAACCTCAAAAATTTACATTGACGTAAATGGAAGAAATGTGCCTTCTTGTATATAAATCCGCGTTTCTTCAACATTTATTAAGATATTTACCCCGCAACAAATGTGAGTTTTTCTAAGCAGTACATTTTCCATACTCAGTTCGGAGCTGTTGGATAACATTGCCGCGTAACTGTACAGGAATTAAATGTACTTTCAAATCACACTATTGATATCTGAGCATTGCATGAATGGAACAACTGTTAAGTAACCCTTATTTCAACACCAAATATCTTGAGAATAAAGAAGTGCTAAAATCAAAATTGTGAGTTTTTCTTTACTTTGCAATGTTTGTCTTCATAGTGCTTGACCAAGAACTCCAAGGAGGATACAGTAATTCTAAGTACCTAGATACATAAGTAAAGAATTATACCCTCATTGGTACTTTTGTTTAACTGGAGTTATGTTTTTAATACCTTAAAAGCTTTATTGTTGTTTTAGAGTGTGGAAATGAGAAATATATATACAAGTAAGGAAACACAAGCCATTCCTTACAAGTACGGGGTGTTCATTGTCAAACTTCATCTAGTTGCTGTGAAATGTCAAAAGAAAAGGATGGAGAAACAAAAGTCCAATTATTTTGAATATGTCATCTTTTTCTGTCAAAATTTCATAGCCTGCTAGATGAAGTTTTTAAATGAACACCCCATATTTGTAGTATGTAACTCAGCAAAAGGACAAAGATGTATATAATGAAAAGAAGATCGCAAAAAGGCTTCATGGCATATATTTCTAAATTATTTATACATATAATTTAAAAATACATTTTATATTCTGGCGCTATCAGTGAGATTGTATTGAAAAATGTGTAGGAATATATTCAAATAATACAACATTCTCACGAAGCAACTGTTTTATTTCATAGTGTTGGAGCTACTCCACAGAAATCGAACCAGCTAAAAATGCCACAAAACAATGGCAACATGTACCTTAGTTTATGCGTCGTGCTAAACCTCTCAAGTCACATAAACAATAATATTTATAATCAATTTTTCCATTTCGTAATTTAGTTTACCTCCATAGGTACCTTACCTCTATATGGAGTAATAATTCTAACAACGAAAATCTTCGATTAAATGTTTTTTATAATTAAACATTATTTGTCCAATTAAGAAACATCAGGTTTTGTTTTGAATTCTTCGGTAAACAATTATAACAATGGTAGAGCATCTGTCCGGCAAACAGAAGGTCGGTGGTTCAAATCCGGCTGAAGGCCTACTTTTTCTTTAACTTAAATTATTATTCTATCCGCTGAACCCACAAATATCACTTGTAAATTCCTACAGACACAATTATACTATCTAACAATTACAACTTTAAAAGTGTAACAATGTTTTTATATTAAATTAAAGACAAACATTTACAATTTATTCTAAATACCACATCTTCTTAACCAACTACCAAAGTTGTGGTAAGGTGAGGTAGCCATTGAAAATTAGTTTGCCTTAATTTATCAGAACAATACAAAATTCAAGTGTTATCTATTTTACAATTATTTCCTTATAGACACAAAAGTGCTTGACTTATATGGTTTTGGTGCAAGATTTCCAAGTCCAGGGCGCCTACAAATGTTTAAATATCTTATTCCATCTTTCAGCCAAGTACTCCTTCTATTTATTTTGTATGGCAATAGAAGTTACTGGAAACGCCAAACTTCTATTTCCATGCTCCTTTGTCTGAATTTGAACTAGTTTTGAGGCATAAAAAAGTTTTGAGTATTTCAAACAGTTGGTGGTAGGTCTGCTAGTCCACAAAATATTGCTTTCCTTATCACTTATTATTTCGGCATAAAAGTAATTCTTTTTTGCTTCTCTATCAAGAATGATGATTCTAGAAGGCCTCCAGCAAAATTTAAATTTCATGCGATTTAAGATAATTGAAAAAAACTGTAATTAAATACCATTACTTTACATGTATTTTAAATGGGTGAGGTTATGTTGTCATACCACCAGATTCAAATTGTGACGTCACGTGCACGAAACCTATTTCCAACTTTAGCCGCACGCCTATATAAAAATCAAATATATAAGTAATCAAACAAATCAATATATAAGTAAATCTATCAATTTTTTTCTTGTCCTCTTTCTCTTCCCAAGCAAAACTTTCGTTAATTCAATAGTCTTGGAGATGGAACTCATTATTCCTGACGAAAATCACGTGGAGGCGTGGGAAGCTAGGGAAATGAGGTATCAAGTTCTTGAATAGTGCAGGAGTAATATTTCAGTAATGCTTCACTATCAAAAAAATAGAAACTTTAGGCCGGGGTTCCAACGCCAACTTTTTATTCTTATTCGTAATGGTATTCTTAATTTTCGTCCATTACAACCCATGTAAGCAAAAATGTTCATGGCAACGCTTATATATATACAGGCTGATTCACGTTATTCGACACGGAAGATTATGGCTAAACTTTTAGATTTTAAAAAAGTTTTGTATATGGAATGGATGGGGGTCTATTGGAAGTACATTATAAAATTATTGTCATTGTATACAGGTGGTCCCAAAAGTATAAAACTGATTAAAGTTTTATTTTTTTAAACGAAACACCTAGTATATTAATGTATTTATGGTATCTACGGACAAAAGTAAAGGTAGTTCTATTAAGGTTTATTGCATCTAAACCGTACCGTTCTTCAGATATTCGGGATTTTGTGAAAATGCAGCATCCAATTTAATGTTTAACATTTCAGCATTTGGTTTCTTTTCAACCACCGAAATTGGCTGGTGGGCTACTAGTACATTGATTTTTTTGCGGTATGTATTAAATATTAACTACTGTGTACCGAATGTCACTAAATTATTGCAAACTTCAAACTCGTACCAAGTAATAACTCGTTTAATTTAGACACCCTGTATTTTATAGTATCATTAGATGCAGAATTGAGTTTCCTATCAAAAACTATTAAACATTCCTATAGCTTGGTCGTTGCATTTTCTTGGAAAATTGACATTTCTTGGAAAAAACGAATGTAGTAATCTAATTTACCTGTTCAGGTCTGTTCAGGTGTTACCTGATTTTGACAAAGCAAAATTTATTGTTATTTCTAGTTTTTACGTATTAATTTAAAGTTAAATATTTTTTCACTGTTATAATTGGTGGTTAACAGGGAGTTTTTTATTTAATCAAAATCTGATGATCTTCATTCTAGGAGAATGCTTGCAAAATTGTCTTTTAGCATCAAGGGTTTATGCTGAAAGGTTTCCTGACCGAACTCGACCGAATAGAGCCGTTTTTGAACAACTGTTGGTTCAATTTAGGCAAACTGGTAGTGTTCAGTATGAAACGACTGCCAAAACGAGACCAGTTACAGAACACCAAGAAACTGAATTAGCCGTTATTGGCTAATGAAAATCCCCATGTCGGACAACGAGAAATTGCACAAAACTTAAATATTAGCCAAGCAAGCGTATCAAGGATTCTTCAAAAACATAAATATCACGATTATAAGATACAACTACATCAAGAACTCTCCGATAACGATTTTGGCTAACGAGTGGACTTTTGTATGTGGGTGTTAGAAAAAGTTGGAGAACAAGAAGATTTTTTTGAATCAGTGCTATTTAGTGATGAGTGTACTTATCATAACGATGGTTCTTTTAACCGACACAATTTTCATTATTATTCTGATTTTAACCCCCATGAATTTAGAGTTATTAATAACCAACATAGGTGGTCAGTAAATGTATGGGGGGGCATAATGGGACAGTATGTGAGTGGACCTTATTTTTTTGACGAACATTTAAACGGAATGTCGTTTCTAAAATTTTTGAGAAATCAGCTTCCAATTTTACTGGAAGAAGTTCCTCTAGATATAAGAACAACCATGTGGCTGCAAATGGATGGGGCACCTGCTCATTATCATCGTGAAGTACGGGAGTTCTTAAATGTTCCTTTCCAAAATCGATGGATTGGAAGAAATGGCGCACGACATTGGCCACCAAGGTCGCCTGACATAACGCCTCCCGATTTCTTTTTATGGGGATATGTGAAAGGAATCGTGTATAATACGCCACCAACCACAAAAGAAAATATGAAGGAACGAATCAGAGAGGCCCTCAGAAGCATAACTCCCTATACGTTACGCAATGTGAGTGAAGGATTTAAAAACAGAATACGTTTGTGTTTAGAATCAGACGGTCGTCATTTTGAACAAATTTTATAACTGTTTGTTCTTGTTTGTTTTACTCTTATGTTGACTTGTAATTTATTGTATTTCAAATTGCCACTATTATTGCACTTAATTTTTTTGTAATAGAGATGCTAAATTTTATAACTCTTGTAATAATGTTTTATTGTTTTATTTGATATTTTATGCTAAATAAAGACACTTTAAAATTCAGATGACTGCTAAATATTCTTCATAATCATAATTTTGTAACTTATTAATTAATATCTGATAAATACGGGGTGTTCATTAGAAAACCTCGTCTAGTTGGTTGTGAAATGTCAAAGGAAAAGAATGGAGAAACAAAAGTCCATTTACTTTCATTATGCCATCCTTTTCTGTCAAAATTTTATAGCCTCCTAAATGAAGTTTTGTAGTGAACACCCACTAATGGTAATAAATTTTGCTTTCTCAGAATCAGGTATTGTAACAGGTAAAGTAGATTACTTAATTAGTTTATGTCAGCTCAAATTCAGAAAAAAATCAATTTTCCAAGAAAACGCAAAGACCAAGCTATAGGAATGTTTAAAAGTTTTGATAGGAAACTAAATTCTGCATCTAATGATACTATAAAATACAGGGTGTCTAATTTAAATTAAACGAGTTATTACTGTTTGAAGTTTGCAATAATTTGGTGTTCATTTATTGACATTCGGTGCACAGTAGTTAATATTTAATACACACCGCAAAAAATCCAATGTACTATTAGCCCACCAGCCAATTTTGGTGGTTGAAAAAAAACCAAGTGCTGAGATTTTAAACATTTAATTTGATGCTGCATTTTCACAAAATCACGAATATCTGAAGAACGGTACGGTTTAGATGCCATAAACCTTAATAAAACTACCTTTACTTTTGTCCGTAGGTACCGAAAATACATTAATATACTAGGTGTCTCATTTACAAAGATACAACTTTAATCATTTTTATACTTTTGGGACCACCTGTATACAATGACAATAATTTTAAAATGTACTTCCAATAGACCCCCATCCATTCCATATACAAAACGTTTTTAAAATCTAAAAGTTTAGCCATAATCTTCCGTGTCGAGTAACGTGAATCACCCTGTATACCGGGTGACACAGGAGACATGAGACAGCTTCTATTTTTTTTACCTTTTATGATAAAATTTTGAGAATCTGTGCGGTTATATACCTCGTTATTTCGCTTTCTCTCAGCTTTACTGATATTTTATTCTACTTCCGGTTTAACCGGAAGTGACCATTAATTCATTACTTATAATGCTACCCTGTATATTTTTCTTGCCTAGCTTCTCCGCCCAAAAATTCTTTTTTCAACCATGTATAACATGTTATATTTCGTTTTTGTTCTGACAGAAAATTCAGTTATTTAAAATAAGTGTAGTAGGCCATGACTAGAAGACGAAAAATGTTTCGATATTTAATAGGCCTCGGAAGCGAAAGCCTAGTTTTATGCAGTTATAAAGTCAATGTTTTAATAGCCCCAGCAACATTAGTATTGTCAAAAAATCACGTTTTACAATTAAAAAAAAAATCAATCCAAAATTATCCAAATTTATCCAATCCAAATTATTGAAAAAACCAAGATAGGAATGATGTAGTTTGAGTTCGGTTTATTGTAAAGTAACTATATGTCATCACTTGCCACAGTGCAGAATCAAATACAAAAATCCAATACACCATTTGTGGTAATGTAACTATCCACTTAGCACAAAATTCGAATTTTTGTTAGTAGGGCGCCAAAACAAAAGATACCATGACGCCATGCGCCATGGCCAATGCGGCATTTGCCAAACAAAAGATGGAGGAGACGTCATGATGGATTATTTGACATATTTTAATAATTACAACCGTTATAACTGTTTAATTTTTTATTTTTATGTGTTGACGTGTCACATGAAAACAAAAAATCAGTTACAAGGCTTGTAATTATTAAAATATGTCAAATAATCCATCATGACGTCTCCGCCATCTTTTGTTTCCGCAGATCTATCATGGCGTCATGATATCTTCTGTTTTGGCGGCCTACTACATTCGAGCTACTACATTCGGCTATACTACGTACGAGCCTACTACATTCGGCTACAAACATTCGAGTTTTGTACTAAGGGCGACTTTTACAAGTTCTAGTAAAACTTCAGATTGAAGATAAAACACCAGACTTGATGTACATTGCATTGTTGACCTGACAGATAAATAATGCAATGTAGGTTATATCTGGAGTTTTAACTTCAATCTGAAGTTTTACTTGAACTTGTAAAAGTCGCCCTAAGTGGATAGTTACATTAGCACAAATGGTATGTATTGGTTTTTTGTTTAAAAAATAAATTAAATTATTCGATTCTGCACTGTGGCAAGTGATGACAAATAGTTATTTTACAATAATTCGAACTTAAACTACAGCATTCCTTATCTTAGTTTTTGCAATAATTTTGAATATTTTTGATTTTTTTGAAAGCGTGATTTTTTTACAATACTAATTTTGATGAGGTTATTAAAACATGAACTTTATAACTCCATAAAACTAGGCTTTCGTTTCCGACGCTTAGTAAATATCGAAATATTTTTCGTCTTCTAGTCATGGCCTACTATACTTAACTGAGTTAACTGAATTTTTTCTGTCAAAACAAAAACAAAATATAACATGTTATACATGGTTGAAAAGAGAATTTTTGGACGGAGAAGATAGGCAAGAAAAATATACAGGGTAGCATTGAAAGTAATGAATTAATGGTCACTTCCGGTTAAACCGGAAGTTGGATAAAATATCAGTAAAGCTGAGAGAAAGCGAAATAACAAGATATATAACACAAACTTTCAAAATTTTATCATAAGAGGTAAAAAATTAGAGGCTGTCTCATGTCTCCTGTGTCACCCGGTATATATGTGGGCCGTTATGGACGAAAATTAAGAATACGATTGCGAATAAGAATTTTGATTAACCCTATCTACGTACTTAACCTAAGCCAACATGCATGCAAAATCCGCTTCACTATGGGGAACCCAAAATGCATTATTTATTTGTCTTAATTTTCGTCAATTATATCTCATGTAACAAAATATCTATGGCAAGGCTTTCTATATGAGTTGTTATAGACGAAAAATAAGAATACGATTGCTGCTAATAATAAGAATTTGAATAAACTCGGCCTTACTTTAACCTGATCTAACGTGCATGCAATTCCAGTTCACTACGAGGAATGCGATATCCACAATTAATTTGTCTTAATTTTCCTTACAAGTTACAACCCGTGTCAACAAAATATCTATAGCAACGCTTATTATATGAGTTGTTATGGCGAAAACTAAGAATACGATTGAGACTAAAAATAAGAATAAACCCGGGCTTAATTAACCTGAGCCAACGTGCAAACAAAATCCGCTCCACTATGAAGAACGCAAAATGCAACATTCATATGTCATTATTAGTTCTGAATATGGCCGTTCCGCGGCGCTTTCCCTCCGGCGTTGCCGTACCCCTCAACTTACAATTAAATTACAAATATGATTGTTTTTATGTCAAACTAGCAAAACTAGCCATCGCCACTCAAGCTTAAGTAAAACCAGTAACTGATTTTTCATTATAAATGCAATTACACGCAGCAACACCTGCTACAAAGACTTTTCCATTCGCAAGACGTAACCGTGGAACAGTGAAACATTTTATCCGGAGAAACTGACAACCTCGCGCATTCGTCTGAAGCACGTGTGATTGGTAGGTTCGCGTCGCCGAGTTCCTCAAAAAATAAAACAAACTTTGCATTTTAGTACAGAAAAAAGTAATCAAACGTAAGTTTTTATTGCGTTTTTTGTGTAAAAGCATGCGATTCGTAGTTAGAACTAGACTGGGGCCCCAAAAACTCTTTATTTATAATGTTTTGTGCGGATTGAAAATGCTTGGTTAGGTGCGAATTTGTCTTCCTGTTGGCTTGTGTGTTTTGCTATTTTGTTTCCATTTGTGCAGGCACATTTCGGCCTCCTGAAGTGTAAATACCGGTTTGTTATATATATTATATAAAATACAGGAAGTTATTGAATTAGTTCAGTGCTGGGATTATGAATTCTATCTATTCTATATTCTTATAGTGTTTTCCATCACATAGGGCCCTTGGGCAATGAAGGTGTCTAATGTATCAAAGCTAAACTCAACTTTTAAATGGACTGTTTATACTTCTTGCAAATTGTAAATATAAGTGTGTCCACATATTAGTTCACATTGAAATTTGATAAGTTAATTGTAAATTAAAGTTTAAATTAATTGTTAATTTAGAGGTATGTCCCAGATATACTTAAGGGCCATTTGCACACTTTTTCCATTAAGTTCAGTTAAAGTTGAACTTAAAACTTGCCATATAAAGGCATTGCTCTTAAAACATTTACCATTCGAGAACAGCTGATTTTGGCAAACTTTTTTGAGGGGCTTAAGCCTGTTTTACAATCATCAACTTTCTTATTACAATTTTCTTGATGAAGTTTATTAAGCTTGTTTAGACTGGCATATTTCTTGTACAAGATCTGGGACAATAAATTGGATTGCAATTGAAACAAAGTTGATAACAATTCAATATATTTTCTGTAAAAAACTAGCCAAGAAAATGGCACAAAACTCTAAAGAATTGACATTAATATGACGCGTTTGACTAAGGTTTCACCAATGACATTGCCCAAATCTCAAGATTATTTGCCAGATTTTGATATAATATATGACATAACGCCGCTAAGAGGTTTCCTGCGATTTTCAAGCTACAAGCTCAGTAATGTTGTTGCACAATTTGCTTAATAACATTTGTTTATTATCTTCTGGGATATGTTTTTATATCTTAAAACAGTTTTTAATAGAAGAAAAGAAAACTTGGCAGGAGAAATGGTTCAGAAGAAGAAATGCTGGTCGAGATGTTCTTAGTTTATTGAAAAAGTCGAGATGTCCTTAGTTTACTGAACTTTTAACAGAGGACCCTGAACAATAAAAATATTTTGACTGCTTTATTATAATCTGTGCTTTTCACAACAAAATTGGAATCAAGAAAAACCACAATTTTTCATAAGGTTATGATCACAATAGATAAACAAACAACTCATGCAATAATGCGCATGCCTGAAGCCTAGAAATTGCCTCCGATTAGAACAGGTTCTATGTTGTAACCAATTTAGGGACCAATCCAAGAATTTCATACAATTTACCATGATACTGTCCTATTTAAGTTGTTCAAGATATTGAACCATATCTTGTACAAGAAATAGGCCAGTCTAAAATGTGCTTTACCTTGAAAATCTTCTGGACAAGTTTATTGATGATTCACTTTACAGCCCCAAGGTTATTGTCACACTTTTCATGTCAAAAATGTGCCAACCTAAATAAAGAAAAATAACCCAGTTTTTGTTTCTGCCTGTTTATTTTTGGTTTGTTATGGCATGTAATGGTTTGTTATATAGTAATACCAAAGTATTGAAATGAGCTTGAAAATTGATGTTTACCGGCACATTTTTTTTATTCATTTTTTTAATAAACAATATAAACTGTAGGCAACAGTCACAACGCTTGAGATGAGCATGTAATCAAAATTCAGTAAATTTATGTTCTATTGGCGCCTCTGAAAATTACCAAAATAGTCACTAAACTTGCTGTAAAGTTACAAAAAAAAACAAACACAAAGGATTTTCAACAAGTTCAAGAAACTTGTTGGAGAAAACAATCAGCTGATTCACTACTGCGCATGCGTACTGCAAGTTCTTGTCGTTGTATCAAGAAACTTGACGACTAAAACAGGCTTTACAAACAGTGTAGTCAAACATACCAAATTTTCTGTATTTATACAAAATGATAAATAAGAAGAATCTAGAATTCAAAGTTTGTTTTTTTTTAAATTATATATCTTCACTAAAACACTATTTTTTTATTGTTATTCGAATTTTGTTAACATTACTTTTACTCTTATAAAACTTATATTCACACATAAATAAATTAAAGTATAAAAAAAATAGTAAGGACCGCAACCCTGCAACCAGTTTATTAATTGTGAAGGGCATATTTGTTTTGATGTTTTAGGATTTTATTCAGTACTTCAGCTACAAAATTATAAATTCGGCCTTGAAGGCTTTTGCCTAAAAGAGACAATTTAAGATTTTTGAAGGAAAAATCAAGATCAAGTTTTAAGTTCCATCTGATATTTAAATAGGTCTGCCATATTGCCTTGCCAATATATGTCAAATGACATAATTCTGGAATGATCAGTTGGTGAGTGACAGATCATTTGAGAGCATGTATAGTCCACCTTACCTCAACTTTATTGTCAAGTCTAAACACCACATAAGATTTTTACAGAAAAACATCAAAACTATAAATCTTGAGTAAAAGTAAATATGAAATGGGACAAAACAAAGCTCTATCGAGTCATCAGAGAGTGACAGATAAACAGTTTGTAGAGCCAGGTCAAAGATGACTACTACGAAGGGTGACATTTACAACCTTCAGTAAAACTTCAATTTAAAGTTAAAACACCAGACATAACGTACATTGCATTGTTTACCTGACAGATAAACATTGCAATTGTTGGTTATATCTGGTGTTGTAACTTCAAACTGAAGTTTAACTTGAACTTTTAAAAGTCGCCCTTAAAGTGCTTGTCGATGACAACTGCCACTGATGACTCAATGGAGCTGGTAGTTCAAGTCTTTGTTGACCTTTGTCCAGCTTGGATTTGAATGGACTTTGCAATCTACGTCATTACTGGTGTTTTAACTTAAAACTGAAGTTTTACTGATAGTTGTAAAAGTCGTTCTTAGGTCACTTTTATATTCTCAGTTTAAACCATACCTGAAGTTTAAACTCTGGATTTGACATCTATTTTGTCTGTCAAAATCTTCTGTTAAACTCCATGTAAAATTAAACAAAATATTTCTACATACTGTGTCGGTGGAATTGAATGCAGAATTTAAGCTTGAGGTAGGGTTTAAACTTGATTTTTATTGAGGATTCTTGATTGAACTCCTACTTTTTACACTGTAAAAAAATATATATCTAGAGCACCAACACAATCTCTTCCTAGCTTATAAAAAAATTGAATATAAGATCAGTCATGTCAGAAAAAAAGAATGCTAAAACTGCCGCGAACTTTTACAACAGTAGACTAGGTATCTGGTGCACTTGCCAAGTTGATGGACTGTGGGTTGCCAGCATTACCACTATTACCAGAATTATCCCTAAAATATTGAGATCACGTATCACGTGACGATAAAGTATTAAGCATGTCCAATAAAAAAAAAATTATATTTTATTCATTATTGTAATGTGTTTGATATTGACTATAGGAATCATTTTTTAAGAAAGTCTCGAAGACTGTGAATGCGATTTGGCAATAATGCAAGTGATTTAGCGGCGTCCTTTTTTATTTTGACAAGCTTTGGCATCTTTAAAAAAAATTTAATATAATAATAAGTTAATAACATAACATAATAAACGAACACGGTACACATTTACACGTTCCGAGTCCGACTTTTCCAAGAATGGAGACAACTGTAACTTTAGGGGCCAATTCAAAATGCTTTGTTCAAGAAGATTCGGACTGGAAAACACTCCGTTCGGGTATAAGTCGAGTTGAGTGCGTGGACTGCCTGGATGAATGAGGGAATATTGTTAAATTGTTAATCGACATATGCCAATTCTAGCTTACCCTTACTGCAAACGATATTATTAGTCAGTTTAAATGCACCCTCAATGAATTCAATGCTCCTACTCCTTAAAACTTAAAAAATTAACTGCAAAATTAGTAAAATACCTGATAAACATCAATTAGTTGTCAAATCGACGTCAAATTGGCTGGTTCTGTAAATATTAGAACAACGTTTTCGGGTGGGCTTTCTAGTAGTATACCTAATCTTAATTTTAATTGAAAAAAAAAGGATATAAGTACTCTCAGAGCCCCGTTGAGCCGTCACCTGAAAACACCATTTAAAATAGTTTGTATCAAACCTACTGTTGGCAATTCCAATGCCTACTAAGGACATTCTAATCCTTAACATGGGCTCTATAGGAGACTGGCCGTGTAGTTCTAGAAGGTATTTGCTTCCTAGGACCATTTTCATGCATTTTGTGCTTTTGTTTACTTGGATGAGTTTGGCGATAGTTTGTCATTTTATAAAGAGAACACACAACTTTTTTATAGGTACAGTTTTTACATTATTCATCTTTCTGTCAGAGTTTGCCAAATTAAAATCAACTGATTTAATTAAATCAGTGATTTTAATCTTGTGATAATTTTATTTTATGCTATAAATAATTAGAAAAAATTTAAAAAAATATAGATAAAATTATTACAGCAACGAAAATGCAACATCTTTAAAGTAAATGCATGCCTGCTTGATAAAAGTGTTGTGTTTCCATTTGTACAATTGAACCTTTTGTACAAAAATTCCAGTTTTTCTGCTTTTTTCACTGTCGATTTATATCTAAGATTTGACTGAACAAGTCCAAACGTAGAAAACTCTCTTTTAACACATGCTGAAGTTTCCATTCAGTATACTGAACTCGATACTGAAGTTCTAAAGATACAAGCTATTATAATTATGACTTGGATTATGATAGGTACCTATGAAAGATAATCTGGCGCGACAAATAGCAAAAAAGGTGTACAAAGTTGAAAAATGTAAAAAAAAAATAAAATATCTGATTTAAATAATTTTTATAATAAAAATTACCAATTTTTTATTAAGAAAAAATATTATTATTTCAAACTCTGCTTTCTGTATTTAGCCAGTTCGTGACTGTTCTACTTTAACTAAAAAAACTGGGTACTTAGGTTATTATTAACTAAAATACATGAAAATAAGGGTGAACTAAGGATGAGAAGTTTTGTTTTCAGTAATTTACAATAATAAAACTAGGTTAACATTTCATATTATATAATCGATATATTTTACTCAATGATCTAACAGAGGCAACAAATGCCGATAATTGAATAAAAATTATCCTGTTTTTTTAACCGAAAGTCCACCATTTTTGAGGTACCCATGATGTAATTTCATAGTCGGAGCACATTTGGCGAAATCACAACTTCAAATCATTTTATGTAAGGCGTCAAGTGATGTCAATTCAAGCGGATATCACCCCCATTTTTAAGGTTCTCGATGATAAAAAGGGGACCAAAACTGTAAGACATGAGGGTCTCTCCAGGTGTAATTTACTAGCTCGTTGATTTTTACTATTTACATAACCTCAACAAATTGTAATAAAAGTAACTGGTTTATACCCAATATTTCAGGTGGAACAAACTTCTTCAAGAATAATCTTCGCTAATTCACAATCACTGAACTTTCAAAGAATGTAAAAATTATTGATTAAAATTGTGACTGACTACTGAAATAAAAGTTTGTGGACTGGGAAGACGTAGGTCGTATAAGTACGAAATGACCATCAAAAGATAGATTTTTCAGCTCTATGTGATATCCCAAAACTTTATCTTAGCAAAAGTAAACTATTATACCTAGTAGGGTTAACTTAGTAAGTATGGTAATATATTATCTAAATCCTGTTAATAAGTTTCTTTATAAAAACTCAAATCATCTGTTACAATTATCTACTTGTTTTATTGCTGGCATAAGCATTATTACATTTTCTTAATTTTTAGGATTCATTTTACAAAAAAAAAACATAGTTTTTTGGTAAAATCATTAATAGTTTCTCAGGAAAGTTAAGATATAAGTAGTGAAAAATTGTTTTTGTTGTAATTTGTTGTAAGTCAAAAATCAAATTATTTTTAGATTTAAACAATTTTAAAAAATGTATAAAATTTGGACGAACTCAAACCCAAATGCCCAACATTATAGTTACTTACCTGTCAAAAATTTCCACGCTTTCCAGAACTATTGTACTATTATTTATACTATTTTAAAAATTAATTTTTACATAGAAATAAAAAAAAATTGTGACAACTTAAATAACACATAGGTATCGTTGGAAATCCGCCAAAATACTAATTAGATACCATTATTACAAACTCACATAAAAATAAAAACTCTCAGAGCCTCAGCGGATCAGCATCAGCAAGAACAGGGAACAGGCGATAACGTCTCATAATTTCGCTTTAGGAATCTCCTTACCATTAATGTTACCATGCGTAGGTACAATTACCGTACATTAGGGTACGGTACTCTTGTTTAGACCGTATACCGTATTTGCATCACAATTACCGTACAAGTACGGTAATTGCCGTACGGTTGGCAGCACTGCAAGTTACTAACCCCCAATATTTTTTTAACGTGATGGAAAGGCGCATTCAGAGTTAGGTTAGTGATCGAGTTAACCCTAGTACGTTACCGAAAATGCATCTTGTCTTTTGTTGCAATCCGGACCGCAATCCAGAACTAAGCGTAATATAAAAATTGAAAAGTCTCATCCAATTTATGGAAGAGTTCTTTTCTATGTCAGACTATCCGAGAAGTTAAACTTTTTTCTTCCAAGCGATCCTTTAGAGTTAGAACTTTTAAAAGTATTGTACTTTTTTCAAAGTTGTTTTCTGGGTTGTTTTCCTATAGAATCTTACTTCACGACAGCTAAGTGTTTAAGTTCCACCTTTTATTAGCACAAAATATGATAGTTATAAATTATTAGTTTTTCGCTCTTATTTAACTTTTTCCTAGATCACTTTTATTTATTTTGCCGTTTGCCTTGTTTTGATTTTAAAAATCACATACTTAAAGAAGCCTATTTTTTTGCAGAACAAAGTACACTTCACCTTCCCACCACCCTGAAACCCCCTAGCCAAAATACGATGGACTTGGACCACAAGCACCACAATAATGATGACCCAAACGTCACATTAACTATCAGACTGATTATGCAGGGAAAGGTATGTTTTCTAAACTGTGTAATTTTTGCATTCCCAGTATTGTTTTTTACACTGATCGAATCATTAACAGAGATTTATCAGTAACTTTTGTGCAGCTTTAAAACTGTTATCTGACGATATTCTGTTATGCATTTATCATTTTTTTGCGGACACATCTGCATGAAAATAAAAAGCATTTTGTCCATTTACATTTAAAAAATATGAAAGGAGAAAATCCATAGTAGAGTATATTGGAATTGGAGGTAAAAACTTGCGTCAATCTGCAAAATATGAACCCGTTTGTGTAATGGGAGATTTATGTTTAGGTTATTAAAATAAATGTAGTGGTATTTTCTTGTTTAAAAACACAGAACATCAATATTACCTTTAATACAGTGCACTGCTGACGAGGTAAATATATTAACAATTAAACTGCTGAGTTTTTATTAAAAAAAAATTACGATAATAGGTCTTGTTACCTGTCTTTTAGCGAATAACATCCGTGGCAGTCATCCTCATGTCATTTTAATTCCAGTTCAAGTCTTTCTACTTTCTCTAGTTTTTCTTTTTGTACATCATAACTACCTTGCTGCAGAACAAAACCAAATTCCAATTTGACCTCCACCATAACTTCCCACTAAAATTACAATATTGGGGAAGCAAATCAGTTGATTTCAGTGGTTAATCTACGAAAGGCGGAAAACTGTTCTTTTGCGTTTGTTATAAATATTAAGTAGATGATATTATGTTCCGTTTTGTGATTAAAAGTAAATGTAATTTTGATTTAATATTTCCTAAGTTCGCTCCTAGAAAAAAATTGTTCCTAACTTTTGCGGAAAGTCTCTTTTCCGTACTTGACTGCTTGCCCGAACTCCGCTTCGCGTCGTTCTGTATCACTTTCCGCACTTGTTAGGAATATAACTATTTTCTAAATCGGCTTTATAGCTTGGGAATAGTCTCACTTTGAAATTGAAGTGAAAATATTAATATCCTTTAATTTTGCGTTGCAATATTCTTCTTGTATATAATGTTGCATCAGAATACTATACGCGTTTCCTTGTGCCTGAAACCAAAGTTATCAGAACGACCGGACAATTTAATTAATATTCCCGGAATACTAGGAAATATCTGCCTAAGTATTTGGGCCGCATATTTGTCACATAACTTTCAGGAAACCCAGATGCATCATATTTTTGCATAGCCAGAAGTTTTACTTCGGAGTTAATGTGATTTATTATTTAGACGGTTTATTATTCCCTTAACTATCGTATGGAAAGTTTTGAGGGACGTTTGAATTGGATTTCCTTTGTCACGAAAAGTTTTCTCACATTTATAGACTTTTTCATATTCCGTTTGGTTTTGTGTTATTGCAAAGAAACGTTGTGGTGTCAAAGCATAATGTAGGTTTAAAAAAACGTAACAGTACACGAACTTGCCGACTTTAGTTACATGTCTCCTCATCAGACGAGAATTAATAAATATCTTTCTAGTGCCAGCGTTTTCGTATTGAGCTAAAATGTAATAACGTATTATTACTTGATGGCTCTACAACAGACATCGTCTCGAGGCCCTCTCATGTCGTCTTTTATATATAGATCCAGAAATCGGTTGTTTGAGGAGACTTCCTTTAGGAGCACGCAGGGATCGATAATATTTCACCCTAACTACTTTCTGATTAAAAAATGCCTGTTACAGAGAAGAAATGAACAGAGAAGGTACAATAGTCGATGAAAAAGTCTCGAGTGCATCAAAGAAACTTATTAATGTAGCTAGAAACATTTTCAGCTTGTTTGGATCTGATTTTCAGAGTGAGCCGCAAAAAAAAACAGACAAGTTTCGAGCCGGAGGAGATTTTGTGATTTTTTCGGTCATTGATTTTATAACAATATATTTCTCAATCATGGAATTTATTTCAATATCTGTGAAGCTTCATTTAGTATGCATTCTTACCGTATCCTGTTAGGTAAATATTATTATTAGATCGATTGATGCGCGATTGTTTTGATACCATCACAATTAAGCGATTGCTTATGTCTGCTTTTAGCAAGCATTTTAGTAGCTGTACAAGATTCTTTACCGCAATGTATTTGTTGAAAACATTATCAGAAACCAATCTTTTGTTTAATTGTTTGTTGCACAATGAATACCATTCTCTCCGGAATCTGTAGCGAATTAAAGAAGCTGTTAAATAAATGTATGCCGATGTTGTTTCGTAATTAAGGATGTTTTCTATGGGCTAATTAGTTTGTTTCGTTGAGCCCATTGCGTACAGGGCAGTTGTTAATGAATGAGCCGCTGTTTATTATTTTTACTCCTGAAATAATTTTTAAACCGTTGTTTTACACGACCTTTCATGCATGCGAATCGTGATTCAAAATGATTTAGTCAAGTTTAGATAATAGATCCTCCATCAATTAGATACCAACAAACCTGTTTCTTGTGTGCAAATCTTCTTAGTAGTAAACAATAGTACTTGTTATAACTATTTTCAATGATTGCAAATTTTTTGTTCATAAATTAATAATATTGACAAGCTGATTGCAAATTTCTAAATGCCAAGGATAAAGTTTATTACATTTTTTTAACTATTATTACTTATTACCTACCTCTGACAATTAGTTATTACATATCAATGTTGCTTCAGATTTCAACAGATCAGTATAATCTGTTGAAATTTGTGTTTGGCCGAATTCAGTGACAAAAGTACTATCCAAAGTTTATATTGCAGATTCAAATACACGTGTTCCGAAATGTTTTATTTTCAACCACATGGAATAATTACATTACTGTCTTTTTAAAATCTTGAAAGAGTTTCATGCTGGTTTAGGACGGGAAGTAAAAGTAGCTACTTCCCGTCCTAGTCCAGTAATGACGATTGTGGCGATTGCTGGTTTTGCTGTATACAGCTGGTACCACAGTAACTATTAAAATTTCGCCTAGTGAGTGAAAATTCGGAATAAAATACGGGGTGTTTATTATAAAATTTCATCTAGCAGGCTATGAAATTTTGACAGAAAAGGATGGCATAATCAAAATAAATGGACTTTTGTTTCTCCTTCTTTTTCTTTTGACATTTCACAGCCAACTAGAGAAGTTTTATAATGAACACCCCGTACATTACATGAATAAATAATATTCGAGAACATTTTTTAAATATTATTCAGAAAGTACTTAGTGGTTGAAAACAAAATAGTATACTACTCGATTGAGAGTTTCGTTACTGCCGAGATTTTATTAGTAGTTAGTTATAGTCTAAACTTCACACAAGACGCCAGCACTCCTTAAAACATTCTTCTAAAATGTGCATTTCCTCACGTATTCCAGAATCATTTTGGAAAGTTTTCAGTTTGGTAAGAAACTAAATTTCCGTATTTGAGAGTGTTCCCGTATAATAGATGAACTATAAAATCGATTGTAGTGTAAAGTCAATTGTTGAGTAACCAAAATCCAAATTTAATCATTTGCGAGGAACTGTTTTAAAGAGAACTTAACTCTTGTATACTTAACTATAAGCTTTAATCAAAAATGTCCACGCAATTGGCTATAAATCAACACGTATTGCATTAGATTTCGAAGACTTCAAAAAATCTCTCATATATTCCTTGATATAATTAGGTTTCGGTTCTGAGCTGCCAATATTTGCCCTGCTTAGAGACAATTTCGAAGGCTCAAAGCAGGTTTGCATCAATTTGATTCCACAATAATCATGTCGACAAAGGTACCTCAATGGTGAAGCCCGAGGGACATATTCACCGACTATTCTGCTCTCAGCTTGCCGTTAGTCCCTCAAAGTCACGCTGGCTAGAGTATTTTAGTTGGTTGCCACCAAAAATTCTTTGAAAACTAGGTCTTCTTAAGATGATGCAATCTTATTTCCTTGGAAAATTACTGGTGCTTAATTTTCAATCTAATTCTTGTCTTTGGGGTACCTTCTGAAGTATCACCTCTTTTTAAGATCAGGTTAAATGTGCAGTCCCTTGTTTGTATCCTCAGATCCCAGGGAGGCATAACCATTTCAACATTGTGAATGTTTCTTTTGGAATTTTATTTTGAAAAAAATTGCAGCTGTTTATTTTTAAGCAATGAATTGTTATAAATACATTTTGCACGGTATGAAATCTCAATTCTTCTAGATCATTCTTCTCTAGATTAAGGAAGCGGATAATTAAAAAAAAAACCGACATTATCGTTATTATATAGGGTGTGAAACAAAGTGGTGCAAAAATGGCAAAATTTTGATGTTCTGCCATTTCGCAATAAACTTGTTTTTCCTTATCGTGTTTAGATAGGGAGTAAGCAACAGCCATATCTCCCGCCAGATTTTCTATTAAAGCACTCCGAATTTTTATATAGGGCGAAACGTAAAATGTTTGTAATTCTTGTTGGTAATATTTTTAAATCGTCTTAGCTCGGAAATGCGGTGAATAATCTAAATGTGACATATTGTCCCCCATTTAAAAAGTTTTTTCCACTACTAGCTTTAACACGGACCGCTAAAGGCCAGCAGAATGACTGTAAAGTGGGTTTTCTCGTTTTGCTTATAAAACAATTGAACATAAGCGGTCTATAATGGCAACGTTATGGCCGATTATTTCCCTGGTAAATAAAGCTGCCAGTTGTCAGACGTATTAGGCGCCGTGATATCGTCATACGGCGATTTTGTTTATCGGTTGCCACGGTAACGAAGCCTCCATATGGATTGAAGACGCCCTGTTCTTAGTAATAAAATATGCGGAGCGCTATCTTACTAATTTAGGCAATTTTCCGTTGTAGATTTATCGAGTCTAGTAGTGGAAAAAATCGTATATACACCGCGGTTGTGAAGTACAATATTATGACCCGAACGTCAAGTTTCTTTCTTTTTTCTTTCTGTTTTTTCTAAGACGTGAGGGTCATAAGTAGTTCACAACCTTGGTTTATAATATACTATTAAAATAAGTGCAATTTTTTCTAGTGTACAAGCATGCAAAAAATATGATACCATTTTTGTTGATTCTCGTGACTTATAATAGCAATATTAAATAAAATAACCTCTCTATAGGCGAAGGGAAATTGAGTAATGTTGTCGCAAGCAGCCAACATCAATATTTCTGGACGTTTTTGTCACTTTTTGTTTTTAAGGCATTAAAACTTATACAGAGGGAAACTAAAAATTCTTGAAAATTTCGTTAGTAGTTTTTTCAAATCGTAGTAATTCGCGGATTATTATTATTCTTTGGATCGACAGCATTATCTGCAAAATGTTTCTTATCAGGAGAGTATTCTGATAATAAACTAAATTTTATTTTACGAAAAACCAGTGTCATAACACCTTTTTCTTCAAATTATATATGTTGACGTGCTGGTAAGCGCGCCACAGCGTGAAATAAAAATTATTTTGTATTGCGAAATGTGCGCCTTTCATAGTAGTCAAAACGTACAAAACTTCATTAACATATCTCCTACTCTTTCGGAATAATCAAAACATATGCATTTTGAAATTCTAACTTCAACACCCTGTAATTTTGTAACGAAGCTCGATAGGTAACACAATTGTATGACAGACCCCCCCTTAAAATCGATCAAAGAATATGAGATTTTATCGAGGGGTGTGACACAAGCAAGGCAACAGGGGCACCTCTTAACATTACCAAAATTATTCCAAACAATTTTCAGTAATCATAATAATTTTTGGGTAAAAATTGTGATTTCTAAATAATTATAATAATTTTTCGATTTACTTTTAAATTTTATGGTAATTTTTTTATTTTGGAAGTAGTATTGGTAATTTATTGTGATTCGGAGTGAGTAATTTTTAAATAATTTTAGACCTAATTCTACCCTGCATTTTTTCAAAAATTTTTAGTTTGCATTTTTAGAAGCTTTAAGTCACTGTTTGGCTATTTGACTCTATTAGCACGTAACTCAAGTTTTTCAAATAACTGAAAATTTTTATTTTTACACACTTTAAGTCAATTTTAAGGATTTTGTGGACTGACTTCCTCAAAAACCATAAATTTTTATTTTCGGACGTCTCTAGTAAATTTTCACTTATTTTGGTCGCAAAATTTATTTTCCCAAAAACAAATTAGAAAATTTAAATAAATTTTGCCTGATTTTATTCTAAAATAGGATTTCTCCAAAAACGTAATAAAATTTCATTCTTAGGCAATATTGGAAATTTTAGTTAATCTTAGTTAATCTAATTAATCTAATTATATACTGTGTATTTCAAAAAATTACAAATTTGCATTTTTAGACGCTTTAACTAATTTTTTTAGCAATTTGTTTCTATTAGTACGTATCATGGGTTTTTCAAAAAATTTTAAATTCTATTTTTACACGCTTTGACTCAATATTAACGATTTTTTGGGCTGACTTCCTGAAAAACAATAAATTTTCAGTTTGAGACGTCTTTAGTAATTCACTTATTTTCGCCCAAAAATTAATTTGACACAATTTGACTCAATTTTAACGACAAACAGATTTGTAAATTTAAAAAAACAAATTTTTTACGTGTTCTTTAAGTCAGTTTCTTAATATCCAAGAAAATGTAATCTTTTTGGATCAATATATCAGATCAAAATAATTCAATCAAATTAAGGATGGGTTTCGAACAATATCGAACTAAATTTAAGTAAATCTGAGTTCGACAAAAAACTGAATTTTTAGAACAAAATCGTAGTTTCAAGGACAGAATTATTAAAAAAAAGCTAAAACATTGTTTCAGCAACGATCAAAATTGATTAGGTCGTTTTATGAAAAACATTCTGCTGATCCGGTGGCTCAAAGATAAAACAAAATAAATAAACATGTCGTTTCAAAACTGTAAAAAAGGCTTTTTATTCGGGTTTCTCAAATCTCAACTTTCGGACCAAAATCGATAGAAAAAACTTCATCCCGGGGCAATACCGATCAAAATCGATTAAATTATTCGTGTTAATGAAATCGATCTCTCTTTAGATAAAATGTATCCAAAAACAAAGAACTAAAAATGATAGAAAGCAAACTGTGTTTAATGAATGTGAAGAAAAGATACAGGGATTAAAACAAAAAATTTTTGATGAACAGGATGAACACATGAATGTGAAGAAACGTTACAGGAATTAAAACAAAAAATTTTTGATGAACAGTAGAGAATAAACCTTTTCGGAAGTCGACTTTTAGGCACTTTTAGAATCGCGTTTTTTTACCATTTTTAAAAGTACGTCTTTAGAGGTTAATTTCATTCGGTTTGAGTTTGTTACGTTCTTAAAGGATTGCAAACGTGCCATTCCGATCAAAAAACGGCAAAAAAAATGTTCCGAAATGTTTTTGAAAATGTCCAAAGTGTTGGGGGAGGGGAGTATTACGACTTTTTTCTAAATTCTCAACTTTGACGGCCGTAACTTGAGAACGCCTGGACCGATTGGAGTGAATCCAACTGTTTTGTCTTCTTCTTGATGTCCTCTTTCATACCTCCCATCATCGGAAGTCCCGTAAGTGCATAATTTTTTTGGAGATAGACCCCTTCGGAGGTTGATTTTTAGGCACTTCTAGAATCGCGTTTTTGGACCATTTAAAAAAATTCTTTAGAGGTTAAATTCATTCGAATTGAGTTTGTTACGTTCTCAGGGGATTGCCAGCGTGATATTACGATCAAAAGCAGCAAAAAAAAATCCGAAATGTTTTTGAAAATGTCCAAAGGGGGGAGGGGGTATTATAACTTTTTTCTCAAAGGTCAACTATGACCGTCTGTAACTTGTGAACGCCTGGAGCGATTGGAGTGAATCCAACTGTTTTGTCTTGTCCTCTTCTTGATGTCCTCTTTCACCATCAGAAGTCCCGTAGACTTTCAAAAGAATTTCAAGAATGTCATGTCTAATTTAAAATAAGAAGATGTTAATAAATGCGCAAAATTGAGACAACTTGGACATGCAAAAATAGTATGATTAAAAACTAATTATTAATTTATGAAATTTTAGTACTTTTTAGAATTTTTTTCTTGGCATTTACAGTTTTCGAGGTAAAGTAGAGGGTCCTCTCTGGATGGCCACCCTGTGTATACCCTCAATCCACGCCATTTATGGCACTACATTGTGATAAATGAAGACGTGTGCCATAGTTTAACTGTCGGCATATGTTTTTCACAGAATTGCGAGGTTGCCTAAGCGTGTTGTCAAATTTTATTTATTCAGCAATTTCAAGCGTTCTTGGATGTGATAATAGATGATTTTTCTAATATTTAAAGTAATTTTTGAAATATTACTGGTAGTTTTTGTAATTTTATATGTAATTTTGATAATTTCTGTACTGGTTAGATAATTTTAAAACATAACGATAACTGGAGCAGTGATTATATAATTTTAATGATACTTTTTAATATTGTGAATTACCCGTGTCACACCCCTCGGATTTAATTTTCGATCACCCATTATGACTCACCCACCCCGTATACTTATTTTATCAAGTCCGTCCCTATAACTCAGCAGTAACTTTTGGAAAACTCTCCTGATGAGAAACAATTTGCAGATAGGGCTGTCGATCCAAAGATTAATAATAATAATAATAATCCGTCAACTTGTCCGCGAATTAGGACATTTAAAAAAAACTACTAACGAAATTTTCCAGAATATTTTGTTTCCCTCTGTGTAAGTTCTCATGCCTTAAAAACAAAAAGTGACAAGAACGTCTAGAGATATTGATGTTGGCTATTTGCGACGCCATTACTCAATTCCCCTTTGCCTTTAGAGATGTTATTTTATTTAATATTGCTATTAAAGTCACGAGTATCAACAATAATGGTATCATATTTTTTGAATGCTTGTATACTAGAAAAAACTGTACTTATTTTAAAATTCTTTGAATGAGGAACAATGCGCAAACAATGTGTCAACAAATGAGGAAAAACACATTAAGATTCTTCACCGCGTTTGCGAACTACGACTATTTAAAAATATCAGCAACAAGTATTACACATTTTACGTTTCGCTCTGTATAAAAATTCTCAGTGCTTTAATAAAAAATCTGGCGAAAAGCTCCCGAGATATGGATGTTGGCTTACTCCTTACAGTTTTCGAGGTAAAGTAGAGGGTCCTCTCTCGATGGCCACCCTCAACCCAAGCCATTTATCGCACTACATTGTGATAAATGAAGACGTGTGCCATAGTATGCCTGTCGGCATATGTTATTCACAGAATTGCGAGGTTGTCTAAGCGAGTTGTCAAATTTTATTTATTTAGTAATTTCAAGCGTTCTTGGATGTGATATTAGATAATTTTTCTAATTTTGAAAGAAATTTTTGAAATATTAGTGGTAATTTTTGTAATTTTATAAAGTATGGTGGAAATGAAAGGAATAAATTCATTATTTCGTAAGTCAGAGACTGGAGAGAAAAATCCTGAGACCCGTCGATTTTTAATTTCAGTTGTGCATTCTGTCCGATTTTCTTTTTATTTCTTATGTCATCTGTATAAGCGTGATGACGACATCGATGATTTTTTTAAATGGAAACGTGGTTGATGCGGTATATCATTTGAAAGGTCTTGTAATTCTCCATTCAACCATATCAATACTTTTAAATAAATGACGTTTGTAAAGTGCAATACTAATTATTAATATTTATAATTTATTTAATATTAATTTTCGGCTCTCTTGCAATATGGATATGTGAATTTGGTAGATTGTCACTGAAAATAAACTCTTAAATTTAAAAGTAAAAAAAATCTGATTCTTATCAAGAGTGCTACATACAAATTAAACGTCTTTGACATGTCACATGTAAATGGTATTAGTTCGATTACATTGCAGTCAAATTGTGTTATAATTATTATTTATTGTTACTTTGTGCCAAAATGAAACTTAGTGAAACGCAGAGAATTGAAATTCTTACAATGATTGGTTGTGGAGATAAGACAAGGACACAAATGGAGGTTTGTGCATTATTCAACGATAAATATCCCGACCGAAAACCAATTGCGCAATCCACCGTCAGCAAAATTGAGAAAAAATTCAGAGAAACGGGCCATGTAAGGGACCTCCCAAAAGGCAGTAGAAAACCAGTAGCAGAAAACACGAAATTAGATGTTCTACTAGCGTTTCAAGAGGATCCCCATACCAGTTCTCGGCAAGTAACATTAGACAATAACATACACCATGCAACAGTTCTTGCTACGCTAAAAAGGGAAAAGTGGCATCCCTATAAAGTTGTTTTAATCCAGGAGCTTCTGGAAGGTGACTTTGATAGACGCATTCAAATTTGCGACATTATGATGGAAAAAAAATAACACAGATCCAATGTTTTTAAGAAAGGTCCTTTTCTCGGATGAAGCTACATTTCTTCTAAATGGTTATGTAAATCGTCAGACGTGTCGGTATTGGGCTCAGCAAAATCCGCATTGGATGCAGGAGTATCATACTCAATACCCGGAGAAATTAAATGTATGGGCGCAAATAATAGTGTTACGATTCGCAGCAACGCCGCATGGGAGGCGGGGCAACGCATGGGAGCGTGTTGGTTGGTGGAGCTTCGCGACCTATCCGCGCTGCGTCATGGCTGACACGAGTGATTTATTGCTCGGCTGGTTTAATCTAGAAGGCAGTTGTTTACAACCTTTTTTTTATGTGAGATTATTCAAGAATTCTTATAAAGAACTTTCTAGGTTTTTCTGTAATTTTAGGATGGTATATAAATGCGCATAGAGCGCGCAGAAGTAGTAGTCGTATTTTAATCGAGCTATAAGTAAGCTAAAGTTACGAAGCGATAATAGAAGGCTATAAAGTGTTAAGTACTGAGTTATTTAGTAGTCGAGTGTATTTGTGGAATAAATAAATAGTGTTTTCGTGTTAAATCGTACCACTGGAATTATTGAACCCTGAGTTCGCAACAATAGGTAATAAAATTATAGGACCATACTTTTTCTAGGAAACTTTAACAGGTCCTCGATATTTAGAATTTCTCCAACATTTCTTAATACCAGAGTTGCAGCGACTGTTCCCAAATAGAGATGATTTATGGTTGCAGCAAGATGGTGCTCCCCCACACTATGCGGTCTTGGTAAGAAACTACTTGGACAGAGTTTTTACAGATAGGTGGATTGGGCGAAGAGGATCAATCGAGTGGCCACCCAGGTCGCCAGATCTCACTCCGCTTGATTTCTTTTTATGGGGATACTTGAAAAGTCGAGTGTACAAAAATAGACCACATACTATCAATGAACTCAAGGAACGCATACGGCTCGAGATCGCGCAAATAAGTGCGGAAGTTCTTCAGAACGTTCAGGATGAATTCGTTGCTCGCTTATCTCATTGTCTCATCGCTGAGCGTCGTCAATTTGAGCAGCTTTGAATTTGGTTGTTATTTCGGACAATAACAAGAATGTTAATTTTAATAATAAAACTATTTGACACTTTACAAACGTCATTTATTTAAAAGTATTGATATGGTTGAATGGAGAATTACAAGACCTTTCAAATGATGTACCGCATCAACCACGTTTCCATTTAAAAAAATCATCGATGACGTCATCACGCTTATACAGATGACATAAGAAATAAAAAGAAAATCGGACAGAATGCGCAACTGAAATTCAAAATTGACGGGTCTCAGGATTTTTCTCTTCAGTCTCTGACTTACCAAATTATGAATTTATTCCTTTCATTTTCACCATACTATATGTAATTTTGTACTGCTTTGATATTTTTGTAATATAATTTCTGTACTGCTTAGATAATTTTAAAAAATAACGGCAATTGGAGCAGTATCATTAAAATTATATAATATATACTTTTTCATCAAAGGTACACCGAAAATTACCCGTGTTACACCCCTCGGATTTCATTTTCGACTACCCATTATGAATCAGCCCGTATACTTATTTTACCAAGTCCGTTCCTGTAACTCAGCAGTAACTTTTGGAAAACTCTCCTGATGAGAAACAATTTGCAGGTAGTGCTGTCGATCCAAAGAATAATAATAATAATAATAATCCGTCAACTTGTCCGCGAATCAAGACGATTTGAAAAAAACTACTAACGAAATTTTCAAGAATATTTTGTTTCCCTCTGTATAAGTTCTCATGCCTTAAAAACAAAAAGTGACAAAAACGTCTAGAGATATTGATGTTGGCTATTTACGACGGCATTACTCAATTTCCCTTTGCCTTTAGAGAGGTTATTTTATTTAATATTGCTATTATAAGTCACGAGTATCAACAATAATGGTATCATATTTTTTGAATGCTTGTACACTAGAAAAAAATGTACTTATTTTAAAATTCTATGAATGAGGAAGAATCCACAAACAACATGTCAACAAATGAGGAAAAACACATTAAGATTCTTCACCGCGTTTGCGAACTACGACGATTTCGAAATATCAGCAACAAGAATTTCACACATTTTGCGTTTCGTTCTGTATAAAAATTCAGAGTGCTTTAATAAAAAATCTGGCGAAAAGGTACCGAGATATGGAAGTTGGCTTACTCCTTACCTAAAAAGTTTATTGCAAAATGGCAGAACAACAAAATTTTGCAATTTTTGCACCACTTTGTTTTACACCCTATATAATAACGATATTGCCAGTTTTTTTTTTATTTATCCTTTTCCTTAATCTAGAGGGAATGAGGTTTTAGACCGTGCAAATTGCACTTATTCATTGCTTAAAAAGTTACAGCTGATTGCAAATGACACGAAAAATTCCTTGTGCCGAACTTTCAAGTTGACACAATGTTTGAATTAAAAAATCTCTACAAATGAAATCGGACGTAATTTTGTTATTCACGAATTTTGTTTCAGGAAATATAGTAACAACCTATTCTAAGTAGGTAAATGTGACTAGTCTATGCGGACAGTCATCTTTTGCACCGCATACTTTCAAAACAAATCACTGCATATTTTGGCAGAGGTTTCAGACTGACCCAGACCGCTTGTTTGTTTAAGCTGTTGGCTAGCCCGTCGGCTCTATCAATCTATAATTAAAATTATATTTTTAATTGGCACATCTTAAAAGTAAAATGTTTTCCTTTGTAGAAGTGACCACTGGCAATAAAGCAAACGGAAGCTACATCTGGCCTCTGGAATATTGTGCAAGCAGATTTATTAGCTTGGTCACTTACTAAATTGCAAGCCCATAGTTCATCAATTTATTGCTGATATATATAGTCATTTTTTTGATAATTTAGTTAGTGGTCCAACAAACAATAATTTTCATGGAACCGATCCTCGTCCATCAAGCAGAAATAAGGGACGATTAGCGTAATTACAGATGTTAAATAAATAATTACGTCCCACTTCGCTGAGAGGAGGGAATCGTCCTTTTTTGACAAGCTGACATGGGCGAAGGTCTAAGTAAATATTAATTATTGTTGGAATTCGCAATTGTTTTGCCTCTGGAAGTTATAAATTTCCACTAGGAGTTGATGTTGGACTGCAAAGTAAAATTATAAATTAGTACAGCATGACGTTTATAAAAACGTTTCATCGTAGCGCCAAAATATTGTGACGCGAATGCAGAAAGCATTAAAAGCCTTACATTTACTTTGAAACGTTTTTAAGAACGAACTCCTTCAAAACAGCTTAGCAGATAAGACGTCTTTGAGGATATTTTTCTCCATTTTACAGGTTAAAGTGTATATTCCCGAGCCAGCAATAATCTTTACTTCACGTGCGGATCATAAAATATGAATCATAACTTAAATTTTCATTGGAGAAAATTATTACGGAACTACAAGAAAGACAGGAAAAATATTAAATTCTATCCGGTTTCGGGCAAATAAGGGTTTCTTTAATACCCAAATCCTATTACGGCGTCTATGTATGGCTTTTGGAAAATACGTTTGTCTGAACGAAATCTTCAAACGTCTCGCATAAATTAAAAATTAATTTAGAAAATGTCTCCTCGAAAATGATGCGTATTGTTTGACATTTCCAATTTGCTTGAAAAGGAAATGGGGAGTATAATTCGGGAATGGAACTGAAGGCTTCGAGCTTCAGTTCCATTCCAAGGCAAAGGAAAATTAGGAAGAGAACCATAAATTATGCTATTTACTCGAACTGAGGTCTAAAGTAACTAAATCGAAGGCACAAAGGACGAAGAAATAAGTGGTTGAAATTTTCGAAATGGGGTCAAGAAAGTTGCTCGATTTTGACTTCATTTGAGTAGTTTAACATGTTGCAATTTTTTGTTTGTTCTTATTCTCGATTAATTTTCTTTTCAGGAGGTCGGTAGCATCATCGGCAAAAAGGGAGAAATCGTAAAGCGGTTTAGAGAAGAGGTAAGTATTTATACAAGGTGACCGTTATTTCGAATTTAACAGTAGAGTTCTCGGTTATTTGAAGAAGTACGAAGGAGGTTAAATTAGGGCAAAGTAGCGCAATTAGAAGTCTATAAAAATGACGTTGTAAAATATCGAAAAAGCCGATTGGTTTCGGAAATATTTGCAAAGAATCGATATGTTGAAAAAAAACGTTTTTATTTTTTAAAGTTAAAGAGGTACTCTAGCTAAAGGGGGCTAATTAAAAATAATTGATAATTCTTCATAGCCACCTTTTGCTTTCTTCAACAAGATTTTTTTTTTTAATTTAAAATACGACGGTTTTTTTTCATCCAGCTATCATCAACTTAATTTTATTACGGTTTTTGATTATGTATATCGGATTCTGAATCTCCTTCTGACAATCAATTAAAGAATATAAAGAAAATTAATTTCACTATCTTTTAGATTAGATTTTGTGAAGTGATTTGAAATTTGTTAATAAAGTCGAAGTACGATCTTTTTGGGCCCCGCAAGACTACAGATTTCTTCATCGGAGTTTAGTCGAATTGGGTTGAATCTTTGCCCATTACAAAGATTAAACTGTTTGATTAGTAGTAGATACGCGAACTAATGGACAAAATTTGCTGAAAAAATTTGGCTTGACAAAAAACGCCAATGGAATGTCGTATTTCTTTGCTAAGACCAAGACTAAAATCACTGAAAAACTGGTATTTTTACTCTTAATTGTTGATGGAAAAGTTCAGTTCTAAATCCAAACTCCATAAAGCTCTTTTGCAATTGATGATAAAACAATTTTTTGGTCTCAAGAAAAGTGTTTTTACTTGATCAAGGTTAGAATTATTTGAAATCTTCTCAAGTAGCCATAAACTTCTATTTTAGTTCTTAAAGTCTAATAAAGGAGTTTTTGAGCCACAGTCAGCAATATTCGTCTTGTCGGAAAACTAATTTTTTGGCGACTAAAGGTTTCTTCTCGGTCAAGGCCAAGTTATTAAAACTCATCAGATTTCGGATTTAAATCGATAAAACTCCCATCAAATTAACAAAAAAATTATTTGGCTTGGAGACCAAGGTTATACAAAATCATCTAGAATAACTGAAAACTGATATTGTTTCTCTTTATTTAATTTTAATATTTTTCTTAATAAATATTTTAAAACGTCAATTTTTTAATCCCAAGACTTGTTTTTTGTCTTGGGGAAAAAGCCTTTTTTCTTGTAAATAACTCCTAAATTTTTGAGGCGGAAAGTTCATTTTTTACTACTTACTTTTGGGTGAAGCCTCATCCACTTTTTTGGGCGATTCGTTCGTTGTTGGAGAAAGAATTAGTAGTGCGAAATTCTTAAATTCTTTCATTTTCTTCAAGGTCAAGACAGAGAAAAGAATTTCCGTTTTTGAGCCATAATCAATAACAGTCGTCTGTACGTATCGGAAAAAACAATTTTTGGGTGACTAAATATTTCTCTGCAATTAAGGCCAAGTTCACCTAAAAACCATCAGTTTTTGGCCTAAAATCGATAAATTTTCCTCCAATTTGACAAGAAAACACAATTTTGAGTATTTGGAATATCTTACTTACTGACTAAGACTATTACTATGAAGAATACTGTTACGATTCGCAGTAACGCCGCATGGGAGGCGGGGCAACGCATGGGAGCGTGTTGGTTGGTGGAGCTTCGCGACCTATCCGCGCTGCGTCATGGCTGACACGAGTGATTTATTGCTCGGTTTAATCTCGAAGGCAGTTGTTTACAACCTTTTTTTTATGTGAGATTATTCAAGAATTCTTATAAAGAACTTTCTAGGTTTTTCTGTAATTTTAGGATTGTATATAAAGGCGCATAGAGCGCGCGGAGTAATAGTCTTATTTTAATCGAGCTATAAGTAAGCTAAATTTACGAAGCGATAATAGAAGGCTATAAAGTGTTTAGTAGTGAGTTATTTACTAGTCGAATTGTACCTGTGTGTATTTATGGAGTATCATAGTAATCATCAGTTTTTAAGTGCAAATCGATAAAATTTCCTTCAATTTAACAAACTTCGATTTTCAAGTTATCGAAAATGTTCTCTCTGTTGGCTAAGTCCAAGATTATAGAACATCCTATAAAATATTTGGAAATCGGTGCTTTTCCTCTTAAATACTTTTTGAAAAACTCTGTACTCTGCAGGGGCCAAAAAGGTCGAAACCCGACTTTATCAACAAATTTTAACAATCAATCACAAAATCTAACCTAAATTGTAATGAAATTATTAATTGTAGCAGTTCAATCGAATACATAATTGCAAGGATATTCAGAATCAGATATTAAAAAAAACAGGACCGTATTTAAAAAAATAAACTTGATGATGGTTGTGAAAACGAAACGTCGGATATTAAGTTTGAAAATACCGCGTTGAAGAGAACAAAAAGTGGCTATGAAGAAGTGTCAATTATTTTTAATTCTCTCTTTAAATTAAGACTAGAAAAACTAAAGACGTTTTTTTCAACATTTCAAATTTTTGTCGATGTTTCCGAAACCAATCGGAATTTTTGAAATTTATTAAACTTTATTTTTATAGAGTTCTAATTTCGCAGCTTTGCCCTAATTTAACCTTCTTCGTATTTTTTTCAAATAACCGAGACCTCCATGGTTAAACTCGAAAAATGGTCACCCTCTATATAACTGCCATATTACAGGATATACGAAACAATAATATTTACCTATATTTTAGTCTGGAGCCAAAATAAATATATCAGATGGATCGTGTCCAGAAAGAATTGTCACAGTAACCGGACCACCGAATTCAATATTCAAAGCATTCTCACTGATTTCGAAGAAGTTTGAAGAGGTAAGGCTGAATGGTTCCTTAGTGTTATAATTTACCTCTCAGATATGTACTAGTTCCTTAAGCTGGTTTTATACATTTTGTTGCTTACTTTGTTCCTTGATAGGCTTGTTTTTTTCAAGTTTCTAAATGTTTCTCTTTTTTTTTGAGCCCTGCGTTAAAAATTTCTTTGGTAAAACATCTGACATCTCTTAGGCCTCTTTCACACGGACGTTTTAAAGTCGACCGGCAAAATATCGTTCGGTAAAAAAAAACGACCGTTGTCTATTTCACAGACAACGGCAAATCAGTCGACGGTGAGAAGTCGAAACGAATAGATCAAAGGGCCGTAATGGGTAAAATTAAGAAAATTGTTAGCGCGTATTTATTATATAGACGGAGGAAAAATAAAAAGTTAAGGTGGATGTCATTTTATTATACGTTATTAAAAAGGGTTCTGTAGAAACTCAAAACAGTGTAAATAAATCCATTTTTAACAGAGGAAGAAGTAGGCCGTTACTAGACTCGGCCCTGGAATTTGGGCGTTGAAGAATCAAAATCGACGAAAAAAGGTGACCGCTGTGTCGCCGTTCAAATTTGGAACTTCGGCGGCAACCGATCGTTTTTTTGCCGTCGCCGCTCTTGTCTAAAAGGTCCCATATACAGTAATGCAATAGAATATTTTGGTCGTTTTTTTACCGAGCGATATTTTGCCGGTCGATTTTAAAACGTCCGTGCGAAAGAGGCCTTACTGTGCGGCCGTATGAAAGTTTTCGTCACTTAAAAAGTACCTTGTAAAAAATTACATAAGGGCTATCTTCCATCGCAGAAAAGTGTAGTTTTAGCGATTTATATAAAGGAGGTCTCAAAATACAACAATATAAAAAAGTTATCTGGCGCTTTCTTTATCTTAACCTAAAAATTATAGATTTTATTTCAAAAATTAATGACTAACATAAAGGTCCGTAACTTAGATTTGTAGTTTATCGATTTTTATTATTAAAGTTTCAAAACATTATATTGTTACGGGATAAGGGTTCCAATAATTTATCGTTAATTAACTACAAACTTTTATTTACTTTAACTATTACAACACGATTAAAACACAATTACTCTCTACTAACAATTCGCACTGTTCGCTTATTTCGCTTATTTACAACACTGCACTATCTATTTGATCCCACCTCTCGCGGCTTGCTGGTTTATATACCCGGCCTAAACACTCTCGTACTTTCGAGAACGGAGGCGACTGTTCGCCCCCGGTTCTCGTTTAGTCTGGGTCGCGGTCGGCGCTCGGCGTTGCCGCTTCGATTCGAATCTCTGTGGACCGACGGTCGGGCCGCGGGCGTAACATTGCCCCCCTCTTAGTTCTGATCGTCCCGATCAGAGAAATCTCCGTTCAAGATCAACCACTTTCATCTTTGCTCTAGGGGTACGTTGGATCTTGTATACTACCTCGTTAATCCGTTTGATGACTCTATAGGGACCCTCCCAACTTGGAGGAGACAACTTGGGAGACTTTCCTTTCTTCTGATTTGGATTATAGAGCCACACCAAGTCACCTGCCTTGCGAATCCTGTAAAATTCGCTCTTAGGTCATATCTATCTTTCATCCGATCGCTGGCAATCTTTATGTTTGTCCTCATGTTTCAATGGATTTCGTTTAATATTTCTCGAAGTTCATCGGCATAGTTCAGGACATCTTGCACCGGTTCTTCTGGTGATCCGCACACGAAATCTACCGGAAGACGAAATTCTTTACCAAATATAACCTTGGCAGGGGTTCTGTCGTGTTATGCACTACCCGTCTGTAAGCCATCTTGAAACCATTCTGGTGGTCCACTACCATTTTGCAGAAGTATTGTTCCATGGTTCGATTGAAACGCTCAACCATGTCATCTGATTGTAGATGGAGCGGAGTTGTCCTTGTTTTGCGGATTCGCTGAAGTTCCATGATCTTTTTGAAAAGTTGCAATTCAAAATTCCGTCCCTGGTCCAAATGAATCTCTAATGGTACGCCGAATCTACTGAAGAACTCGTCAACCAAGGCCCTTGCCACGGTGTCAGTTTCCTGATTTGGTAGTTCATAAGCTTCAGGCCATTTACTGAAATAATCCGCGTCAACTAAGATGTATTTGTTGCCATCCTCCGTTTCTGGAATAGGACCTGTCACATCGATCGCAATTCTTTTAAATGGAGCGCCAACATTGTATTGCTTCATTTGTGCCCTAGTCTTTCTTTGGGGTCCTTTTACAGAGCAGCAGGTATCACAACTTCTACACAACTCTTCGACGTCATCTCGGCATATCACCCAATAGTACCTTTCCCGAATTCTATCCAGGATCTTATTCATTCCAAAATGGCCTCCAGCCACTCCATTGTGCATTTCTTGCAAAACATCTTTCCGTCTACTTTCTGGTACGACAAGCTGGAGCGTGACACTTTTCCCATCGTGGCTTTCCCAAGTCCTCTTCAGTAAACCATTCTGAATCTCCAAGGAATCTAATTGAGCCCACATAGCTTTTACTTCCGGGCTCTTATCCGCTATGCCCTTCCAATCAGGTCTTTGATTTAACAACTTCCGTTGACGTATTAACCCCACAGCATTATCGGTTATTTGTCCGACCTACATTTGTTCAGTGGTCCAATGTTCGTCGACGTCAATCCTGGTTTTCCTAAAAATGCTTGGTCCTTCTCGTTGTTCTACTCGTTGGCAGTGTCGACAGTCCCCTTTACAAGGTCTGCGTGATAATGCATCTGCGTTGGTACTTGGAATCCAGATACCGATGGAAATGGTCCACGGACTTCACGATAGCCCGCACTTCTTTTCTGGTAACGCAATAATTTCTCTCTGGCTTGCTCAACTGCAGTACCTACTCAAATACTTTTTCCTGGCCACCTTGTATTTGCGACAATACTGCTCCAATTCCATGGTTGCTTGCATCGGTGTTCAGAAGAAACTGTCCCTCAGGTCGCGGATAAGCCAATATAGGGCTGGCACATAATGCTGCATTGAGTCTTCGAAAGCGTCTTGGCATTCATGGTTCCAATAGAATGACATCTTTTCCTGCGTTAACCGATGCAGCGGCTTGGCGATATTGGCAAATACCTCGACAAAACGTCGATAATAGGTGCATGGTCCCAGAAAGTTTCTAAGTTCATGCTTATCCTTGGGGGGTTCTGACCATTTTTTCTAGCTGCTACTTTATTTTCACTGGTCTGTATTCCATTTGATGAGATGAAATGTCCGAGGTAATCCACCTTCTTTTCTAACAGGCAGCATTTCTTAAAATTCAATCTTAAATGGTCATTCTTTAATTTACAGGATACTTCTGTCAGGTTGTTCAGGTGATCTTCGAAGTTTTGGCGCATTACTATTATATCGTCCAAATAAACCAGGCACGTTTTCCACGTTAATCCTTTCAAGACTAGTTCCATTAATCGCTCGAAAGTTGAGGGAGCATTGCAAAGACCGAAAGGCATAACGGTAACCTGGAAACAGCTGTCTTTTCTTTATCTTCAGATGCCACTCTAACCTGCCAGTAACCACTTTTTAAATTCAACGTGGAAACTCTCCTTCTTCAGCATTTCCATAAGTATTGCCCGTTGTTCATCCATGATTTTTGTTATAGATCGAGTATATGGCATGTAGAAAACACCAAAGTTCTTGCACTGTCCTTACCACGCAAAATTCCCCGCCCGCGACGACGCCTTTGTCCGTACACGTGTCACAAATTTGACGAAAATTATCCCACTTCTGACACCAGTTATTACGGGATACGGGTTCCAATAATTTATCGTCAATTAACTACACACTTTTATTTACTTTTAACTATTACATTCAATGAAAACATAATTACTCTATACTAACAATTCGCAATGTTCGCTTATTTCGCTTATTTACTACAGTGCACTATCTGTTCGATCCCATCTCGCTCGGCTCGCTGGTTTATATACCCGGCTTGAAAAGCCTCTCGTACTTTCGAGAACGGAGGCGACTGTTCCCGGTTCTCGTTTAGTCTAGATGGGGTCGCAGTCGGCGCTCAGGGTTGCCGCTTCGGCCCGAATCTCTGTGAACCGACGGTCTGGCGTAACAATATTATGACAGAATTTTCTAGCGCTTTTAACAAATAATGCTAATATTTGATATTTTTGACCAAACTGTTTTTAGGTTAGTATTGGTTGGTTTAAGTTAAATCAGGTTAGTTCAGATTTATTTATCTGTTATTGAGAGAATTTTATTAGATTTTATTCTGTATTTAGGTAGATAGGAGAATGAGTAAAAGTTTAAAATAATTGAAAAGGGTTCGGTTAGTTCAATTCACGCTATAGATTCGTTTCTGTCGGTAAAGCAGGGGGGCCATATAGGTCCGCTTTTGCCTGTACGGTTCTGCCTTAATTTAATTGTCAAGACAGCTTATCTCTGGTTATATCAGATAAGTCCAGGTTAATTTAGTTTTGATTAGTTTAGATTCCTGATTTGGTTAGTTTAGTTAAATGCGATGGGTAGTTTCGTTCATTTCTCGTTATAGATTAGTTTGCGTTAGTGCGAAAATACGGTGCCCATACGAGACCGAGCTGGCCTTTTTGGTCTTGTTTTCATTTAATTGTTAAGGCAGCTTATCTCTGGTTAATTTGAGTTAGTTTACGTAAGTTCAGATTAATTTATTTGCGTTTGGCAAGCGACAAGTGAGATTTCATTTTCTGGTTTGTTTGTGCAAAGTGTAAGTGCAAAAAGCGGGCCCCCGAGGGCTTCCTTTTAGATAATTGTTAAGACAGGTTAGTTCACCTCTGGTGGTTTAGGTTAGTTTAGTATGTATTGTTCTCCTTATAGATTAGTGTGTGTTAGAGCGGGCTCGTAAGGGACCCTTTCTAGATAATTGTTAGGACAGATTAGTTCAGGTTGGTTACTTTTTGGTTGTTTTGGGTTATTACTAGTATTTTTATTATTACTCCGTTCCTGGTTAGGAGTTCACAGCTTAATCTTAAGTCGGCGTTTTCCTTCTGACAAACGGGACTCAGCCAAGTCTATCAGAGTACAACTGCTTTCTGTGCTGTTGAAAGCATTTCCCTGCTTAGATCCAACTCGTCTAGGTGCCAAAAATGTCGATGGGATGACACCTGTTGCAGAGATAATGATTAGGAATGATCTGAACTATGTTTTTTTTGTTTCCACAACCTTTCAATTTTAATGGCGAGTTCCTGATATTTAGTTAGTTCTCTTTTCTGAGTATTTCTTCCGAACATTCTGACCTGATGGGACGGCTGTATTAATTAGGTTTGTAGATTTTGATACATTGTCTTGAAAAACGATGTCTGGTCCATTGTCCATTACTATATTATGTGTGTGAACGTCTACGTCATATAGAAGTTTGTAGTTTTTATTCTCCAATACAGGTGTCGCAGAGCAAGCATAATACGGTCTTGTGTCGGCATGCAGCTCATACCTCAGGGCAAGGGCTTGGTAACAACTTTCGCTACTGAGTTATGCCTATCACTATAAGGATTTCCTGCTAGGAATTTGCAGCCTGATATTATGTGGCCGTCCGACTTTGGGAATTGATGGCATTTTCTACATATATCATTGTTGATAATCATGCTATACTTTCTGTAGTTGTTAGTGGCTATAACTTGGTCTTTTTAGCAATTATGAAACCCTCTGTTTCGGGGTAAATCTGGCCATTCTGCAGAAACCTAAAAGTGAGATTTTTGTCTATGTGTTCTTGATTGACAATTCCATAATGTTTTCCATGGGGCTGCTTTCCTGCCTATTCTCTTCGCTTCTCGTCTCGGCTCGCTAGGTTGAGCGGAGGGTAGTCTTTCCAAAACGCAGACACCTTATGTAGTGGCTTGATGTTTTTTTTGTGGAAATAGTCTCTGAGAGATTTGACTAGGTTTCCATGGATTTCGAGTAAGGCAGTTAGTCCCCTCCCTCAGTCCTTCCTTTTTGATTGTCAGTCAGGTACATGATAATGGGTGTAACTTTCTGGGCTTACTAAGTTGTACTCTCGGTTGTACTTTAGTAGAAATATTGAAGATTTGTTAGGTCCGTGTCAGACCATTTTACTATTCCAAAAGAATATAATAGGACCGGAATGGCAAATGTATTGATAGCTTTAAATAAATGCCCTGAGTTTAGCCTAGATCTAATAGCTTCAGTCGAGATATGTAGTGATAGTAGCGAGTTGTTGTTTAGTGTAGTGTGATCCAGTTTGTTGTTTTGGTGTAATCTTAGATATTTGTCCTAGAAGTCTCTTAGTAGCTCGAGTATTTGCTCCGTCAGGGTGTTATTTGTGTGTGGTTGTGCCCATTTGCCTTTTTTGATGTTGATTGTTTTGCATTTATTCATTCCATACTCCTTTGAAATATCAGATGACATTTGCCCAACAGTTTTTAAAAGTCCTTGCAGCTGTTTGCGTTGGACCCGTAAAGTTTTATATCGTCCATGTACATCAGATGGATTATTATTATTATTATTATTTTATTTTTATTATTAAACTTATATTACTCGCTATAGATCAGTGTGCGTTAATGCAAAAAGACGGGCCTGCCTCTAGATTATTGTTAGGGTAGGTTAGTTACCCTCTGGTTACCTACCCTCTGGTTGTTTAGGGTATTACTTTTATTTTTATTCTTACTATTATTATTTTATTTTTACTATTAAATTTATATTATTTGCTATAGGTTAGTGTGTGTTAGTGCAAAAAGCGGGCCCGTGAGGTCATGCTTCTAGATAATTGTTAGTACATCAAAAACATACCATTGCATGTTCATCAGCACCCAGAGAAAAGCCATGTTGAGTCGGTTAACATAAAATTTAATATTAGCCATATTTGTAAAGAGCAGTTTTTTATAATATAAATGTGGGGAACTTATTTACTCATATAAATCGACAAAATTACAAACTTTTGTGACAGACCTTCATGGAACATTTACGGGGGTTTTAGGTTAAATTACAGAGAGCACCGAGTAATTTTCTCGTGTTATATAATTTGTTTTGAAACCTACCATATTCATATAAATCGATAAATAGCAATTTTTACTGATGGACTTTTATGGAACTGTTACCGAGTACTTTCGTATTGAAATAATCGTAATAAAAGCCGAGGAGGTCGTGCTTTTAAGAACCTAATTATATGTGTTAATTAAACAACTAAATCATTATCGAATAACCAAGGATACTTTCTTAATGCTCTATTCACACTCAAAACCTCATAATTGTGACGCATTCACTGTTACTTTGGTGTAGCAGTTTACTTCTTAAAAAAATGATCTTTTTGTATAGGTATCCATATAATGAAGACACCAAAGTTCCTAGTTTATGATAATTTTTCTCTCAGTCTAAAAATAAAGCCGGAATTGCCTAATAATACCAATAATTTGTATCACGCTGTATATAACAGAAACCTCGATGAAACATTTTGATTGTTAAAACGCATGATCCAAATAACCGGAGCAAACCTACAATGCATTGTGCTCTCTTTGTCTATGTTACCAACTAGTTAAATAGCTGTCGTCTGTGTTGTTAACCCCCTTATTCCCCACGCACAGTGGTGTTCGTCGCAGTTCCAGGACAATGCCAACAGCGGAGTGCCACGGCCACCAATTACCCTGCGTCTAATAGTACCGGCCAGTCAGTGTGGTTCGTTGATCGGCAAAGGCGGATCAAAAATCAAGGAAATCAGAGAAGTCACGGGTGCGTCGATCCAAGTCGCTAGCGAGATGCTTCCCAACTCGACTGAGAGGGCAGTGACCATATCGGGCACCGGCGAAGCGATCACACAATGTATTTTCCACATTTGTACCGTCATGCTCGAGGTGAGTATTAGCAAACAGTATTTCATTAATGTTTATTAATTTATTTGCATTTGTATTTCCAGTCCCCCCCTAAAGGAGCCACAATTCCTTACCGCCCCAAACCCCAAGTCGGAGGTCCCGTCATCCTAGCCGGCGGTCAGGCGTACACGATACAAGGCAATTACGCCGTGCCCGCACACGCTGACGTAAGTACCCCTCTCATTTCTCCCCTCCTCACACCCCACCACGGTCCTCCGTTACTGGCTGCCGTCGCCCCCCAGCCGCCCCCGACGCAACTCTTCGAGCTGAAGAACGGACCGTTGCCGGCACACGCCGCCCTTCCGCCTCAACATCTGCTGCCAGACGTAAGTTTGACGTATTGGTGACCCCCGAACCCCACACCCCTTCGTGACTATCTTCGTGCTTCCTCTGTGACCTGCCACCCTTTTCTCTCTTGCCACTCTCTGTCTTATTGTGATCTCCCGTTCTAAACCTGCAAGGTTGTTGTGAATTTAGGTTAGTGCGAGTTTAGGGGTTAGTTGATGGTGTTGCACTTAGTGAATTAGCGAATTATTCGATTCACCGATTCGACTGGTTCGGGTTGTACCTGTGAGGAAAAAATATTAGAAGTAAGGAAGCTCTTACTTTTATAGTGATGCATAGAAGTCCAGGCACAGGTGATTTATCAAAGTAGTAACCTTTTTTATTTTATTTTTTTTTTGTTATCATGGCTAATATTTGTTGATTTGCTCTACAATCTACAATCTCTAGTAATTATTTAGGATCAGACTTTTCTAGCAGAAATGTTTCTATTTAAAAGTAGAAGTTTCTCTGAGGAGAAAAGCTCCCTTCAATTTTTTTAGTACGACGCACCGTTTGATAAAAATTATAAAATGTCAGTGTTCAATTAATTCACTTATATTATGCTGTATCATATATTAATGGTTTTTAATATTGAAGCCTTGAGAAATGGAGTTTTGATTTTTGAGATTTTTCATCAAACTGAAATGCGTTGGGTGAGACTAGGCTACATTAGGTTTTTATGTATTTACTCGAAAGCAGTGCGTCGAACTAAGAAAACTGAAGAAAGCTTTTTTTCTTCAGAGATGAATGGAGAATTGAAAAAAATAAATTTATTTTTTTCTATAATATGCGTCGACGTGCTGGTCCGCCTGCCACTGGCGAAAATAAGAATAAGTTTTTTAATGCAATATGTAGGCCCTCCGCAGTAAAAACTTACTGAAAAATTTTAGTAAAATATATCTTATGGTTTAGCAATAATCAATGCATATTCATTTTTAAATTATAATTTCAACACCCTGTAACATTTTAACGAAATTCGATAGAATTGTTTGATAGTCCCCCCCCCCCCCTTTAAAATCGACCAAAGAATATGAGATTTCATTATCGACCACCCATTATCGACTCACTGTATAAATCCGAAATTGCTCGAACACGTCAACTTTAGTTTTTTAGGAAAAGAAATAAATTTTTGAGCAGTTGCAACTCTCTAACCTGACAGGAAACCAAATTGGGCATTGTTTTGCCACAAATCAAATTGTCTAAATTAAAGCCTGTTAAATTTACAAGTATGAGGTTAGTTGAATTCTCCATCGGGCACCTCCCCAGGTGGCGGATAGGGGAATGCCGCCCAGATATGGGTGGTACCGACGAAATCATATAGTCGGGGCAGACCAAAATTCAACACCAAACTGGTGAAAGACAGCAGTTTCACCAAAATCATATTATTGACCCTAGAAGAATGACTTCGTAGTGGCAGACAATGAAAACTGGAGAGCAAAGTTATAGTAACAGAATGGTCTCCATACTGCGGTACAAAAAAGAAACGGAACTCTTATTGTACTATTTACTTCCAAATTATCTTCCTGGCTAACAAAAATAGGCAAAAGGCCTTCAGTCCGGGGAACCCTTTAAATGGGGGGAGGGTGCTAAGGATCCCCCCGACTACACAAAATGACAAGATTAAATTTTACAACAAAAGTGTATGCCTTGCAACATGGAACATACGCAGCTTATTCATGGCAGGGAAACTTGCAAACGTTGAAAGAGAGATGAATAGACTCAACATGGATATCCTGGGTCTCAGTGAGGTCAGATGGCCTGGAGCGGGCAAAACAAAGACTAACGGCGGATATATTTACTATTTTGGAGGGACTGATAATAATCACAGATATCGTACTGCGATTCTTGTCAAAGGCGAAATTGAGAAAGCTGTCCTGGATTATGTGCCGTTTAGTGACAGGGTCATGTTATTAAAGCTTCAAACGTCTCACCGCATAACATATTCTACAAGTATACAGGGTGTCCCAACTCTATTTAGACACTAAATATCTCCGGGCCAGAACATTTTAGAGAAAAAGGTTTCAGATAAAAAGTTCATGGTTGGGAAAGGTGCTTTCAATGTCAATTTACTACTATGTACAGAGTGAAGCAAAAACGTACTTTTTGACGAAAACTTAATTTTTTCAATGGAACACCCTGTATTTTATTGGAGATTTGGATGCCTCGTTAAATATTCAATCAACAATGTATAACACTTTTTTTTTCTAATTTCAATACTTTTCAAGAAAATCACAAAAACATCATTGCATATTCAATATTATGGGTAATTTTTATAATCTCGCCTGATTTATCAATAACCATAGCAACGTAATTATTATGTCATTGTCATTCTTAAAGTTTTCTGTCAAAAACTTTCAGTTAATCATGCGAATGGCGAGAGATATTTAATGTTTCTGACTGAAGTGTTGTCTGTACTGCTAGAAGATGTAACCATAAACGAACGTTTAAATATGTAGTGGCAACAAGATGGTGCGCCGCCGCACAACAGCCTAAATGTGTTAGTGTTTTTAAATAATTTTTTTGGAAATAAGTGGATAGCTAATCAAGGACCAGTCAGGTGGTCCGCAAGGTCACCTGACTTGACACCATTAGACTATTTTTTATGGGGTTATTTGAAGAATGAGGTTTATTCTGTTCAGTCAAGAAATTTGGAGGAGTTGAAAAACAAAATTACTCGTGCCTGCAGGGTAATATTCCCACAAACTATTAGAAATGCATGTACCGGGGAACTGCTTAGAAGGTATGAATTTTGCCATACCGAAAATGGACGCCAGTTTGAGCATCTCTTATAGGTTTAGCTTTTAACAACTGTACTTAGTATTATTATGTTTTTGTGATTTTCTCGAAAAGTATTGAAGTTAGAAAAAAAAAGTGTTATACATTGTTGATTGGGTATTCAAATAGGCATCCAAATCTCCAATAAAATATAGGGTGTTCCATTGAAAAAAATTAAGTTCAGGTCAAAAAGTACGTTTTTGCTTCCCCCTGTACATATTAGTAAATTGTCATTGAAAGCACCTTTCCAAACCATGAACTTATTATCTGAAACTTTTTTCTCCGAAATGTACAGGGGCGGAGATATTTAGTGTCTAAATAGAGTTGGGACACCCTGTATGCACCCACTAATGACAAATCAGAGGCAGAAATAGAGGAATTTTATAGCAAAGTAGATGAATTAATGAAACTAACTAGGGAGGATGAGATCACAATTGTAATAGGAGATTTAAATGCCAAAATTGGAAGAGGCGCGGAAGGCGAGTCTGTTGGAGCTTATGGTGGTCTTGGCGAGAGAAACTCTAGTGGTGATAGGCTTGTACAGTTCTGTAATGAAAATAATATCTTTGTATCAACACCTTTTTCAAACAACATCCTAGACGATTGTATACATGGGTCTCGCCTGCAGATCATCAAGGCAGAATAGTACGGAATCAAATAGATTATAAATTGATACGTTTCGAGCTAAAAAAGTATGTAAAATCGGTAAAAACCTACCCCGGAACAGATGTTAACAGCGACCATAATCCGGTAGTCATGGATTTCAGAATGAAGCGCTTCAAGAAAGTGAAACGCGAAACCACACATAAAGAAGTAGATATAGAAAAACTAAACGACCCGGAAACTCGTGAAGAAATAGGGACGAAACTGCAAAAAGAACTGCAGGAGATAGACTCAAGAATGCAACTGAACACAGAGACCACATGGGGACAGATGAAAGACGCAATAATAAAGATTCAAGAACAGGAGATCCGTTTTAAGGAAAACGTTAAGAAGAAATGGATGACGGATGAAATTTTAGAACTTATGACACAGGGAAGGATGGCCAAGTCCACACCGTTAAAATATAAAGAACTCAATAAAGTTGTAAGGAAGAAATGCAGAGAGGCAAAGGAAAAATGGCTAGCCGAGAGATGTACAGAGATCGAAGAGACAATAGAAACATGATTCGTTTAATGTGCACAAGAAAGTTAGGGAGGTAGCTGAGGCATAACTGGTATCGAGGAGAAACTAAAAAGATGGAAGAGTTATGTGGAGGAGCTTTTTGATGACGACAGACGTGAGATTCCCAAGGTAGTAACTGAACATGGAAAAGACGGACCAGCCATTACAAAAAGTGAGGTCATCCACGCCCTGAAGACTCAGAAAAACAGAAAGGCTACAGGAGCGGACAAGGTACATATGGCAGTACTTAAAACCATTGCTAGCCAAGAAGGTAAACGACTGGATCTTAGCTAGAACTATTCAATACCATATACAAAACCGGAAAGATCCCTCCCAGCTGTCTCAAGTCTACTTTTATAACGATCCCGAAGAAAACAAACGCATCACAATGCGACTACTATCGCATGATTAGTCTAATGCCACATATTCTTAAAGTTTTTCTGAGAATAATCCACACTCGAATATACAAGGAATGCGAAGAAGAATTAAGCGACACTCAATTTGAATTTCAGAATGGACTAGGCACTCGAGAAGCCTTCCTCTCCTTAACTGTTTTAGCACAGAAATGCAAAGATATGAACATCGTCTAGGCTTGCTTTATTGACTATCGAAAGGCATTGGACCGCATCAAGCATCAAAAGCTGCTAGAAATATCCGTAACCAGGTTAATCTCTACTAAATAGTAAATCTACTGGAACCAGATCGCCGAAATAAGAATAGACGGAAGAACATCTGACACTATGTCAATCCGAAGGGGCGTACGACAGGGCTTCATTTTGTCACCACTCTTCTACATCAACATCTATTCGGAAGCAATTTTCAAAGAAGCTTTAACGGAAGACATGGGAGGTATCAAAATAAATGGAGCATGTATCACCAATATCAGATACGCAAACGACACCGTAGTCCTTGCCGATAACATATCAGATCTGCAAAATATGATGAATAGAATAACTGAATATAGTGAGCAATACGGATTGGACATGAATATATGAAAGACCAAACTGCTACTCTTCTCCAAGAGACACACTGCTGAAACAATTTTGATTATCGGCAATAACGAATAAGTTTCGTGTTTTAAATATCTGGGTATCATAGTCAACGAGTGATGTGATCCGAAGGATCCGTTCCAGAATCGAACAAGCCAGGAAAACATTCATAAACATGAACATATTTTTTACCAGTCCTGTTCTGAGTTTGGAGCTCAAGGTTCGCATGATTAGATGTTATGTTTTCAGTGTGTTGCTGTACGAATGTGAATGCTGAACCCTGGACCTTACAACAGAAAAGAAAATTGAGACGTTTGAAGTGTACTTATATCGCCGTATGGTTCGCATATCAATGGGTCCAACGAATTACGAACGAAGAAGTACTTAGACGATTGAAGAAGCCAAAAGAACAATGGGCCTCATCAAAGAAAGAAAAACTGCATACATAGGCCACATTATGAGAGGCAACAAGTATGAAATGCCGAGACTAATAATTGAAGGAAAGACTTAAAGGAAAATATCTATTGGTAGACGGCAGAACAGACTACTTGAAGATAAGGTCGAGATCGAGAACCATAAAAAAATAAATTTTCCAGAAACTGGAGCTTAAATTTGAGTTCTTAACAATTTAAGCAAGAATCTTTTAATACGTATTAAGGGAATATCAAATTACCATATTTTCTCACATACGAAGAGTAATTTTAAATGCCCTACCTTTTAAGTGTTGAAAAACTTCATTTTATTTCTGAAAACTTTGATAAACTTTAATTGAACACAAACTTCTTAAATTGCTTGAAGATAAGAATGAGTCACAAAAATAATGAAAGCATAAAATTTTCATAAACTAAAGTTAATATTTCCATATTTCTTGAAATAGAAAGATTAAATTAAAAGGCGCTAGCTTTTAAGTGCAGAAAAACTTGCACTTAAAAGCTTACAAGCTTTTGTTTTTCAACACTTTGAATAACTTTAATTGAACAGAAACTTCTTAAGTTGCTTGGAGTCAACAACGAGATACAAGAATAACAAAAACATAAAATTTACAGAAACTAAAGCTAATATTTGAGTTATTCAGAATTTAAGCAAAAATTTTTAAAAACTAAGGCAGAAATGATAAATTTCTATATGTCTACACATGGCGAGATTTATTTAAAACGCGCTATCTTTTAAGTGCTGAAAAACTTGCACTTAAAAGCGTACAAGCTTTTGTTTTCCAAAATTTTGAGTACATTTAATTGAATAGAGACTTTTGAAGTTGCTTGGTGATAAGAACAAGACACAAGAATAATAGAAATATAAAATTTACAGAAACTGAAGCTAAAATTTGATTTCTTAAGAATTCAGGAAAGAATTTTAAAAACTAAGGCAGAAATGTAAAATTTATATTTCTACACATAGCAAGATTTATTTAATATTTGCTACAAATTTTTAAAAAAGCTCTGATTTAGCAGAGACTTCTCGAACTGCTTGAAGATAAGAACAAGACACAAGAATATTAAAAAAAAATAAATTTTTACAAAACTGAAACTAAAATCTGAAGAATTTAAGGAAAAATCCTGATAAACTAAGAAGCAAATGTTAAATCTCTTTATTTCTAGACATAGCAAGATGCATTTAAAATTGTCTTCTCTTTAAGTGAAGAAAACCTGCAATAAGACGTGTACTAAATTGGCGGATTGGGTCGTGAAGTCAAAAAACTACGAACTCATCGCCGACGTTTCGTTTAAATCAACTTAAACTTCATCAGGGCTAAAATATTGCACAAATTAGAGTTATAAGGGAAACGTATCTCACAACAAGTCTCACTTCGAGTTACGCCGAAATTAAAATTAAAATTAGAAAAAGCATTAATTACAAGTGGGTGACTTTAGTCTACTAAGTGTTCTACGTAGTACACTTAGTAGACTAGAAAGACTACTAATCTATTAAGTGTACTAAGTAAACTAAGTGAGGATAGCCAGATATGGCGAACCTGCAGCGTCTGACCCAGAGTGGGCGGCTGCAAACAGCGACTGTTCTCTATGTTAGGAAGGGCTGAACATAAAGCAGTGAAGGGAACGGGAAACCACACTGCTAAACTTTTCCCCAGGATATTGCTATGGCGAGAAACACAAATGCTACGGGCCCTAGTCCCGAGCAGCTCTTAGGTGAGCAAGGGATGCTAAGAATCTCCCGGCTAAAAGTAGCAAAGTCCGACCTAAAAATCGGCACAAGGAACGTCAGAAGCCTGTACGCTGCTGGTAAGTTTGATAATCTTATCCAAGAAGCGAAACGGATGAAAACAAGGATTACGGGAATCAGCGAATTACGCTGGCTAGAGCCGTGACACTCAAGACTGTGAGCACAGAAATGGAGTTGGTATACTCAAAAAAACCAGAACTGGAAAAGTACGTTATTGGAAAAACAGGTTATTCCTATAAACAAAAGGATTATAATACTTCAAGTAAATGTCAGCCCATTTAACATTAATATCGTACAAATATATGCACATACGGCGGAGAAGAAATACGATCATGAAACCGAGATTTTATGCTTAATCGCCTCAAACAAAATGAAATCAATCTTATTATGGGAGATTTTAATGCTAAAATAGGCAAAGACCGTATATCTGACCTAGTGGGTGAATACGGTCTGGGTGAGAATAACGAGCGCGGCGACAGACTGTACGAATTTGTTCAAGAACACGACATGGTCATAACGAAGACATGGTATAAAATACACAAAAGAAGGCTGTATACATGGACCGCTCCAGGCGATAATACTGGACACATAATAAGAAACCAGATCGATTACATCCTGGTAGCTAAAAGGTTTAGAAACTGTGTCACAAGGGTCACCACCTATCCAGGTGCAGACATAGGATCGGACCATAACCCACTAGTCGCCAACATAAAAATTAACCTTAAAAAAGTAAACAAAAACAAAAAAAACTAAAGTGTTCCATAAACGATGTGAGCACCAATAAACTGGAAAACGAAGTGAACGACAGCCTCGACACAATGACACATGACGACAATATTTCGAGAACACATCATTAAAATAATGGAAGAGAACACAGCAAACAACACCAAATCAAAAAAACAACGATGGATGACTGAAGAGATCCTGGAACTCAAGGAAGAAAGACGAAAATGCATAAACAACACATAGGAATATAAGATCAAACAAAAGGAAATAAAGAACAAAAGACGAGGAAGTTCTTAATGCATGTAGCCAATACAAAGGTAATATAATAATAATAATAACATGTCTTTATTGCAATAGTTGGGACCTATTACAAAAGGCGAAGTTGAAGTTAAAAACTTCCTAGCTTAACCTAAAGGATAACAATATAATTTATATAATATGTATTGTTTATATAACTAGATATTCGGAATAGAGGAACATAGTGCAAGTAACTGTAATGTATCATAAAATATTACATAGTATACTAGACATAACATCACATTAGAGTACTGCTTATTTGCCTTGCTTGACACTTAAAGGAAGCAAGACTATACACCCTAATATGCAAGGGGATTCTATTATACAACCTTCCAACATAACAAGTGAATGAACGCTCAAAACCAACACTAATATGGGCAGGTGTGGATATTATGAATTTTTGACGTAGATTCAAGGTATGGACTTCGGTTCTAAACTTTAACTTTTCAAAATATATGTTGAAAGACAATAGACCGAACGCGATGACTGTTATAGATGACAACGATGGACCTGAAATTTAAAAATCTGAAGTTCTATTTAATATAAAATCTGCAAAAACAAAAAAAAGGAACAGGACCTGATGACATCCCAGTAGAAATGCAAATTATCAACGAAAAAAACATTGATATCTTAGTTAAACTTTTTAATGATATGTACAACACGGGAGAAATACCAGAAGAATGACAGAAATCTGTATTCATAACAATTCCCAAAAAACAACAAGCCAGGAGGTGCAACGATCACAGGCTAATAAGCCTGATGAGCCACACACTAAAGGTGTTCCTTAACACTATACACGCTCGAATAAGAAACAAACGCAAAAGTGATTTAGACGAGACGCAGTTCGGCTTTAGAAATGTTCTTGGTACCCAGAGAAGCAATGAATGTTCCAGAGACTCCCAGAGAGCTCTGAATGTTCTTCTCCAAAAATGTCGAGACCAACGTAAAGATGTTTCCGTGTGTTTTATTGATTATGAAAAGGCCTTCGACAGAGTCCAACACAAAAAGCTCATAAATATATTGAGAGATACTGGTGTTGATGGAAAAGATTTACGTATAATTAAGAACCTGTACTGGCGACAGAAGGCAATCGTTCGAGTCAATGGAAGATTTACAGATGAACGTCAAATCCTACGAGACGTTCGACAGGGATGTGTTCTGTCTGCACTGTTGTTCAACCTATATTCTTACAAAATCTTTAAAGAGGCTTTACATGAAAAAGAATTTGAGGTCAAAATCAACGGCGAGCTCATTAACACCATTCCCTAGGCTGAAGATTTGGCTATTTTATGTGATGATCTTCAGGGTCTCCAAAGTCTCATAAATTCTGTTAGTGCAGTGGGACAGGAAATGGGACTGATTATAAAGATTGCTAAGACAAAGTTTATGGTCTTTAGCCGTCAACCATACCCCAATGCGTCACTACAGATAAATGGACAAAACGTTGAGAGAGTATCCAATTTTAAATACCTCGGATCCTACATCACCGGATAGGGAAATTATATGTATGTTTGAAACAGCTCGTACAACGTTCCGGAAGATAAGATTACTGTTTTGTAATGACAGCCTGAACCTAAAGCTGAGACAAAGAATGATTAAATGTTACATTTGGTCAGTGCTGTTGTACGGAGCTGAAGTCTGGACACTGAAAGCTGCCACAATCAATCGTCTAGAAGCATTTGAAATGTGGTTACATAGACGGCTGCTAAGAATACCATGGGTGGCTTTGCAAAGAAATGAAGCAGTCTTAGACAGGGCGAGTACAGTTCGTGAACTTTTGACAACAAATGCCGGAAACTGGCATACCTCGGCCATGTTCTCCGAGGAAATCGCTACCGGATCCTACAGCTTATAATGAAGGGCACAATAGAAGGGCGTAGGAAGAAAACAAATCTCCTGGTTAAAGACCATCCGAGAATGGACAGGCATACATAGCGTCGAACAATTGTTTAGAGTGGCTGAAAACAGGGATTAGCTCGTCATCGTGATTGTCAACCTCAGGGGGACCTGACAGGGCACGGGATAAGAAGAAGAAGGGTGACTTTAGACATAGTTTGCATAATTAAAATATTTAAACGGCATTAAAACAATTAAAACAAGGCACACCAGCAAAAGACGAGGTGGGAGAAACAAAACCTGCAATGTTTTCACTTTCTTTCTCAAGATCCTAGGAAACTTCGACGAAACGTAAATGGGCAAAATTGAGGTTGGACTGCATGTCATTTTAAGTTTTAGTTTAACACAGTTTACAATTTGCCACTATACAAATTTAACACATCATATTATATCGGATCACTTGTGTCCGCCCAGGCGGTGTAAAACTTTTGCGTATAGTTTTAGTATTTTATTTTCACATACGATCAACGTATCACCTAAGTTTCTTTCTTTTATTTTGTTGAGAAGAGATAATCAGTTACGAACTTCGTCTGAGCAAATGTTTTGTTTATACATATTTACTCATGTTGCGTACCCAGAGAACGGTTCCATACTTTTTAGTTACGTTTTGTGGGTCTACGAGTGGTTATACAATATTCTCATCTTTGCAGTGTTCGACTTTAATCGAAAATCAGTTCATTATTCGTTTTTTAGATGAAACGCCCTGTAGTTTAAATCGATTTCAGGTTTCTCGTAGATCACTGATTATTTTTTTTTTTAATATACAGGTTGTCCCGAAATTAGGTGGCCAAACTAAAATAGGAGATTCGTGAGACCAAAATAATACTGATTTGTCAAATAAATATATATCGAGAACTGAGCTTGCTAACTGAGCCTTGCCTCCCTAAAGAGAGGAGCAGAACTATAGTTTTCTTTAGTTTATTCTCATCCTGTTGATATTAGAAATACAGTAGTTTCTCTAATGTAATAATGTTTGCATGGTGAATCTAACCCGAGAATCAAAGTTGTGGAAATTTAATCATAGGCGTAACGTTTTGGTAAGAACTAGTACACAATTTGCCGTAACTTTTTTTGGGTTAGCATTTTACCTTTTTTCTTAATTAATTTTGAAATTATGGACTATTCCTTTAAGAAAAGGTACTCTTTGTTATGTCGCTCAGACGCACCATTTTTCCACAAAATGTTTTTAAAAGACAGAAAGTACAAAATTATTTATTGAATAAACAGTAAACACATTAATTTAGGAACTTTGCTTAATTGATTACAGTAAATGTTCAAATAAATTTCCATTTTCCTGTATACACGTTCTACACCTTTTTATAATATTTTGAGTAAATGGAAGTATTTCAAAAGGGTTTTCTTTAATATGATTTGCAGCAGTATGAATTCGATTCAGAAGTTCTTCTTCGCTGTTTATTTCTGTAGCGTAAATCATGTTGCACATATTGCCCCATAGATAATAATCCAAAGGATTTAAATCAGGTGACCGAGCAGGCCAATTTATCGGACCACTTCGACCTAGCCATCGGTTTGGAAACTGCTGATTTAATCAATTTCTTACGGGTCGGCCATAATGAGCAGGTGCTCCATCATGTTGGAAATACATCTCTAAACGAGTACGTATGGGAATATCTTCTAGCAAATGTAAGATGCGATAAGAAAATGTAAATAGCGTTGAAAGTTCGTTCTTAGAACGAATTTCGGATTCTCAAGTCCCCAAAAATAAATATTATGCATGTTGGATGTCTTGTTCCTTGAAAAAGTTTTCTCGTCAGACCATAAAATGTTTTGAGAAAGATTTTGGTTATTGAGAATCCAATTTGAAAACTCTACACGTGATGAAAATTCTGCATCTCTTAAAGCAGGTACCCTCTGATAATGGAAAGGATGCAAGCCTTGCATTTGAGTCTTACGTACGTAGCAAAAAAAACTTACAAATGATTTGGTAATATAAGTAATATTGGCTAAAGGTCTTAATCCCAATTGAGGGTTTTCTTCACTTCTGTTTAGTGCTCCTTCCAAATCATAATTTCCTAATAGTCTTCCTTGCCCTTGTCAACGTCTAAATGCCACGTTCGCGTAAATTTCTTTGTAAGGTTATAAACATTTTGCGATGGGGTTGTCTTGTAGGAAACCGTATTTGATCCTCTCCAGCGGCAGCACGAGCATTCCCAGAGCAGTAACCGTAATTAAAATGAATATCAGCTAAGGCTGGGTTTATGCAACTTCTTTATTCTTAATTGCTAATTCTTTATTGATAATTCTTAATTGCTATTGTCTATTCTTAATTCTTAAAGTGGTTTATACAATTTCCTAATTCTTAAAAATTAAGCATATGGCAACTGACACTACTAACACTACATTGACAGTTGACATTCCCCTTTAGCTGGAGAAAATAGGCGGGAAGTGGAAAAGTTATAATTTAACATTTTGTTAGTAAAGTCTGTTGTAAATTTTGGGAGATTTTAAAATGAAGACAACCAGTAGGCAGAAGAAGGCACTGGCTTTATCCGTGTTGCTTTTTTTTATTATTGCAAAAAAAAGAATTAGACGATTTGGTGTTCGCCCTATGAACCGAAACAGAAAGGTAGATGGTTTTTTTTGCATCATTAATTAAAGATATGCTACACTCTGAATGGGATGAGGAGCAATTCTTTAAGTACACAAGAATGACTAGGGCCCAGTTTGAATATTTGCATTCTTTACTACATTCTCAGCTAAAACAAGACCCAAAAAAAATGCATATTTTCTCAGAACAGCGACTTATTATGACACTGCAGTAAGTATAACTTATATTAAAAAAAACTTTTCAACAATCACATCTATCTGTTTGCAGTTTTCTCTCAGAAGGATGTTCAACGCAAGAAATCGCCTGGGGGTATCGGGTTGGTAAAGCCACAGCGCGTACTATTATTGTGGAAACCTGTGGAGTTATTTGGAACACTCTATCTCCATCTCAATTGCCAGAACCTACTCAAGAATTATTTGAAAATATCAGCAAAGGATTTCTAAATCGATGGAACATTTCCAACTGTGTAGGTGCAATCGATGGGAAGCACATAGTGATTCAGGCTCCATCAAATGCAGGAAGTGAATTCTTTAATTATAAAAAGTCACATAGGTTGATATTGGGGCTGCAGGTTCTAACCAAGACTCCACTGTTTTCAAAAACAGTGGAATGAGTATGGCACTTCTGCAAGGAACTCTTGACATTCCACCCCCAAAATGTCTGCCAGGCACTAACATCTTAATGTCTCACTTTGTAGTGGCCGTTGCATTCGAATATCATTTTCAAAAAGTATCTATCCTTGCTTTGCTGGTGCCGAGCCTCATGGTATATTTTTTGCTTGCTTCCTTTCTCGCACATATTTCTTTTTAAGGTATTCCCAGTTTTCCTGACAAGACTTTACTGAAAAAAAAAACCTATGAGCAAAGTAGCTATAAAAAATAAATAATGATCTTGAAAAGTTTACTACAGACAAAAGTTCAGAATTCTCTCTCTTTTCTCTGAATGTTCAATTCAGGCCATTGTTCATTACATTAAAGAAGTTCAAATATAGACAAGTTTTGAAACTGTGCCATATCATAAGAGGATGCATTAACACATCATTTTTAATATAGGTACTTACCATGTGTCTCCATTATGGACGCAATGGACTGCCATGAATTATTGCATGCCAAGGCATCCTTATATTTTTTGTTTTTTTTTTGTCGCAGAGATGGGGAAAGATTTGTATCAAATCAATTAGTGAATCTTGCTGTTGAATATCCATATTTGTACAAAAATGTATTATTATTGCCACGTATTTTATTTTTAACCCGAGGGGAACCAAATAATAAAAAAAAAACACAAAATTTGAGGTTATATAATACCCGCATGAAAAATTCGCGTCAAACGTCAAAATGTCAGTCTACTGGACATGCGCAATGCAATATTTTTCTTAATTCTTAATGCTTAATTGCTAAAAGTTAAAAATTGAGATCTTTCAAGGTTAAGCACTAAGAAGGAAAATGAAGAATTAAGAATTAGGAACTTGTATAAAGTGCCATTAAATAACATGGTTTTAACTCCTTAAGAATTAGCAAATAAGAATTAGAAATAAGGATAGAAATAAGGAAGTTGGGTAAACCCTGCCTAATTTGCTGTATGAAAAACGCTCCATAATTACTGAACTAAAAGAAAATATTCCATTAAAATACCATCAATGTCATCGTGGCATAAAACAAGGGATTTTTGTTTTATGCGACCATAGCCTACTACTCAATGATTATAATTGGAACATTTTCTGTGTATAAAGCATTAATACTTTTAAAAACATTTTGCGGAAAAATGGTGCGTCTGAACGCCTTAAATATAGAGTACCTTTTCTTAAAAGAAGGGTCCATATTTTCGAAATTTATTAAGAAAAAAGGTAAAATTCTAACCCAAAAAAAGTTACGGCAAATTGTGTACTAGTTCTTATCCAAATGTTACGCCTATGATTAAATTTTCACAACTTTGATTCTCGGGTTAGATTCACGATGCAAACATTATTATAACATTAGAGAAACAACTGTAATTCTAATATCAACAGTATGATAACAAATTAAAGAAAACTATAGTTCTGTTCCTCTCTTTAGGGAGGCAAAGCTCCGTTAGGGGGCATTTCTCGATATATGTTTATTTGACAAATCAGTATTATTTTGGCCTCTAGAATCTCCTGATTAAGTTTGGCCACCTAATTTCGGGTTGTGTTGATTGTTCCTCTTCGCCAGTTCTGTGAAGTTGTTTTTATTTGTTCTAAATGCACTAGCCTGGGTCAATAATTGAGGTAATGCAGATAATAATGAATTGCGCTTAGGATGAGCTACTGTAGTTTGTTATATGGTTAAGTAAACATGGTGTAACCATAAATTGGATGAATGTATGAAGAATCTCATTAGAAAAAGTTCCACAATTCCCTTGTTAGTTTAACCTTTAAAGTTATTTTTAGTTTCCAAAAAAAATGGTTTATTGTTATTATTTTTTTTTAAGAAAGGTACACCCAACGAGCTACTAGTATATGACTACTGGAGAGACCCTCTTGTTTTGGAGTTTTGATGGCGATATCCGCTTCAATTTACCTTAATGATTTACCTCTTTGGCTCGACACTTTATGGTGTATATAAAAAATAAATTCAGGATATTAATATCATTATCAAATTAATAAAAATAAACCATGTTTACGCTTGATTTTTGTTTTCACGAAAACGTTCGTTAGTTGCTCTATTTCAGGTTGCGCTCTATTGAGGGAATATTCAATAATCAATTCTGTTTTTTTTTGTAGGATTAGACGGCATAAAATTTCATTATTTAAATATTTTACATAAAAGTGGCAGATTTTTTATATCCCCTTTTCTATCACTGAATTTTATCCGTCTCTTTTTAATTTGTGATAGGAAAGATGCTCAATGTCATAAGATATGAACTTGACATTTCAATAAGACATATATCCTTTGCTTAGATATTTGAATCATATGTAAAAATTATTTACACAGGGTGGTCCAGTTGATACAGAAATTAATAAACAAACATGACTTGCTCTTTTTTTGTTGAAGTGGCAGACTACATAATAATAAAGTTCTAAAACCACTCGTAGATGTGCACAAAATGTGAAAACGTACAAAAAGATGGAGCCGTTTTTTGTAGGCACATTTACTACTCATCTACCGTAGCTCACATTCTATATATAAAATGTAGGCTGTCATTTAACTCATTATTATTTTAGTCAGTCTATTTTGGGTACAAAACTTTTTCGACGTTTTGCATGTTTTATTTTTGTTTCTTTACATGTGGGTGGTACAGTTTATTACTTACATCTGGCAGCCAATAGTTAAGGTTACCGATTTACTTTCAGCGTGAGGAGGACGGAGGAGGGTAGTGTAGTATTTAAGCAGAATATGCTGTCTAGTCGTATTTTTTCAGATTATACTAGCGTGGTAACTAGTAAGTTGAAGCTTTTCTCCCAAAAACGATGGGTTTATAGGCGATGTTTTTTTTGTTTCAGGTGGCCACCCTAACCAAAAACCCATTGGCTGGTTTGGCGGCTTTAGGTTTGGGCGGCTTGGCTCCTGCTAACACTGGTGGACTAAACCCTGCAGGTAGGTTTGTTTTGCTATAAGCACAACTGAATTGTCACGAAACGTTTGAATAGAGCGTTTTTTATAGAAATTATGTCGATATCTCTAATAGTAGCTTCTCTTAAGCTAACATTTGAAAGTTTGCAGAAACTTTATCTACACGCTAAATCTAGCTTCTGGTTTGTGAAATGTATGACGCAAACAGTACTATCTACGCACCAGTTTCGTTTGTCTGTGTCCTCATCCACTATCAGACAGTTGACGATTGCATGTTTTCCATAATTTCACCAGTCCTTTAGGATGAGTGAATATTTCAAGGAAAACATGCCGGAGTGAAAAATTATCTGGTTCATTTTAAAGCTCGAGCGGTATTTAGTGAGATTATTTCTCGAATCAAAAATACTATTAAGAAATAAATAAGTAGTGTTAGGATATTCGCATGTCACATTAAATAAGTCAATCAGACAACGACATTGATTAGGGTTTTATGGTTGATTCCATGACAACGTGAAATTACCACTCTAATTTTTTAGAAAATTATCGAATTACTGCTTATTAATACATGTTTTGCTCCCAAGCAATAATATAGATGTGTGAAATAATCGGTGTTAAATTTTAACCGAATTTTTACCGATTATTTCACACATTAATCGGTGTTAAATTTTAATGGTACATGTGTAAAATATGCAATAAATATCGCATAATTTATTTTAACCGGTTATTTTTTTTTCTTTAACACTTTTCAAGGTTTTTATTGCTAGATTTATTGCACTGGACTAAATTGCATATGTTAGGTCCAAATAAATTACAAACTAAAGTTTTACAATAGATTCGTAGGTAAATTAATAAAACAGCCTGATTTTAGTTATAAGATTTAATGAAAAAGAGTAACACAACAGCGACAATTTAACACTATTTAAAGAGAAGATAATAACAATTTAGTACTTAGTATTTCCTCCTCTAGTTCGAGCAATAACTTGCATCTCCGTAAAAGATTTTGGATGGTTTCTTGAGGAATACGAATTCATTCTTTCTGTGCAGCAATTCTTAATTCTGCAGTTGTGTTAAGCTATATTTCGTGCTCGTATATGATTTTGAAGATGTCCCATAGATGTTCTATGGGATTAGCATTGAACTCATTGGTGGCCACTCCAGGGCCTCAATCCCAACATCCTCCAGGTACTGGATCACTGATCTTGCCGCATGGGCGCAGGCATTATCATAACATTATCGATCCAAAAACCCGACGTATGGTAAAACATGTTCTCCAATGATGTTGCGGATGTACCAGTTAGCATTCATTCTTAAGTTTACCTCAACAAGCTCCGTGCGACTCTCCCAATTAATGCCTCCCCAAAGCATAATGTTTTGTGCAAGATTACATTCTGCAAACCGTTCTCCAGACTTGTATACTCTACTACGTCCATCTGGAGGATGGACCTGGTAGACTCTAAAAAGGATATTTCCCCATTTATGTTCATTCCAATCAGTATGAACTCTTACAAATCGGAACTGTCTGATCTTGTGACGTGGGAGAAGCCTAGGAACTCTTAACAGGACGTTTTGGCTTTATACCAACCTCCTTCAAGGTCTTCTATTACCGTTTTGACACTAACGTTCACTTGTCTAGTTCTGAGCGATAGATTTTTCAAATGAGGAGCGGTAAGTGAGCGATTTCTTATAGATTGCTTTTGCAAATATCGGTCATCTCTTGGTACTGTACATCTTTTACGTCATTGACCAGGGCGCCTTTTGTATTCTGCAGTCTCATTGTATCATTTTGCTATTCTAGAAACCTAGAAACAGTCGATTGATGGATATGCGGTTTCCGTGCAATATCTTCTTGTCTGTAACCCTCATTGGCTAATGTAACGATTTTAACAGACATTAATTCGCTTAAATGTGGCATTCACTGACCGAAACTACTGTCGGAAACCAGAAATAAATTTATCAAAAATTTATAGGAAATAATTCACTGGAAATGTCATTCGGACTACAACAAACAAAAGAGCAATAGTAGTTAGTTTCCAAAGCACCGAGCAAGGCAAACTAGATATATTTGCACTATGTGTCTCATACGGAAATTACTGTAGTACAAGCGATCTAGGCCACCCATAAGAGGGGTTCAGAGAACAGAACTGGTGTCTGCTCTTACACTATTGTTTTATTGAACCTTAACGGTATTACGTAACAACATTATTTTTAAATCCTTTTTAAAGTTGACTTTAAAATTGAGTCTCTTTCGGAGAACTCTTATTGAAAAGACTGGTGATTTCTTGAGAAGATCCACTTCTATCAACGTAGCCTATATTCCGTCATAAGCAAAGTGATTCGCTTGTGCTCATTTAGTTTTACCATAACGCTCAATTGGAAACTAATACGTACCTAGTGTCAAATGGATAAATGAAACGTGAGTACGAGTTCCTAAACCGTATAAAGAAGACGTTCGCGTAAAGTGTCAGTATCATTTTTTCCGAATGTGTAAATATTTATTTACTTCATACTGTATCATTTAGGACACTTTTACGTACTTGATTTTAGCCCGGTAAATAGCTTTTTATAGGACTGGATAACGTAATAACTATTACACCTTTGAAAATGTCGATAATTTTTTAGTTAATCAATTTGGTGTTCTTGATATAAGGGTGTTCATAAAAAAAACCTCGTATCAGGCCATGGAATTAATACTCATGTCGGAGATAAGTTCATAAAAAAAATAAAATTGGAACATTTTATGACATTTTCGATTTTCAGTGTTTTTTTATGAAGTCATCTCAGCCCTATTGCTCTAATTCCGGTCAACTTGAGATTTTTGTTTTAAATGAACGCATCGCATGATATTAATCGCCATTATTTCTAAAACGAAAGAATTTAGGTTTATTTATTTATAAAACAAATGAATTGATGGATGAAGTACTGCATACAAATATTCTGAACTTATCGAAGATTTCAGAAAAGTGATAATATACAGGGTGTTCTATTTAAGAAATTGACAAGTGGCATCACTGCTTGATAGTGGATGACGACACTTCTTATTGTGTCCTGTCGGGTCCCCCTGACGTTGTCCTCTCTTCAGCCACTCTAAACAAATTGTTCGACGCTCTGTATGCCTGTCCATTCCCGGATGTTCTTTAACCAGGAGATTTGTTTTCTTATTTTGCGCTTCATTATAAGCTATAGGATCCGGTAGCGATTTCCTCTGAGAACATGGCCGAGGTATGCCAGTTTTCGGCATTTAACTGTTGTCAAAAGTTCGCGAACTGTATTTCCCCTCTCTAAGACTGCTTCATTTCTTTGCAAAGCCACCCATGGTATTCTTAGCATCCGTCTATGTAACCACATTTCAAATGCTTTTAGACAGTTGATTGTGGCAGCTTTCAGTGTCTAGACTTCAGCTCCCTACAACAGCACAGACCAAATGTAACATTTAATCATTCTTTGTCTCAGCTTTAGGTTAAGGCCGTCATTACAAGTCAGTACAACAGTCATCTCATTGTCCGGAATGTTGTACAGGCTTTTTCAATCCTGCATCTAACTTCCTTATCCGGGTCGAGTTGCTCGGTGATGTAGCATCCGAGGTATTTAAAATTGGATACTCTCTCAACGTTCTCTCCATTTATCTGTAGTAGACGCGATGAGGTATGGCTGACGGCTAAAGACCATAAACTTTGTCTTGGCAACGTTTACATTCAATCCCATTGCCCTAACAGAATTTATGAAACTGGAGACCCTGAAGATCATCACATAAAATAGCCGTATCGTCAGCATAGCAAATGGTGTTAAACAGCTCGCGGTTGATTTTGAGCCCGAATTCTTTTTCATATAAGGCCTCTTTAAAGACTTTGTCAGAATATAGGTTGAACAATAGTGGACACTGGACACATCCCTGTCGAACGCCTCGTTGGATTTGACGTTCATCTGTAAATCTTCCATTGACTCGAACGAGTGCCTTCTGTCGCCAGTGCTGGTTCTTAATTATACGTAAATCTTTTCCATCATCACCAGTATCTCTCAATATATTATGGGCTTTTTGTGTTGCACTCTGTCGAAGGCCTTTTCATAATCAATAAAACACACGAAAACATCCTTACGTTGGTCTCGACATTTTTTGGAGAAGAACATTCAGAGGAAACATTGCTTTTCTGGTACCAAGGGCATTTCTAAAGCCGAACTGCGTCTCGTCTAAAGAACTTTCGCATTTGTTTCTTATTCGAGCGTGTATAATGTTAAGGAACACCTTTAGTGTGTGGCTCATGAGGCTTATTAGCATATGATCGTTGCATCTCTTGGCTTTTTTTTTTCGGGAATTGTTATGAATACAGATTGCAGCCATTCTTCTGGTATTTCTCCCGGGTTGTATATATCATTAAAAAGTTTAACTAAGATATCAAAGTTTTTCTCGTTGATAATTTGGAGGAATTCTACTGGGATGTCATCAGGTCCCGTTGCTTTTACTGTTTTTGCAGATTTTATATTAAATAGGACTTCAGATTTTAAGATTTCAGGTCCTTCGTTGTCGTGTATGACAGTCACCGTGGTCGGTCTATTGTCTTTGAACAGATCATCTATGGCTCCATGCATTAAGAACTTCTTCCTCATCTATAATGGTTTTGACTGCGTTGTTCACCAAGATACTAGGGGTTCTTTTCTTGAAACAGACCAGCTACCTCTCTGACCTCTTTGTACATGTTAAAGGTATCATGTCTTCTCTCCAGCTCTTCCATTTCCTTGCATATATCCGACAACCTCTATTGCATTCTTGATACTTTTTTAAGGTTAATTCTTATGTTGGCGACTAGTGGGTTATGGTCCGATCTTACGTCTGCCGGATAGGTGGTGACCCTTATGACACAGTTTCTAAATATTTTAGCTGCCAGGATTGTAATCGGTCTGGTTTCTTATTATGTGTCCAGTATTATCGCCTGGGGGGGTCCATGTATATAGCCCTCTTTTGTGTAGTTTTTACGATGTGTTCGTTAAAACCATGTCGTGCTCTTGAGCAAATTCGTACAATCTGTCGCCGCGCTCGTTATTCTCACCCAGACCGTATTCACCCACTAGGTCAGATCTACGACCTTTGCCTATTTTAGCATTGAAATCTCACATAATAAGGTTGATTTCATTTTGTTTGAGGCGATTAAGTACTTCGTCTAGTTGTTGGTATAAAATCTCAGTTTCATGATCGTATTTCTTCTCCGCCGTAGGTGCATATATTAGTAGGATATTAATGTTAAATGGGCTGGCATTTAGCTGAAGTACTATAATCCTGTTGTTTATAGGGATAACCCGTTTTAGGTACTTTTCCATTTCTGCATTTATGAGTATAATAACCATTTCTGTGCTGAGGGTCACTGTCTTCGCTGCCTGAGTAGTATAGAATGCCCTCGTCATGTTTGCATGTTCCGGAACCTGGCCAGGGTAATTCACTGATTCCCATAATCGTTGTTTTCATCCGTTTAGCTTCTTGGATAAGATTATCGAACTTACCAGCAGCGTACAGACTTCTGACGTTCCATGTGCCGATTTTTAGTTCGGACTTTGCTACTTTGAGCCGGGAGATTCTTAGCACCCCTTGCTCACCTAAGAGCTGCCCGGGACTAGGGGCCGTAGCATTTGTGTTTCTCGCCATAGCAATATCCTGGGGAAAAGTTTAGCAGTGTGGTGTCTCGTTGCATTCACTGCTTTATGTTCAGCCGCTCTTAACGTGGAGAACAGTCGCTGTTTCACAGCCGCACTGTCTGGGTCAGAAGCTGCAGTTTGCGAGTCAGAGGCTGCAGGTTCACCATATCTGGCTATCCTCACTTAGTTTAGCCTGCAGGTCGATGCAGTTGCCCGGGGTGAGGCACGTGGAGCCATAAGTGAGAATTGGGAGCCCTGTGAGGACCAGTCTTCGCCGACTACTCACTGACTATGTCATTGAATCCGACCGTCCTTGATGAAAGGTACTACCTCTACAACACAACCCCATACACCCCGGATGACGACACAGGCATATGAAACTAGGGCGTAGATAGTATTTTTGCGTTATACAACATTTCAAAAACAAGAACGTTGTAACTTCTTTTGTTCACCTATAAAACAGCCGTTCCGGAACGTATGCCTAACATCGTACGCCTTTACCTCAGTAAGGCTACTGAGCTGATACGTGTAATGCTCTTTTTGGTTTATAAGTTTATTAAAATTTGTCGCTATTATTTACATTTCTTAAGGGTTTTTTTTAATTCACCAAGTGTTTCTTTACTCCTTTTAATATTCTTCCAAACACTAGTTTACCTCACCAGTCTAGATACCGTTTTAATCACACTGTTTGAACAGCCGATTGTTCTCTAGCACTTGCCGCACTCGCGGGATCACAGCTGCGCACTTCTAACCCGCGCAGTCAACAAAACACGAACCAACAGACCACGGAAATGACCGTTCCCAACGAGTTGATCGGCTGCGTGATCGGCAAAGGTGGTACCAAAATTGCGGAAATCAGGCAGATCTCCGGAGCGATGATCCGCATTTCCAACTGTGACGATCGCGAGAGCGGCTCTTCGGACCGGACGATCACCATCTCGGGGGCTCCGGACGCCGTCGCGTTGGCTCAGTATTTGATCAATATGAGGTAAGTACACTGTGAATTTCTTTATACAAATGTCGCAAATTCGTGTGCTGAATGCTGATTATTTGGCACTTAAAAGTTAAGATTTGGGGAAAGTATTTGCTTATAAACAAGCCGCTCTACAGAATAGAAAATATTCAGAATAGCCATTCCAGTATTACATTCTCACACGCAATTTACTCAATCATATGTCAGTATGTATATTGTCCAATCTCAAGTAGTCAGCTCATTTATGTTTTTGAAAGGTGACGTCTGGTGATTTTGCAAGTATCACAACTTTGCTTCTAAGGTGAGCTTAAACCCAATGTTAGAAGTTGAGCTTAAACTTTAATTTGAAGATAAACGAAAGATTTTGACAGATAAATGCAATATACGTCAAATCTATAGTTTAAACTTCAAACTGGAGTTTTACTGATAGTTGTAACAGTCGTCCTTAGGGAAGCCCTCCTTACCTAAAATCTGTTTTAAAAGGATACAATCTTTCACGTACTGAAAGTTTCTAAAATCTGAAAGTTTTCTATTCTGTAATCCAACTCTTTACAGTGTTCATTTGAAAATTACCGTAATTGATATTGGAAAAAGAACAAAAAGTATATAATTTTTAGTTTGGTAAGGTAAGGAGACTTAGGGTGACTTTTACAACTATCAGTAAAACTTCAGTTTGAAGCTAAAACACCAGACATGACGTACGTTGCATTATTTACCTGACATATAAACAAAGCAATGTAGGTCTTATCTGGTGTTTTAACTTCAAACTGAAGTTTTACTGATAGTTGTATATAAGTCACCCTTATTCCGCGATAGTAACGGTAAGTTTTCAAATGAGTACAGCTGTGTTTTGGTAAAGTGGAATAATTCCATTCACATTTTAGTTCATTGTGTTATTAAGCAAGCCTTATTTTTTTTAATCAAATTGTCCCTGCATAATCCATTGTGTGAACCGAATATTTCCTGTGTGGTGTAAAAGGGAAGCGTGCGAGAACGAAAAATGTTTTCCTATTTCTCTTGTGGCTTTCCAAAGCGTACCTAAAACTCTTCAGACCTTACCTAAGATTATTGTTACTTAGCAGGCATTCCTTCCAACATCTGTCACAGGTCTGACCTACTCCATATTACGATTTTTGTCTGTTACTACTAAGTTACATTCAAAACTGCCAAAAAGCACTTTTTTTCGATAGGAACATAATAGCAGAAATAGCATCGTGACACTGAAACAAGAAACAAAAATAACCTAAAGCAAGTGTCAGAATTCGCTATTTTTTATCACCATGGGAGTAGCACAGGGTTGAAAACTTATGTATAAAATTCTGTCATCTAACAATATTATTGAAAATTACTGTACAGCAACTAAGCAACTTAGCTGTAATAGTGCTTCATAAACAATATGGTCCAAGTCACTGATCACTGTTGCCGTCAATACATTTCATTGACGTAAAATTAAATTTATGGTTATGCACATTAATTGAGTTAATGGGCTACAAGTGAAGAGTGTAAGTAACTAAAGGGGTGAGTGCCAAAATTCAATAATCAATCAATCAATTCAAATAAATCACCTTGGTAACCGTGCTCTATAAATCGCCGTGCTTCTAGGGTTGTTTTATAGAACGCAAGACTACCATAGGTTACGATTTAATATAGACAGGTAATCGCACGGTCCATTATTTAAGCGCTAGGCGTGTGAAACCGATCTGTTGCCGCCTCGCGAAAGAGGAGCGTATAGACAGATGGAATATAGAGACCTACAGTTGCTCTGCTTTCATGCCGGAGCGTGACAGTTTTCTTCACATTTGTGCACGATCTTTTAAGTGATCTTGTTTAACTTTAATTGTTATTATATAGTTTTTCATTGGTTATTTACACAAGTGCGGTCAAAAAGAACGCTCCGACCACGATATAATATAGCGACGTAACAGCCACGATCAAAGGCTGTTCATGGGCCGTCGGGTAGTACAGGAGCCCACCCAGCCAATGTATTGTCTTGAAATAGTTTATCCTGTTTACATTTTATGGACTTTTTATTATATATAAACTAAGAATCAATTGAAACGATACACCCCAAATTTTGAATGAACTTTAAAACTGTCTATCTCTAAAACCACTTAACCGATTTTCGTTGGCGATGCCATTTTGGTAAGATCCATGTATAGACTGCTTTAATAGGTTATGTACTCGGTTATATGTTTTGCAGGTTTCCTAATACAGGATTCAACAAAACTTGATGCATTTTTGTAAAAACTTTTTGAGCAGATAACTTTGCGGAAAAAAATTTCAGAATATTTTTTGCTTCGGGAGTATGTGGAGACGCGTCATACCTCGGAACATATTTGAGGTTTTTTGGAGATTTTGCCGGGTTCCATAGATATTTAGTTTTTTCTATAAAAGAGGTATCATTTAACACAGGGGCTCCAATTTGCCCCATACTGCAAAATATTAATAACAATTTCATATGGATTATAAAGACTATACATAGGGCAAGCTAGACGTACAGGCGTAATGGCTATAAAGTTTGACACATCTACAGTAGTGATCAGAAAGTAAAATTTTTAAAAAGAATTAACGATAGTCGCAATTTTTAATTTGAATATGTTCAGGAGGTACGGTTAGACTGAAGAATGGCGAATAACAAAATGATTTTATCCTAAAATTGAGTTACTACAAAAAAAAATTAAAATTTGTAATTTTGGGCTCTGACTCCAAATTTCTATTTTTATAAGCATTGAGACATTTTTCACCTATTTTTGGCTTTAATTACAACCTGGAAATTAAATAAAAAAAAAACAAATTAAAAGGTTTAAGGTTTGATCCTGATTTTGTCATAAGTTGAGTTTACACAATCACATAAAAAGTTGCATTTTTAGACGATATGTGTTATTTTTAATCAATTTGCATTAATTGCATAAGTTGCATTTTTCTACAAATTTGCAATTTTAGACGCTTTAAGTTCATTTTCAATCGATTTGGCTCTATTAGTAACCTGAATTTTCCAATAACTTCTTTGTTTATTTTTACGCTCCTCCAGTCATTCTCAATGATTTTTGGTCTGACTTCCTCGAAAACATTACATTGTCCTATTGTGACGTAAAATTTCACTTATTTTAGTACAAAAATAAAATTTTTCCAAAAAAAAATCAAATTTTATTTGTTGGACAATATGGGTCATTTTTAACTTATTTTAGCCCTAGTTATAACCTTAATTTCCCCAAGGCTCCACATTTACATTTTTTGATGCCTGTCCTTAATCCTAATCTGTATTTGTTTAAAAATTCCAAATTTGCATTTTTAGATGCTTTAAGCTATTTTTTTACCGAGATTGGCCTAATCCTACCTGAATCTTTCTACAAACTCCAAATTTGCATTTTTTAATTTGCATTTTTAGATTCTTTGAGTAATTTATAACCGATTTTGGCCATAAACTTAATTTGAATTACTCCTTAACGCTCCAATGTATTTTTAGGCGTCTTAAGAAATTCTTAATGTTAAATACTAAAATAAATTAAGAAATTCTTCTGAAATCTTTACACGCACTCTCCTCGAGTTAAAAACAATTCCAGATAGAATATTATCCTGGCCTGTGATCTATCTGGAGCTAGTTTTCTACGAAAAACTACCTACAAAATAGATGAACAGTTTGTCCCAAAATCAATCTACGGTGTAAGGGAAATTGACGGAATTGGGACAAGACAGCAAAAATACTACTACCTCTTCGTCGACGTTTCGTTTAATTGTATTTAAACATCATCAGGACTGTCTTTATTATCCTATTATACAGGGTACGACATTCTTTAGGTCGAAAGATGACAATTTGACCTAACTGTCATTAGGAAGAAGTGTCTGGTTCCGGTGCTACTGATGGTCAAAGTTCTTGAACAAAAAAAAAAATGTTTTTTCCGTAAAATGTGAAAAACGTTTCGATGGATTTTAATGAAACTTGCTGTGGATTTGTTTCTAAGCAAGACTCATGTTTTGATGAAATGACCACGTCTATCCGCCTTCGGCAAGTGGTAAGTTCTTCAGTGTCTTGGTTAAAAAATTACTAGAACTTTTTATTTCGTTGTTGGAATCAGTTACTTTCTTTTAATGTGACGCAATGGTCCTTTTTCGAGACTTTAGTGCTCTCGGTAAAATCTTGTAACATTCATAGTTTTTACCCAACTAACATTCGTGGATACTGTCGGTTTTTTTAAATGGTAACCGGATTTTATAAGAGATTTATAATAATTATCTAGGTTTCTAGATAGTTCTGCATTTTGTATGCAAACTTTAGGTGCTTATTGTTTTCTAAAGTCTCTACAAATACCAGTACACTTTCAGTTTTAAAAGAAAGTAACAAGAACGTTTTGGTTGCAATACCTATAAAACTATAGGTCCAAAGACGGTTTTTGCGAAGACAACTTGCGTGAGAGTGTTCGCGTCTAGCCTGCGCGTTATCAAAATCACGTATTCCAGATTACCGGACATTTGCGAGGATTGAATCGAGTTTGTGAGAGACAGGGCAATTTGGTGTTCGAGGCGTTCAGCGTGTGGGTCGTCCTCAAGTTCATAATGCGGCTGTTGAAAAAGACATTTTTACGCCGTTTGGCACTGGAATTTGGCGTACCAAAAAGTGCAGTTATTGAAGGTGCGCGGGCACGTGACCCAAATTTTACCCGCAACATTTAATTCACTGCTGAAGCTGGATTTACTAGAAGTGGTGTTCACATAATTTCCATCATTACGCAGAAGAAAACCCTCATGCGAGGCGTATTAACCACTTTCAGCTGGAATTTCGAATAAATGTGTGGACCAGGATCGTCGGAGACATTCCTCTGGGTCCTTATATCATGGCTCGCTTAAATGGTGAAAATTATCTCGAATTCTTAGAGAATACTTCGGCGGTTCTAATGGAGGATGTCCCTCTCAATGTTCATGCTCAGATGTGGTTCATGCACGATGGTGCTCCTCCACACTTCAGTAGAAATGTATCTACACTTTTAAATTATACTTTCCCGCACAAATAGTTCGGAAGAAGAGGGAGCGATGTTCCCGTCGAGTGGCCCTCTAGGTCTCCAGACCTAACACCATTAGAATTTTTTTTATGGAGTTACTTAAAGAGTAAAGTGTACGCTACTCCAGTGGTCTCCGAGGAAGAATTATTACGTAGGATTTAGAACGAGGCGAACGTAATTCGGGATGATCCGGAAATGTTGAGGAGGGTTCAATTCAATTTAATTCGAAGGATCCAGCTATGCATTCGAGAAAATGGCGGGCATATCGATCATGTGTGGTAATTTCCATTTTTTTAGAATCGTCCGCTTTTGTTACCTGGCTGGGGTCCAGTTTCCATAAAGAGTTATTTTTCTTAAGAAACTCTTTAATTTTAGTGGTAATCATAAAAATGTGTTGTTATGGAGAAAAATAATTTCATTTATGATTACAACGACGTAAGATGTTGGATAAACCCAGATTTAAAGAGAACTTATTTAATGAAATAAAGTTAAACTGTCGTCGCGGATTTCTGTTGACACTAAACTTATTTTCAAATCACCGATTACTACGATATTCGCAATGGATGTGTAAAACGGTTAAATGCAAAGGAAAAAAAAATCATCATGGCGGGAATTTCTTCATTAGACATTTTTTGAAACTGTCAGATTAACGTTAAAACTTTGTTAGTTAATTCATAATTGTCAATTTAACTGGTGACTACGTAAAATGGTAAATAGCAGGAAGACAGAAAATATTTTTTTGCTTAAAACTATGAATGATACAAGATTTTACCAATAGCATTAAAGTTTCGAAAAAGGACCATTGCGTCACATTAAAAAAAAGTTCCAACAATGAAGTAAAAAGTTCTAGTAATTTTTGAAGCAAGACACTGAAGAACTTACCACTTGCTGAATGGGGATAGACGTGGTTGTTCATCAAAACATGAGCCTTGCTTAGAAACAAATTCACAGCAAGTTTCCTTAAAATCAATCGAAACGTTCTTCAGTTATTACAAGAAAACATTTTTTTTTTAAGAACTTTAATCATCAATAGCACCGGAACCAGACACTTTTTCCTAGACTTTGACAGTTAGGTCAATTTGTCATGTTTCGACCTAAAGAATGTCGTAGTACCCTTTTGAGCATGTGCTTACGGGACGCCCTGTATATTAACCTATATTTTATCCTATTAGGACTAGAGCAATTTTACTATATTACTTCGAAGTTTGTACTTCATTCTGGTGTTTTTCCATTGTTCATGTTTTACTTTGGACCCACAGTTCTTATGTAGTTTAAGTACAACTAAACGAAGCATCAACGGAGAGGTACTTGTATTTTTGCTGCCTTGTCCCAATCCCACTGATTTCCTCTACACCATACCTATAAAATGTTTGAATATTGTGTAAATCTGAAAATATTACATATTTTTGATCACCTTTTTCCTATAAATAACCCATAGCGCACCATATAAATTAATGCTTACTAATAGCCTCTATATTCGGTCTGTTTTTAGCGCCAGGGGCAACAAAAAAGTCCAGCGGTGCAGCGCTTGTCTTGGAAACTTGCCAAAAGTTTTTTTTTCTATTATCTACTATGATCTATAGTGCTAGATCTACAGAAGCTAAATAAATGTTAGCCTTTAACTCACTGTTAGCCCTTACGGGGTGAGACGAATTTTTATTGGCTACGCATTCGGTCATCTAGGCAATCATGCTGTCAAGTTTTATTAAACCGCCACGTTTGCAGGGGTATCCTATAGAACTCATGACTACCTTAAGCTAGCAAGATAAATTCATTAGTATGCCCAAATGGAGTTTGTGAATTTTCCAGAGTTGGAAAAAAAAGTTTTTCTCTTTTTGGAGAAGACAGTGGTCAAAAATGGTCGAAAGTGGTTAAAACCATTTTTAGCCAGTGTCCAAAATACTCTTTACATTTTACCGACACGTCCGTTACAAAACGCCCGATCCAAGTACCATTAAGGTCAAAGTTCAGATAATTAAACATGAATGCTGTGGTTCCTAAGTGTCTACTTTGTAATGTTGACTATAATAATAATAATAATGTGTTTATTGCCAGCAAAATGATTTAAATTGAAATCACAAAGCAACGTCAAAACCGTGTATGCTATGCGCATACTTACAAAACTAATTACGAAATTAAAAATGTTTAATTTACAAAACCTTTTTATAGTCTAAAGTTTCCAGATCAAAACTCAAATAGTTATTTTCCTAACAAGTGCGCAAAGTAACACTTTTGCACGCGACTGCCGTTGCCCGAACGACGCGAAGAATGCTGTCACTAATGCGCGAACCGTGTCATATTTTGACGGTTGTAGAAACATTTTAAACACACTTGTTTTTTAAATTGACTTGTGTTGTGTTTGTATTTATTATAATAAATGTTCACTACTGAAATCTACTTATTTCATGATGATTTTATTTCACTACACACTCACACATAATATTGATAATGATGATATAGGTATTGGGCATTTTGGATAATAGTGGCCAAAATACTATTTTGACCAGGACAAAGAAAAACAATAAAAAACAGTGGTTAAAACCACACTGTCCAAAATTAGCCAACCTTGAAAAAAACCGTGATACTTTGACGTAGGTTGACATGACGAAGAAGAGTAATTATCTCGAAAGATAAATTCTGGCACCCCTTTATTACTTCTACTCTTCAAGCCTATTGCGGGACTAGCTATTATATTTTATTATAGCGTCATCCATCAGTGACAACATCAAATTCCATGTTATTTTCGGACAAAGCATTAGTAGTAAAAGACGTAAAGATATCCCCCTACCTCCCGACCTACCTCGGCCGACCGTAATGCCCTTTTGTATCCCTGCAGCGTCGAGCTCCAAAAGGCCAACTTAGAATCCCAAGGCTCTCCCAATGCCAGCAGCTCCAATTCCACATCCACGTCTGCAGCCACCTCCTCACTAGCCAGTGCCATTCCGCTCGCCCAATTATTGACCAAACCGGGCGCCCTAAACGCTTTAACAAGCCTTAGCACCCTGGGCGGGCTCACTGAACTTTTGAGTGCGCAAGCGGGCGCAGCCGCTGCCCCCGTACAGACTACCGGAGTGCACAGGTCGCACAAATCCTCATCGTCCAGTTACGGACGATCGAACGAGGGCCACAAGCTGAAGAACGACAGGAATAAGTATAATCCGTATTAGAAAGGGAGTGTTGAAGGGGCTCATTGACTTTATATTTTTGATAGTAGTAGGGTGTTGACAGTGCGTATAGTTAGTCTCGAAAGCTAAGCGAATGGCTCTCGGAGTAACGACTACCGCCTACAACAGTAATTTTTATCGTTATTGGTAGCAAGCGCCTTTAGAGTTCATTGTTGTGATGTAATAATATCAACGCATTGGGGCCATTTGGGTAATTTTAGAGTAGGTTTTGCGTAGGTTAAACGATGGTTGCCCGGCACATTTTGTGTCGTTTCGCGTAGTTAGTCAGGTAGCGTACATACCTGACGAGCATAGTTCTTGCCGTCAAGCATTCGGTGTTCTATGTATTAAGTAATACTTTGGCGACAGTGTTTAGTTGTAAGTTTCAATTTCAGAAAAAAGTGTGTTTTTGGGTTCGATTGGAGTAGTTTTACTTCATTGTGGGTGCAGGTGGTGAACCAAAGACTTTTTAGACTGAACTGAATAGAAAATAATTTCGTGGGTAAAGTACACTTTTACAAGTTCCGTTTAAGCATTTATACTATAAAAGGTTTTACGAGGAATATTTTTGTTCCAACGGAAGTTGTAAAAGTAGACTTTTTTCAGGAAATTAGTTCAGTACATAGATAGGCTGTAATCGTCGGCTACGGCTACAACACAACAGGCTTAGCAGTGATGGCAGTATTCATTAGTAGGATCGCCAAAAATATAAAGTCTGTGGGTTATTTTGTATACGTTCTGGTATTAAGTATAATGATTTTTGGTAATATTGTGTGAAAGTTTCGCTTTATGTAACTTTAATCTGAACGGTGATCTAGTGTGTAATCTTCAAGTTACATAAAAGGTAATTAGAAAAAAAAAAACGAGTATTGTAGTTATTTTTTACTTATCAAAGGGGAAAGTTCTTTGTATAAAAACAAAGTTATAAAAGTTGTATTGCAGACTCAGGCTTCCATATAAATAACATAAGAGCACAAATAGTTAAAAAGAGTATCCAAGTCAACTTATGTCGGAATTTGCTTCTGTGTATAGGTATATGGGACGATGAGTTTGTTTTTCCTCTCTGTAATGAGTTAATTAGATCACCAGTTCTCGTAAATCGCCGTTTGCACTGAAAAAAAAACATTCGACAAATTTTTATTTCTGTCGCCCATTTTGGAAATGAATTTTTAATAGTTATTTATGTATCAATAGCATTAAGTAGATGTTTATGCCCTGACGGCGACGAAGGAAAACCTAGGGCCTCTGGCCTCTCTTACCTTCTTTGACTCGCTGTCATAGGCTTCTCCGGCAGTCTGACTTCCTGGTCGTCTGCGTATGCCATTGCTCCAACTTAACCCCTTTTAATTTCTTTGACCACACTTCCATTGTCACAAACCTCTAGAGGATCTCAAGTTCGATCCCTGAGGACATCACCTTTTCATTTCGATCTATGTCCTCAGGTCAGAGAAGAATTCCGCCTGATGACGTGGGATTTCCTCCATGTCTTTTTCTAAATCCCTATCCTTCTTCAAAATTCCACGATTTTACTTACAAGTTTCCCAGCCCTCCTTTCTCACCTCCCACACTCGAAAATTCCCTTTCGAGTCTATTTATTATCTCCAATTTTTTTTCCGTTTCTCAATCGGACCACTGTAGGTCCTACTCTCCCCTTTCTTTCCCTCTTCCTTTCCCATTTCTTTCCTTCCAATTTTCTAAAGATCCACTACGCCCTCTTTTACCGCCTTTCAATCGCTCTCACAGACTTCACCGGCACCCTAAACGAATATGCTGCTTTAATTCCGTCCTCTAACTCAACCTCTTTTAACTTCTTCAACCATCCTCCACGCCTCAAACTTCTAGGAAGGTCCCAAGTTCTATCCCAGAGGACATTATCTTTTCATTGCGATCTCTATCCTTAAAATACTATAGCCTAACTACTCCAGATGATATGGGACGCTAAAGGCGGACGCGCTGAAGCTTGCTCCACAAATCCTCCCTTCCATGAAAGCTTCTCAATCTTTCATTCACACTTTTAAAATTCCTAAATCTTTCAAGCGGTTTATTCATTTTTTCCAACTTACTTTTTTTGTTTTCGTTTGCCGTTGGAGAAGGAATTCGCGCACCTCACAGACAAATTACGGGAAATACTAAATTTCACATTACTTTACTGTTATTATTTCTGCGTTCTAAGATACATTATAATTTCCAGCAGTTTTACTCCTCCGGGTTTAAAGATTCATCTCACCACCATCTTCTTCTACGATCACGGGAATATTCCCAGTCTCGCAGCTTGAATACAATCCGAATAGCTCTTCCTTCAGCAATACTAATTTCTTATACACCGCCTTACCCCTGCCCAGTTCTTTTATTGCTTCTCTATTTTTCTCGTACAGCTTTATCATGCACCTCCCTTTGTATCGGACTCCTTTCCTCCTCTGTTTCCCATAATTTCTCATGACTTTTTCCTGTAATCTCCTGAATTTCTTTAGCCCAACAGTTTTTTAGTTTTCTTTTTACGTCTTACACTTTTCTTTACATTCCCTCCGTGTTCCTCTCCATACTCACTCCTTTTGAAGTCTTCGATCTTGATCCACTTTCTTTTGTTGGAGATAACTAATAGGGTTCTCTACAGCTTTTACTACTACCCAGCCAGTTTCTTTCTATTTTCGACAAGGACGGTAATATGGGAAAGACACCTACTATTTTGGAGTTGTGAGATCCGCAACCACACACATAACAGCACCACCTCCGTGATGTGATGAGCATACTTACAAGCTAAAAGTTCCCAGTTTGGTTGAGTCTGTTTAAGCCGTTTCTTCAATTCTATTGCCAATTTGGTGAGCACCGAAATTGGCTGTTTGTACCAGATGACGCGACCCTTTTAGGGTCTAGAAAAGAATTCCTGCTGATACAATTTTGTGATCAGATTACAAAAGTCGATACTTCCAAGATAGTTTACCTTACATGTAATGAAATTACATCAGGGAAACTTTGATCTGCATCAGAACCTTTGAAAAGAAATGCACCTGTTAATGAGAAGTTCACTTAGTTCTGGAAGAATTTGTCTTTTTTTGGATTCCTAAGTCACCCGAAGGCATAAACATATGCTAATGTCCGTGGTGCATACAAACTTTTATGTCCCACCAATTCATGTTAGTATGTTTCAACAATAAATTATTATCATAACAATTCTAAAATATATCTACTTTATGCCCGCGCGGGTTATAAAGTGCACTTTTTTTCCCGCGCGGGCATAAAGTTCTCGCTTATGTATTTAGTAACTAAGCCCTAAAAACACAATAGTGATCTGGTAAAACATAAATTTAATTTTAAAACGAAAAGAATCGTAATTTATCTACAAAATTGGAGCAACAGAAACAAAAAATTGCCAAACGTAGTTGCTCAGATAGAAACGGGGTTTAATATCGCAGATTCGTTTTTGAAACTGTATTATTGGTCTAAACATTTAAATTATTCAGCACAAATAGCATTTTTGTAAATACGAATTTCAAATCTAATATCATTAACAAAAACACCTTAGGCCGTAAGTGCGACTACAGGGTACAAATATACGATACTAATCGTTCGTCTAATTTTGCTTAGAGGTACTGGGCTTCGATGTCGAGAATTTTCCCGATCGAAAAGTTATACCAATTGTACAGTTTACTGTTTCTCTAGTGGCACTCGCTAAAAGTTTTGCTGTTCGAACTGGATTTATTTTTTAAGATAAATATCTAGGTTAAGCTGGCTTAAATATCGTTCTCTCATTAATCCTGATACCCGTCGATGTTTCAACCACGAAAATGTTTTTTTTTTGTCTACTTTATATAGGATACATATACAGGTTATGGTATGGCTCAAATATAACACGTGACTTTTTCTCTTACATTGGGCCGGTGTGATTATGTTCACACCGTTTTCAAACTCTAGTAAATCATTTTGGTGGTATATAGCCAACATTAAAATTCATTTCATAATTTTTTACTTTATATTTAAAGAAATTTTTACCTATTGATTATATATTAAATTTTTTGCAAACTAGCACGTTTAGTGTAAAGGCAAAGTTTGGCGTAAGGCGGTAACTACAGCTTCTATACCTTTAATTATTAATTATAATATTATCAATATATTATGAACTTAGGATTCGTTTTGGAAACATCTTAATTTTTTCTACAATAAGCGTATCTATTTACTGATTTATTATGTTAGATTAGGTTTCACTTTTTATTATTTAGAACTGTACGGCATAGATTTCAATATAATGTAATCATGTGTAGAAGGTTCGTGTTTTATTTTATTTGCAGACAGGTTGAGCAGTTTGCAGATAGTTTTGATTTACAACTAGTATGAAAAGCACGGTTTATTAATGGCCGTTCGCATCAAGCAATGTTTAAGTACACTTACTTAAGGCTTCCATTATTACCAAGGTTACTCATGGTAACAGCTATGGCTTAAGGGCCCTTCACTTTAAGTTTACTTAAAATTTGCTTGCTGAAAATGGGCATCAATGAAATATGTAAGTTAATTCTAACTGTCAAAAACTGACTGACTGACTGACTGACCGACTAAATACTTCACTTTCTGAATTGCCATCTGCAAACCTGGGAGTTCATCAATCATCGATCAGGCAGACTGAATATGACTCAACAAAAGAAACGTTCAGAGGCGATCCTACCTATAGGCGAAACATGTTCATTTTAGTCCACGTACGAGAAATTTTAAAGGAAAACTGTGACGTAAAGATAAAGGAAAGCTACTACAATAGTAGATTGTTTCACTAGGAGTAAAAGTGGATATTTTCGTGCTGAGCCCAGAGATTGACGGGCGAAGCGAAGCTGAAAACTGCAACTGGGCGAAGCACAAAAAGACCTTTTACTGGGCGAAGCACAAAAAGACCGTGTAACATATACTATTTTTTTTTAAAGCATTCAGGAAATAGGAAGTCTATTTCACAGTTATTCAGTTTTGCAATTTTGTTTAATCTCTTTAAGCGGATCTAGGTACTTACCCAATTAGTGGTGTATTTATTTGTAAAATAAATAGAATGTTTTAGAACGGTGGTTTTCAATGTTCACTGGTTTTAATAATACTAAATGAATAAAAATCACATTGACAGATAAATATGATGACGCGCATGACATTATCAGACGAACTCAGTTAATAAATAACGGTTTCGGGTGGTGCCCTCGAGCGCTCTGAGAGTATTCCCATCCTTGGTTTTTTTCAATAAGAATGTAAAGATGGCAATACATTCAGGTCGGTCTATCTGGTGCAATCTAGTGTTCAAATAGTTTTGGTGAATGAAGATAATATGCGCCACCATGTCATCCGTGATGACTTTTGGAAATTACTTTTACTGCCTTCTTCTTCTTGTGGCGCCCTCTCCTTAGCCAGGAGTTATGACTTCTACCAATAGATCTTTTCCCTTGAATCTTCCCTTCAATTATTAGTCTCAGCATTTCATACTTGTTACCTCTCATAATGTGGCCTATGTATGTAGTTTTTCTTTCTTTGATGAGGGCCACTAGTTCTTTCGGCTTCTTCATTCGTCTAAGTACTCTTTCTTTCGTAATTCGTTAGACCCATGATATGCGAAGCATACGGCGATGTAAGTACACTTCAAACGCCTCAATTTTCTTTTCAGTTTGTAGGGTCCAGGGTCCAGCATTCACATCCGTACAGCAACACACTGAAGACCTAACATCTAATCATGCGAACCCTGAGCTCCAAACTCAGATCGGGGCTAGTAAAAAAATCTTTTCATGTTTATGAATGTTTTCCTGACTTGTTCGATTCTGGAACGGATCTCTCGTTACGGATCACACCACTCGTTGACTATGACCCAAATATTTAAAACACGAGACTTGTTCGATCTGACTGGCGTTAATCAAAATTGTTTCAGCAGTGTGTCTCTTGGAGAAGGCCAGCAGTTTGGTCTTTGATATATTCATGTCCAATCCGTATTGCTCACTATATTCAGTTATTCTATTCGTCATATTTTGCAGGCCTGTTATGTTATCGGCAAGGACTAAGGTGTGGTCTGCGTATCTGATATTGGTGATTTTCTCTAGGATTTCTTTTGATACCTCCCATGTCTTCCGCTAAAGCTTCTTTGAAAATTGCTTCCGATAGTTGAACAGGGGTGGTGTCAAACAGCCCTGTCGTACGCCTCTTCAGATTGACATAGTGTCAGATGTTCTTCCGTCTATTCTTATTTCGGCGATCTGGTTCCAGTAGAGATTTACTATCAATGTAATATCTCTTTTGTCAATCCCGTTACGGATAATATTTCTACCATCTTTTGATGCTGGACGCGGTCGAATGCCTTTCGATAGTCAATAAAGCAAGCGTAGACATCTATGTTCATATATTTTCATCTCTGTGCTAAAACATTTAAGGAGAAGAGGGCTTCTCGAGTGTCTAATCCATTCTGGAATCCAAATTGAGTGTCGCTTAATTGTTCTTCGCATTTCTTGTATAGAGTGTGGATTATTTTCAGAAAAACTTTAAGAATATATAGCATTAAACTAATCATACGATAGTCGTCGCATTGTGATGCGTTTGTGTTCTTCAGGATCGTTATAAAAGTAGACTTGAGCCAGCTGGGAGGAATTTTTCCGGTTTTATATCCGGAATTGAATAGTTTTAGCATAAGATCCAGCCCTTTGCCTCCTTGGCTAGCAAAGGTTCCGTATGTATCTTGTCCGCTCCTGTAGCCTTGCTGTTTTTCTTGTCTTCAGCGCGTGGTTGACCTCACTTTTTGAAATGGCTGCTCCGTCTTCTCCATGTTCAGTTACTACCTTGGGAATCTCATGTCCGTCGTACCCCTCCACGAAGCTCCTCCACGTAGCTCTTCCATCTTTTTAGTTTCTCCTCGATAGCAGTTATGATTTCATTATTTGTATCTCTAAGAATTCCTGTTTGGCGTTTTCTTCCTACCTCAGCTACCTCCCTAACTTTCTTGTGCACATTAAACGAGTCATGTTTCTGTTGTAGTTCTTCGATCTCTGTACATTTCTCGGCCAGCCATTTTTCTTTTGCATTTCTTTCTTACAATTTAATTGAGTTCTTTATATTTTAACGGTGTGGGTTTGGCCATCTTTCTCTGTGTCATAAGTTCTAAAATTTCATCCGTCATCCATTCCTTCTTAATGTTTTCCTTAAAACCGACCTCCAGTTCTTGAATCTTTATTATTGCGTCCTTCATCTGCGCCCATGTGGTCTCTGTGTCCTGTTGCATTCTTGAATCTATCTCCTTGAGTTCTTTTTTATCATGAGGTTCCGGGTCGTTCAGTTTTTCTATATCTACTGGTTTATTTGTGGTTTCGCGTTTCACTTTCTTGAAGCGCTTCATTCTGAAATCCATGACTACCGGATTATGGCCGCTGTTAACATCTATACCGGGATAGAGATATTTTACCGATTTTACATATTTTTTTAGCTCGAGACTCATCAATATATAATCTATTTGATTCCGTACTATTCTTTCTTGATGGTCTGCAGGCGAGACCCATGTATATGGTCGTCTAGGATGTTGTATGAAAAAGGTGTTGGATACAAAGAGGTTTTTTTCATTACAGAACTGTACAAGCCTATCACCACTAGAGTTTCTCTCGCCAAGACCATATGCTCCAACAGATTCGGCTTCCGCGACTGTTCTAATTTTGGCATTTGAATCTCCCATAACAATTATTGTGATCTCACCCTTCCTAGTCAGTTTCATTAATTCATCTACTTTACTATAAAATATTTCGTGTCTATAAAATATTGGTGTCATTGGAATAGCAAATATATCTGCCCTTAGTTTTTGTTTTTCTCGCTCCAGGCCATCTGACCTCACTGAGATCCAGGATATCTGTTGAGTCTATTCATCTCTCTTTCACCGTTTGCAAGTTTCTCTGCCATGAATAAGCTGCGTATGTTCCATGTTGCAATGCGTACTATTTTGTTGTAAAGTTTAATCTTGTCATGATTGTCATTTTGTGTAGCCGGGGGGATTCTTAGCACTCTCTTCCCATTTAAGGGGTGCCCCGGAGTGAGGGCTTTTTGTCTATTTTTGTTAGCCATGAAGATAATTTGGAAGTAAATAGTACAATAAGAGTTCCGTTTCTTTTTTGTACTGCAGTGTGGAGACCATTCTATTACTATAACTCCGCTCTCCAGTTTTCATTGTCTGCCGCTACGAAGTCATTCTTCTCGTACCAAGACTCTGACTTTGGTGAAACTGCTGCCTTTCACAAGTTTGGTGTTGGATTTTGGTCCGCCCCGACTATTTGATTTCGTCGGTACCACCCATATCTGGGAGGCATTCTCCTATCCGCCACCTGGGGAGGCGCCCGATGGAGGATCCAACTAACCTCACACGGGCCAACTAACCTCATACGGGGTTTTACTGCCTAGGACCTTTTTTATTCCTTTTTTCCCTGAGAATTAGAAAACGCACTTCAAGTACATGTATCGGGATAACAAATAGCGTACTTTTAGACCGCTTGGAAAAAAAAATTATATATGGTATTTTTAAAAATACATTATTTACTATCCCTATACACTTGAAATGCGCTTTCTAATTCACAGACAAAAAGAAAGTAACAAAAAGGTCCTAGGAGTAAAAATAATTTCCAAAGTCACCGCTGCTGTCATGGTGGCGCATTTATAAACGATTTTCATTCACCAGAACTATTTGCGCACTAGATCGCACCACATAGACCCACTGAGTATATCTATTGTCATCTTTATATTCTTATTGGGGAAACAAAGGATGAGAATACTCGCAGACGCTCTAGACCGAAACCGCTGTTATATACTCAAAATCGCATATCTTCTCGAATTTTCGGTTCGTCTGTTAAATGTCCTGCGCGTCATATTTATTTGTCATTCTGATTGTTATTAATTTAGTATTGATAATGGTGCTACATATTTTTATTTTACCATAATTTACCCACATCTAAACCACCTAAACCATTGGTTATGATTTAATACCATAAAACAATTGAACATTGAAAACCACCGTTCTGAAACGTTCTTATTTTACAAATAAATACACCACTAATTGGGTAAGTACCTAGACTCCTACCCTAGAGAAACGGAAGCAAGTAAATTACAAAACGAAATCACAATAGACATCCTATTTCCTGCATGCTTAAATAAAAAATAGTATATGTTACTCGGAGTAAAAGGCCTTTTTGTGCTTCGCTTAGTTGCAGGCTTCAGCTTCGCTTCGGCCGTCAATCTCTGGGCTCAGCACGAAAATACCCACTTTTACTCCTAGTGAAATAATCTACTATTGTAATAGCTTTCCTTTATCTTTACGTCACAGTTTAGGATCGCCCCTGAACGTTTCTTTTGTTGAGAAAGTGAGCTCAGCACAAAAAGACTCACATTTGCTCCTAGTGACATAACCTACGATTTAGAAGTACCGAGCACTTTGGCCGAAAAGCTCAATTTGTGTTTCTTGAAATTTATATGTTACATATACAGTGAGTGGCAAATGTATGGCATATAATTATTTAAAAATTAGGTGTTTGTTTTTCGAAAAATGGCTCGGATCCGTCTATTTTTTAGTTTTTAATTGCTCTTTTTTTGAACCATCTTTTATTTATACAGGGTGGCCCAAAAAAGTTATGATATCAAGGCCAACTTTATTAAATAGAAACAACTCTTTTTTGTGATTTTATTTACGTTTCTACGGAATTCGAATCATTTTTTATGTAGCATACTTATCTTTAACGGTTTTCGAGAAAATGGCGTCTAGAAATCCTATGCAAAATTACCTCTCAAATTAGTAAACTAATTAAAATTAAGATTAACAAAGTTAAATTAAGTGCTCAAACTGCCATCCATTGGTTTCCTGGCAATACCCAAGTCTATGTACAAACTCATCTTGAACATTATTGAAGGTGTTTCGACACACTTAAGGGCCACCCATCTATTGCTGGGGATGGCAATAAAGAATTAGGCCTATTACAGAGTCGAACAATTCAAGTTACTTCAGATGAGCCAATTGCAGGCCCCAATGGCACAACAACTCCACCTCCATTAGCTCTGTTTACAATTCCAACTTCCGTAACATTATCTCCGCCAGAAGCAAAAGTTCTGACTCAGACTCCTGCTCCACAAGGAGCACTTTTTCTTCATTGCTTGTCGGAAATTTTACCCACCTCGGGGCAGTGGCTTCCATGGCCTCACAAAGTTCTGCCAAAATACTGTTCATTGTTTGTGTTGCCACAGATACATAGGCTTCATTCCCAATGCTTCTTTGGTATGACCCTTGGGCAAAGAAACGCAAGGCAGCAAAAATTCTGCCAGTTATAGAAATTTTTGTGCTGTGCACTCCGACATTGAGATGAGGAGTCAATTCCTCAATGAGATTTCTTGCTAAATCTCGACTCAACCCGTAGTGCTTCCGAAATTCGTTCTCTGTCAAACCAAAAGGGTTGGAAACGTCCCTTAAAGCTCGACGCTCTATCTGATTTCGATTAAAAACAGCAACAAAATCTCGTGGGGGTATTCTCTCTTTTTTTCTCAAACTCCAACTTTAGACCCTGTAACTTTAGGACGTAGACCGATTGGAGTAAATCATACTGTTTTTTGTTCTTTTTTTTATGTCCTGTTTCACCTTCCACCAAAGAGAGTCCTGTAGGTTCAATAGTTTGGCCCCCTAGGTCTAGTTTTAATAACTTTTAGATTGTGCATTTAGAAAAAAAAACTGTATCTATGAAACTATTTTCATTCTTATTATGTTTGTTTCGTTCATAGGTGATTGAAATCGTCTCATTTCGATCCAAACAACAAAAAAAAAATGTACTTCATTTTTTCGAAATTGACTAAAGAGAGGGTATTTTCTCTTTTTCCTCAAATTCCAACTTGAGCTCCTAAAACTTTAGAACGAATAGACTGATTGAACTAAATCAAACTGTTTCTTGTTCTTTGTTGATGTACTCTTTCACTTCCCATCATAGAAAGTCCCGTAGGTTCAATAATTTGGGACATAAACCCCTTTCATGATCGATTTTTAGAATGTGCTATAGGTGGTTTAGGTTTAGGTAAATTATGGTAAAATAAAAATATGTATCACTATTATCAGTACTAAATTAATAACAATCACAATGACACATAAATATGATGACGCGCATGACATTTAACAGACGAACCGAAAATTCGAGAACATATGCGATTTCGAATAACAGCGGTTTCGGGTAGCCGCTCTAGAGCGTTCTGAGAGTATACTCATCCTTTGTTTTCTCAATAAGAATGTAAAGATGGCAGTAGGTAGACTCAGACCGGTCTATCTGGTGCTCAAATAGTTTTGGTGAATGAGAATCGTTTATGAATACTCCTTCATGACAGCAGCGATGACTTCAGAAATTACTTAACGTAACTGCAGGGCATTTCGGAAGCATATGCGGCACAAACTTGAAGCTTATTACCTTAAGGTTCACTGTTACAAGTTCAGTTGAAACTTTAGTTTGAAGAAAAACGAAATATTTTGACAGTTAACAATGCATAGTAGGTACGTCAAATCTGGAGTTTAAACTTCAAACTGAATTTTTACTGATAGTTGTAAAAGTCAACCTAAGTTCGTTAACTTACGTTACGTTAGTTTGCGCCAACGCTATATAAAAACGGGTTCGAGACAACATGAATAACTTTTGCAAAAAACTAACCTGAAAGCCGACAGTCAAACAGCACAAACGTAGTCAAGAGGATTTACAAAAGGTACAAACCCGTCATATAACAAAGTATATACAGTATTATGTAATTAACTATTTCCTAGATGTTACCCTAGATCCTTCGAAGATGTTTCCACCTGAAAATGTGTCGTTCCAAACCCCAGTAGGTCCCTTTACATATAAAAACAATAATACCAAACACCAATTTGTGTGAAAGTCTGTGTGTCAACCGCACCAACCAACCACATATGCCAAAAAAACATCCTAATGCCTGCTAACAGACCGATGCCTTACAACCAACCAACTACCTGTCCGGATCCGGAGAAGACAATTTATTTTCACATCCTGGTAAGCCGTTTTTCCATCCGTTTTCTATCCCTGAGCTACCAAAAATTGATCTCCAAGCTATTTGTTAAAGAGAACTGGTCCTGCAATGCATTAATTTTTTTTGTTTTCAATATTTTAAAGATGGTGCGGGGCCAGGTCAAACAATACATATAAAAAATGTTTATGGATTTAGCTAATAATATTCCGTTTATTAGGATATCCATGGAAACTGCAACCCTGCCAGGAATGCCGGGCTACCACTACTTGACCCCTCACCACATCGTCAAGGCACCGATTCATTAAGACCGACTTACCAATCACATATGCGTCAGACGCGGCAGCAGCAACAAGCGGTGTCGTTAAATATAATTTACCAACTTATAAAAGACATATTATATCTATACATATTTATGCAACCATCATGCGGATAACAAGGTGTAAGGGCTCTCAAAGAGCGTTTAAAGATCTGTTTTAAATGGATCTGTATTTGTTTTTAAACTTGTCTCTAGAGTAAGGCTGGTCTACATAAACATGTCACATATCCTTGTTGTGAAGACGCCTACATATCAACCCAACCCACAATGCGGGTTAGACAAAATTCTAAATCCCTAAAGACGTTTGCTCAAGAATATCAATCTACTTGAAGACTGCGCTGTTGCCAAAACAATGAGAGAACTCGTGTAGACCAGACTTAAAAATGTTCAATATTAGACAATATTACAATGCCGGAAGTAAAATTGGTACTGGGAACAAAGCCAAAGAATTTCCGTTTCGATTTTTATATATACAATAATTGATATTTAAGTAGATGTAGTTTTTGTAGAGCGTTATATTTATTGAATTGTATACGTAGTTTACGCGCGATTAATCACTAATTGGATTGTTTTACTATAAGTTCTGATCTATCGCCTTGTTGCGCTTCTTGATTAGAGCAACATGGCGGTGCTTCCGTTTTCTGTTATCCATTTAGACAATTTTACAAAGGTAAAAAATTAAGAAGTTTTATCTTAAATAAGTGTGGAGTGATTTGGGCAATTTCGTGCTTTAAACGAGCCGACTAATGGGGCTCACGTGAGTATAAAATATATTATGCGTGCTAGGAATTTTTGCATTTTTAAATATGGGCTGTGGATAAAGTATTTTGTTACTAACTAGAAGTCTCTCTTTATCACTTGTAAAAAATGTGCCAAATTTTTTCTTCCTAATGCGAGGACGTTATAAAATAAAGCAGAAAGTTCAATTTGTAAATAAAATTAACCTCCGTATAATTATTATTATTAAGAGTAGGCCGTACTACATATTAATTTGTTCTATAGCGGTGCGTTTCGCGCTCCTAAGACCTTGTTGTTTAAATGCTCACGTCACTTCATCTTACGGCAATATTCTTGTGATTTTTAGGTGAAATCGCATGAAAAATGTCCCGATATTTGGATAATCTATTGAGCAACTAAAACTCGCGACTCACAATTTTAGAGATCAGTTACACCTAAAGGTAAACATTGTTTTGGGTATTCGGTTCTGCGAGCTAGACATAAACATTTGACTAATAAATTACCCGAGCTCTCAATATTTTTTATATTTTCTTCAGTTCAGTCTTACAAGATAACAATAAGAAAGGTGTGCTTATACACTGCTGATGCCTGCGAAAAGAAGGCAAGACCACAGAAACAAAGAAAGAAATTAATTGGAAAACTCCCCACGCCACGATTAAAATGAAAGGATCGGCCTTGTTCTATGGTAAATCTAATTCAAATCACTCTTAAAAAATTTGGGGTCTGTTAGTGATGTCAATAGTGGACTAAGAGACGACAGACTTGAGTAGTCAGAGGTCGTATAACAAATGTCGTTTGCTGGTTGTAGCGGGGTTTATTGTAGGTCAAACATTTGACTTTCTTAATAGAAAAAATTCTAAGCATACAGAACTTTCATGATGTTCAGATATTGGACAGGGTATGGTCAGTAGGTGAACAGGAAAGCTCAGTTTTTTTTAAAGCATTTACCGAATATTGATGCGTTGTTGGAACTAAGGTTTGTTGGAGTGCGTGAAAGAGAAAAAAAACTCGCATAAATGGCAAATAAAAATCAAAATTATGGCAATTTCTAAACAGTAAAGTAGCTATTTGCCTTACCCCGCTATACAACACTTCATTTTCTATTCAGTGAAAAAAGTCAACGGCGCGGCTTATTACGTAAAAAACTTCCTTTAAAGAGTTTCTTCCTTTTCAAACATTAGTAGTAAGGAGTTATTTACGTTCACAATTCTTTTCGTATTTTCGTAGACGTGAAGAAATTATTTAGAATATCGAGTGCTTAGTAAAGAGTTTACATCTCTACCACCCAAAGCTGAGTACGCAAGAATTCTCTTCTAATGTAAATAGTCTGAACGACTAATGACAAGATGATGATCATCAAATAATTACATCTTCTGATACAGTTATTCAAATATTGGTTTACTAACTGGTGAAACAGCTCTTAAGAGACTGATTTATATAAAACCCTGCGATTTTACCTCTTATCAAGCCATCATAACGCCAATCTTGGTACAAATCGCCGGTTTTGAATACGATTTGTATTGAGTTTTCTCTATTAACGTTAAAAATCGCCCCTTCCGCGTTAAACTTACCACCTTCTAAAAATCTTCCATCGAGTACTTAATAATAGCTCATTAGTATTAGTCTAACTATTGTTATTATCTACTGTTAGCTCTACAGGGTTAGTCAAAAGAAAGAAGCCAACCAAAGTATCTTTCAAAACTATCTTTTGATTGAAAAAATTGCCAAGACATATCAACAAAGGAAGCAAAGGAGACATCTTTTTACATAGACTCCGAATTTCTGTCATTAACAACCCCTTAGATCTCACTACCACCCACACTCAATTTTCAAACAATGGCTATGACGGCTAAGGGGTTGATGACAGAAATTCAAATTTTGTGTAAAAAGGTTACTTCAGGTTAGCTGAAGTAACCTTGCTAGCTCTGTTGACATGTCTTGGCAATTTTCAAACAAAAGATACGATTTTGTGGCTACTTTTTGTTGAAAAACCCTGTATATTGACATTGTACGTAGTCGCCTTCTAGTCGTTCTAGCTCAAAATTTAACCCTTTTCGCGCGATATAAAAAGACATTATGTTTAGTTTATTAATAATTTAGTGTGGACCAAAAATTGTTAGATTTTTTCGTTTTCTCTCTAGGGATATTTTAGAAACCTACAGGGTGTCCTAGTCATAGCCCGACATTTTGACTAGAGCACTCTGCTAGAGGTTTAGTTACGTCAATGTTTAGGGTAAACACATAGAAGAAAAGTGTTCTAATTTGAAAAATAGCAGATTGTCCTTGACAAATTTCAAGGTCTGTAGTATTGCGCGAGTCTATTTAAAAACAGCTTTTACTTGTGGTTTTCCAGTCGCTTGCCGATTCTGTCCGTAACTTTGTGGATGTTTGGTAGATCCTAGCCACTTGTTGACTCGGTTAATGATAAATTAGAACACTATTTCGACTTATTGACTTGGACTATAATTAGGGACAATCCTTTACGATGTACTAACCTTTGTAATATTTACTTATCGGCACTCGAATAGCTCATAACCCTCACACACATTTTGAACATAATATATAAATGTCCAATCTATTCAGACTCAAATACTTTAAATTATCGATAATGTAAGATTATTGTTGTTAGAATATTAACGATCATTTCGACCATACATAAAGTTCTGAGAGCAAAAACGTAATAGAAATTATAATAATTGTTAGCAGTTCATAGGGCTCTTTATAGGCGTCGTGTTGTGCAAGCAGGCGATTTTATATTAGCTTGACTGTAGAGACGTTTGAAGCGCATTGTTGCCAACAAACGGTCAGAGTAAACTGACCGTTCCTTAGAGTGTGCTCGGAGAGAGCAGTTTGAAACTGCTTAGGATGCTATATATGTTGTCGAAATAGCAGTTGTTGGTAATTGTTTTGGTTCATATATTAACTTATTCAAGATGGTTTTTAGATACTCAGCCATACCCAACAAGGGAGTCTCGAAACTTTGCGACAAATTGAAAATTATGTATGTGAACCTGAGTCTTCTCTTCACTACTTTCATGGACTGACGGTTGTTTTGCAATATTTACAGAGAGTATACACCGTATTATATATATACCGGGTGACACAGGAATTACTAGCCAAGCCATAAGTCTGGTTAAAAAGATGCCAACATTTTGAAATTTTGGGGATAAATATAGTAGCTTAGTACCTACAAATTGCACATAAGTATGACTAATTTGCGTTTCCGGTTTCATCGGAAGTGACGTCACTTTTATTATTTCAAAGGGAACACCCTGTATGTTTGTTCATTTTCGGATTCTACGTCGAATTCTATGTTATTAATATGTAACATAGTGTATGCCTACCTCTTACCGCTTTCGAGAAAACCGCGCCCGAACGTTCCATATCATCAATAAGAAATGTTGATTAAAAACAAGTTTTTTTAAGTCGTCATGGAAAAAGTGGAAAGCTGATTTTTTTGAAGACATTTATCTTCAAAACTTCCAATGGAAACACCTATTTTATTACTAACATTTGGATTCCTTATTCAATTTCATACATTATTTCTTTAAAGTGTTTGAGTAAAACCAGTCGTTGTCGAGAAATTGAACCACAAATAAATGGTCCAAACGTTAGGAATAAAATTGGGTGTTTCCATTGGAAGTTACGGAAATAACATTTTTTTCATGACATCTTGAAAATACTTTTTTTTTCTAAAGCTGGTTGGTACAGAACCTAAAAACATAGTCATCTGTGAAATCGAGGCTGATTGATATTCATTTGTGTCAATAAAACTCAACATTAATTATTGCTGATATGGAAAGTTCGGGCGCGATTTGCTCGATAACAGTAAGAGCTAGACATACACTATGTTATATGTTAACTACTGATAATTCGAGGTAGAATCCGAAAATGGACAAATATACACGTTTTTCTAGTTGAAATAATAAAAGTGACGTCACTTCCGGTGAAACCGGAAACGCAAATTAGAAATACTGATATGCAATTTGAAGGTACTAAGCTACTAGATTCATCCCCAAAATTTTAAAATATTAGAATTCTTTTAACCAGAGATCGCTTGACTAGTAATTCTTGTGTCACCCGGTATATACCTTGAGTCGTATATAAAATCCGAAAAAAACAGTATCCGAAGCCACCCTCATTTTCGCAAATTTTTGTCTGTTATGAAAGAAATGAGTTGTTGGGTAATGAAAGAAATGAAATTTAGCCATATAATGAAAGCTTGGCTAAAGCTAAGATTTCATTACATGTTCAAACACTAAGAGCGTAATCAAGTTGCCACTCTGGGAGCAATCCTATTCTCAAAGTGTTAGACGAAAAAGCCGAGGATTGGAATACTCACAGAGTACACTAAACTCAACATCATCTTTCAGAACCAGCTTGCACCTTTCTCTATATGGCTAACTGAACTAAAGGTGACTAAAACAAGACGCTCTGCGTTCGAAGCGACTGACTGGCTTGGTTGAAAATCACAAAACATATCATAACTATGGATTTCGAAAAGTGAAGACTCAGGCCAGAAAAAGTCAACTTTTCATTGACCTAAGATTTCACTAATTTAGTTGCTGAAACTATTAGGTAATGGATTCTATAGTTTGTCTTTCAATTTCTTAACATCACCTAAAAATTAATTACTTAAGTAAATAAATCACCTCCCTGGTTAATGTATGAAACAATTAACAAAGTTTATAGTGTAGAGTGCAATATATTACTAATTAAAAATATGAAATAATAAACGTTATTTACGTAATTAATTATTTGAATGTGGTAGAAGATGAAAATTAATTACAGTATGAAACATGGACTGATGACCATAAAAATATTTTTGCAAAGATACCTTGAAAATAATAACAAAAAATGTATTGATTGTAAATAAAACAAAAAGAAGATTAAACAACACCCTGACCCCCACCCCATCATGAAACAAATATTATAAAACACAATCATAAAGAAATAATATCGTTTAAAGCCTTTCGAATACAGGGTCTTATTAACTATTATATTAGAAAAATATCGTAGATTATTTTGAAATATATTGTTTTTACTATTTATATGCAAATAACAGTATTGGTTTTATGGAAGTATTTCTCTTTTATCGCTGTTGTGTACTGGTGACTACCAACTAAAAAAAAGTGAGCGACTCAGTGCATAAATTAAGTTGCCAAAAACATATTCTAAATACAAGCTTATGAGCCTCCGTGTACATACAACACAATCCTTTGGCAACTAAATTTTCAGGGTAAAAATGCTTATTTTTCAAGTACTATGGATTAAGAGCTTGAATTATATTTGTAAGTTACCTTTTAGGGTACGAAACATAGAAAACCGAAATGTCTACTTCGTATTACTCAACAATAGTTGCAAAGCTTTTTGCTTAAGTGAATCACAACACGACTTATTGTATTTTAGCCTTTAGATGCACGCGCTCTTACTTATCGGTGTTGTAGTCATTTACTAACTTCGACCTGATTCATATCTAACTGACATATAACAGCTTATTTAAATGGTAAGTAGGAGGTGTGTAGACACACCTGTAGATTTATTGCTCAATATTTTATACCTGCTTATTTAATATTTACTACTTATACCCATGCAGGAATTTGAAGCACCATTTTTGTTAGATTAAATACCATCATTATGTCTTACACCCATAAAGGTGGCAGCTATTTTATTATTTTAAAACCTCCACTACCCTTCAAGACATGTATTAAACAATGCAACTTTTAAACACGTACCCTGTCTGGAGCCCAAGTATAAGTCAATTAACAAAAAAAATTATATTTTTCATTAATGACTTTCGGTCGGTTTTTTAATGTGTTTCATCCCAAATCGTTCCCCTCGTCGTGATTTCATGTGCAATAACGGTAGATGGAGCTATTTTCTCTACATGAATGTTAAGACGTATTGTTTAATAATTGATAAATGCATATCTTTGATATTATATTTTGAGTAATGCGTTTTCAGCAGATACAGTGTTAAAAGTAATAAATAAATGTTTAGATTATATTATAATAAAGAGATCGTAACGCATATAGCAAAAAGGAACAATGTTAGACTTACTGCACATTCTTCGCTGTTCTTTCCATTATTATGCAAAATGTTTAGAATGTTTAATACTTAAAAAAATATTCTAGTGTGATACGTTTGTTTTTTTTTGTTTATTAAAGTGTGGATTACAATATTTGTTGTTTTATTTTCACTTTAAGGAGAGAATTAAAGGCGTAACAGCATATAAAATTCACACCTGTATATTTCCAATGCAAGAGTTATAAAATATCAAATTAATATTTCAGGTGTATCTAAACATTTGACACTTTAATCACAATAAAAGTCACAAACCTCGTTACATCTTTAACGTTTATATAAATCTCTTCATCTATACACTTAGATAAGGAATAAACAAACTACAACGTTGACTTGACAATACAGGATGAGTCTTAATGGATGGTCGAAAATATCTCATATTCTTTGTTCGATTTTAAGGGGGTCTCTGTCAGGCAATTATGTTACCATTGCCTATATACATCTAGCCAGACAATCTAACGCTCCCAAATTCTCTACGCTTAAACGACTCAGAATACGTATGCGACATCTGGTGTCTGCGGCGGTACTTAAATCAGAGGTATGCCAGTTCAAATTTGAAAATTTTGGGAAGGGTTCTGTAATCTCGCCTTGGCCCTACCGATTTTTCCGTAGTTGGTTAAAACACCCTAAGTCCCATCTTTAGCCCGAGGCCCGAGTTAGAAAATAGGTAAATATGGTACCTACATATCATTATTCGAATGGTTGAACCAGGGATGTACCTACTTTAGAGATCTACCATGTGTTATTCGAAAAAGGAAAGACTTATTTGTTTAGACTTCTATTTGTCTATCTTGTTGTATATAATTTTATCTTATTAGCGTCAATGGAAAAAATAAATCATCAAACAAACAACTCAATCTACCTAAACTCCTCTACATTTTTAATTATTAAATATTTTATATAGAGCATAGAGGATTTATCAAGGTAGAGGTCTTTATTTACATTTTTCAATATTGGCGTGATAAACAAACCCTCCATACAGTGTTGCCAGGATTACTTTGCTAGTAAATTGGCACATCCTTTTTTTTTGGATGATATCTTGCGAATCTTTACACCACGAGATTACTATAATATCTATTGCTGTCCTACATAATATCTACTCTGTCCAAATAATTTTTGAATGGTGAGTAATAGAACACTTATGACGATAAAAGAAAAAAAAATACGTTATAATGGCCAACTGGTCACAATCGGCAACATTGCAGAATCCTGTGACACGTGGTTTATGTCAGTTTATGACAATTATTTCATGGATTTTTTTTCTGGTTTTAAGAGTTTTCCGGCGACTTTTTCGCTTTTAGCAATCGTTTCTGTGTTTTAATTTGTTTGTTAGCCATGGTGAGACAATGTTTTGTGTGTAGAACTTGGGATTATAAAAATAAATCTAGGAAATTATGTTTTCACCGGTAAGTTCATTTCTGTTTTGTAGTTATGTTGTTACTCGGCTCTTAACCGTTAGCCCTTAGCGTCGTTTGTAGTTTTATTCTATAATTAATCTTTAATCTAAAAAAACTCAATAAATGGGTATAGTAGGTATGTATCAAAAATCATTTAAATATAAAATATTTGAATGTTTTGGTCTGCATAAAAATGCAGACGCATGCTGCGTAAAAATCGTATACTTGTTTCCTTGAAAAATAATACGCCTACTCTCTGTTCAGCGAGGGTTCAATATGACGTCACATTCCTCATCTCATTTCATTAGAAAAAGATCGCCAAAAAGCAAGCGTATTATTAGTTCTTATTAATAATAAAACCACCAGCTAAAGTCAGTTTGACACTTAATGTCAAAATGTCGTCGAAATTTAGAAATTCTGGATTAATCGTCACCGGCAAAAGAGTGTAAAATTTTGTAAAATGGTTACTTGGCCCTACGGTGAAAAGGAACAAATTTTGATATTAAGACTCATTGACTACTTTCAGCGAGAAAAAGTGGTACGAAAAACCAGTAGAAGCAGTGTTCAAGGTAAGATTTTATTTGATGTATTTTTGTATCAGAGACAGACGTTTTTTTTTGTATGACGTTGCAATTTATGACGTAATATTTAAACCTCGCTGAACAGAGTATATGTGTGCTTATGTCATCTGGAGATGTGTCCTAGGAGATTCAAATTGCGCCATATTGTTTTTAGCATTTCTGCTTCCCCTCTACCCGAACAACCCGCAAGCCTCTAAGTATGCGGTTTGTATATCATGGCAAGTAAACAAATACCAATTTATGATTAACTCGCGGCGTCTATTTATTTACTCCATTGTCAATGATATAGAGTTTTTTTTTGGCTTAATCCAGGGACTAATATCATCTATTTTTCTACAAACAGTGAAAAAGTATCATAACAGCGTGTAAAGTCATGAATTACAATCGAGATTACAATATTTTACCATCGCGGCCGAGCTAATTATAATATTAGAAAACGAATTCAAAAGTGAAGTTGAATTTAATAAGGTGTGAAAATATGAGATTTTTTTAATGTTTGTTTCAACAATAATCACGAAAATATTTTTGGTATTACAAATAAAAAATTAGAATTTCAAGTTTTGATATAGTTAATTAGGCATTATTTCTATATTTGCGGAAACTATTGCCAACTGAACTCTTTTAGTGTAACCATAGGTGTTACAAAAGGCTACGTAAAATGGTTTGCAGAAGATATCTTAATTATATTAAAAAAGTTCCCACATAGCAAATTGATAGCCACTGGATATTCAATGGACATAAAGTTGTGGACATGGATATCCTCTATGATATCCAATGGATATCCATTGGACAACCACCCGATATCCATTGTACATCCAATTTGTCGCCCGATCCAACATCCAATGGACTTCCATTATGTACATCCACTGGATGATGGTTGGCACGTAGGCTTCTGGATTCTTGGACCCTTGTGGTTGTATGGCTGGTTGTTATCTTGGGTTCTGGTCCTTTTTTTATTGAAATAAGTTACAGCGGGTGCTTCTCACTTCGTTGTTTATTTTGACGTTTCGACACAAAATTGGTGCGTTAATCAGAGTACTACAACATACGGAATACTTAATTTAAAGTTATATTTGTACACTAGCAGGAAGGAATGGTTAAAGGAATAAATGAAAAAAAAATAAAGATTACTACAAGTACAAATTAAAATGTTGAAACATAAACGTATTTAGGGATGATTAAAGTAAAGAATAAAGTTGGTAACTCGAAGCAAAAGAGCGTCAAAAGTGAAACTTACGATGCATATGGTGATAGGTTAAGAAAGGTAAGAAAAGGAGGAACCGTGAGGGTGATAATGACTTACCACAAAACGACGTACTGTTTTGGTTCGAAGTTTGTTGCAGTTTTTTCTTTTATGTATTGTTACTTTGAAGTCGAGAGTTAAAACTATTTTAATGAAAATTTTGAAAATAGAAAAGTTGCATTATTGCTTTGTACATGCTACACATTGCTCGCCGTGTCGAAACCCTGCGGCTAATCGTCAGAGATATCGTACGGCACGCAGCATGTACTATGGGGAAGTAAAGTATTTTTTTTTAAAGTTTTGGTAAGGAAGCCTATCAATGAAAGAAGATGCAATGGCTAGTAAATTGGTCAAGGTGGTGTTTAGTATACACATATATCGCAAGGTTAATTGTTTTTAATTAAGCAGGTCTGCTGACTGGTGGCTTTCGGTGTTTTGTTTATATTGTTTTGGAATCTAACTATGTATTTTAGGTAAATTTTTGAACTTTGTTGTAAAACGAATAATTCGATATAGATATTGATATATTTACTGATTTTATGCAGAGGGTAGTTACAGTATGTAAGAGTAAATTTTACTTAGGTCATCAGTGTCAGTTTTTGCGTTGAATGGAAGGAATGGTATAAAGGAATAAATGAAAAAAAATAAAGATTGCTACAAGTACAAAATAAAATGTCGAAACATAAACGTATTGAGGGATGATTAAAGTAAAGAAAAAAGTCGGTAACTCGACGCAAAAGAGCGTCAAAAGTGAAACCTACGATGCATATGATGATAGGTTAAGAAGGGGCAAAAGGGTAAGAAAAGGAGGAACTGTGAGGGTGACAATGACTTACCACAAAACGATGTACTGTTTTGGTTCGAAGTTTGTTGCAGTTTTTCTTTTATGTATTGTTAGTTTGAAGTCGAGAGTTAAAATTTTTTTAATGAAAATTTTGAAAAAAGAAAAGTTGCATTATTCCTTTGTACATGCTGCTCGCCGTGTCGAAACCCTGCGGCTAACCGTCACAGATATTGTAGGGCACGCAGCATGTACTATGGGGAATTAAAGTAATTTTTTTAAAGTTTTGGATAAGGAAGCCTATCAATGAAGGAAGATGCAATGGCTAGTAAATTGGTCAAGGTGGTGTTTAGTATACACATACGTCGCAAGGTTAATTGTTTTTGTTTAAGTAGGTCTGCTGACTGGTGGCTTTCGGTGTTTGGTTTATATTGTTTTGGAATCTAACTATGTATTTTAGGTAAATTTTTTAAGTTTGTTTTAAACGAATAATTCGATATAGATATTGATATATTTACTGATTTTATGCAGAGGGTAGTTACAGTATGTAAGAGTAAATTTTACTTAGGTCATCAGTGTCAGTTTTTGCGTTGACGCAATGATTGTTTTTCTTTATGAATACCATTTCATGAAATTCCCTTTTTTTTGTTTTTTTCTGTTTTTAGGACTTTAGCTCTTTTATAAACAAAATAATGCTGATGTTCATTTGCGTGGTGGGTTAGGGCTGTAGGGTAGCTCTTTTATAAACAAAATAATGCTGATGTTCATTTGCGTGGTGGGTTAGGGCTGTAGGGTTGTTTTTGTTGTTGTGTCCATTAATGCGGTTTTTTAAGAACGGGCTAGTCTGCCCGATATTGTGACGCCAGGGCATCCTGTTTGGCAGGGTATTGCGTAGACGATGTTGTTTTTTTTGTCTGTGGGAGTTTTGGGTTTTAGTTTGGTAAAATGTTGGTTAAGTAAATTATGTCCTTTAAAACTGGTTTGGATATTTTCTTTGGAAACTGTATTGCGGATTTTTTCGGAAAGACCAGGGATGTACGGTATAGTTAGATAGTTTGTTTCGGTATTTTTTTTTTTTGGTATGCCTGGTTGAATTGTTATAAAATGTTTGTATTCTTTTTTTAAAGATAGTGTTAATTAAGCTGTAGAGGTAGTTGTTTGTTATTAGGGCGGACTTTGCTTTTTTTATTGCATCGGTTCGGTATTCAGGATCGGAAAGGCCAACAGCGCAGTCGGCAAGGCTGATTATGATGGACTTTTTTGAGGTATAGGGTGATTTGAATTGAAATTTAAGTATCTGCCAGACCAGGTGGGTTTCGTGTACCAAGAGGTTCTTACTTTGCCATTGCTATTATGGAGGGTGAGGTCTAGGAAATTGATTTGCTGATTTTGTTCGATTTCTATGGTAAATTGAATTTTTGGGTGGTATTTGTTGAACTCGTTCAATATGTGTTGGGCGTATTTTTGTGGAGCAGCGAGCAAGCAGTCATCTACATAGCGGAAGAAGAAGGGGAGTTTTACTGTTAGGTTGTTAGATACGGTGGTTTCGAGATCTTCGAGGACTAATTGTGCGATGACGCTTGAGATGGAGGCGCCCATCGCACAGCCATTGATCTGTTTGTAATAAGTGTCATTGAAGACGAAGTAAGTAGAACTTAACTAGTTCTACTGCTTCTAAGAAGTCCTTCATTGGTACGTCCGTGTGTTGTTTAATTTTGTCCCAGTGTTTTTTTATGAGATCAAGGGCAAATTCGATATGGATATTTGTGTACGTCTAAGGATATTAGGGAGTAATTTGTGGGGTAGAAAACGTTAGAAATTTTGTTTTTAAATTGCCAAGAGTCTTTGATATAAAATTAATTTTGATGTACTATTTTTTGTATTATATTTTTTAGAAATTTTGTAAGTTTTTCGAAAGGGGATTGAACACATGAGACGATGGGTCTGAGTGGCATGTCGGTCTTGTGTAATTTTGGGAGGCCGTAAATTTTTGGAGGCAAGACATTGTAAATTTTTAGATCTTTGGCGGTGTTGGGGGATATGTAGGCCATATTTTCCCATTTTTTTATTAAGTCGTTGTTGCTCTTTAGAAATTTATTTGTTGGGTCGTTTTTCATTTCCTTGTATGTAGTTTTGTCTGCCAGTAGCTCATAGATTTTTTTGTCGTAGTCAGTTCTGTTCATGACAACGGTCTTATTTGATTTGTCTGGTTTGAGGACTATTATTTGAGGGTTGTTTTTTAGAAACTGTCTAGTTTCATTTATGCTGCGTTGGAGGTTAATATTGTTTTGTTGTCCAGTGTTTTGTGAGACTTTGTTTTTGTGGGTGTGTATGTGACTGCTGCAAGCGGATCTGATATTGTCTTTTGTTTGAGCTGGTAAGCGGGATATGGCAGATTCGATATTAGCTATGATGTCAGTTACTGGGATTTATTTTTGGTCAGTTTAGGCCCCAATTTCGCCCTACCCATAAAAAACCCAAAAGAAATCCCAGTAACTGACATAATCCCAAGGACATAATTTACTCAACCAACATTTTACCAAACTAAAACCCAAAACTCCCACAGACAAAAAAAGCAACATCGTCTACGAAATACCCTGCCAAACAAGGTGCCCTGGCGTCTATATCGGGCAGACTAGCCAGTTCTTAAAAAACCGCATTAATGGACACAAACAACCCTACAGCCCTAAGCCACCACGCAAATGAACATCAGCATAATTTTTATTTTAAAAGAGCTAAAGTCCTAAAAACAGAAAAAAAAACAAAAGAAAAAGGGAATTTCATGAAATGGTATTCATAAAGAAAAACAATAATTGCGTCAACGAAAAAACTGACACTGATGGCCTAAGTAAAATTTACTCCTACATACTGTAACTACCCTCTGCATAAAATCAGTAAATATATCAATATCCATATCGAATTATTCGTTTTACAACAAAGTTCAAAAATTTACCTAAAATACATAGTTAGATTCGAAAACAATATAAACCAAACACCGAAAGCCACCAGTCAGCAGACCTGCTTAATTAAAAACAATTAACCTTGCGATATATGTGTATACTAAACACCACCTTGACCAATTTACTAGCCATTGCATCTTCCTTCATTGATAGGCTTCCTTACCAAAACATTAAAAAAATTACTTTAATTCCCCATAGTACATGCTGCGTGCCGTACGATATCTCTGACGGTTAGCCGCAGGGTTTCGACACGGCGAGCAATGTGTAGCATGTACAAAGCAATAATGCAACTTTTCTATTTTCAAAATTTTCATTAAAATAGTTTTAACTCTCGACTTCAAAGTAACAATACATAAAAGAAAAAACTGCAACAAACTTCGAACCAAAATAGTACGTCGTTTTGTGGTAAGTCATTATCACCCTCACAGTTCCTCCTTTTCTTACCTTTCTTAACCTATCACCATATGCATCGTAGGTTTCACTTTCGACGCTCTTTTGCTTCGAGTTACCAACTTTATTCTTTACTTTAATCATCCCTCAATACGTTTATGTTTCAACATTTTAATTTGTACTTGTAGTAATCTTTATATATATTTTTTTCATTTATTCCTTTATACCATTCCTTCCTGCTAGTGTACAAATATAACTTTAAATTAAGTATTCCGTATGTTGTAGTACTCTGATGAGGCACCAATTTTGTGTCGAAACGTCAAGATAAACAACGAAGTTAGAAGCACCCGCTGTAACTTATTTCAATAAAAAAAAGGACCAGAACCCAAGATAACAACCAGCCATACAACAAATGTAATGTTTGGTGAATTTAGATCTGTATATGCTTGCTTGAAAAATGATCTGCCTAATATTGTCTGTATACGCTGTTCTTGCCATATGATACACTTATCTTCTTCTAAAGCTTGCTTAAAACTACCCCGTACGGTAGAAGATTTGTTGAGAAATATTGGCTCCCATTTTTCTAGGACTGCATTGAGACAAGAAAAATTTAAAGAATTTCAGACATTTTTCCAGCTTGATCTACACAAAATACTGTTGCCCTGCAATACAAGGTGGTTGTCATTGAAAGCATGCATAGAGAGAGTTTTAGAACAATTTGCTCCACTAAAAGCATATTTCACAGAGGTGGTTTTCACTGATCCATCGAAAACGACTGAAGATATGCTTTTATCCATGAACAATAAATATACCAAAGTTTATCTTCAATTCATGGCATACACGTTAGGTTTACTCAATGATTTTAATGTTTTGTTTCAAACAGAAGCCCTCTTTTGCACAAGGTTAAACCAGAAATAGCTAAGTTGCTCAGAGTACTGTGTTCAAATGTTACAGAATTTTCGTATATAAAAAATGAAGATATATTTCAACTGAATCATTTAGATACCCAAAGATATTTGCCTTTCGACAAAGTCAACTTGGGCGTGGAAGCTTCTAAAAGTTTTAATGATATAAAAAATTATCCAAACGGTGCAGATACTCATCTGTTCCTTCAAAATTGTGTAAACTTTTATGTTGTACTAGTAAGTGATATAAAGAATCGCTTCAATTTCACTAATCCCATTTTTGATGTTGTGTAAGTAGTCGATCCACTATACGCCCAAAACTTTATGGTACATTCTCTGTATTTTAGCCATGTCTTAGAAAGACTGCCAATTTTAAAAGATTTTGTTGATGCCCAACAACTAGACAGCGAATGGAGAGATCATGCTCTCCTAGATCATAGAAATTTGATTAGTGTAGATAGTTTTGCACGTGCAGATGACTATTGGCAGCAAGTATTTTCATTAAGGAATAGTGCTGGAATTAAACTATTTCCTAATTTAAAAGTGGCAATCAATTGTTTGCTAATATTACCATTTTCAAACACTAGTGTGGAGCGAATATTTAGCAACTATAACAATATAAAAACGGATACACGCAACCGATTGAATGCAGATACTGTTGCCAATTTAATATATTCAAAGCAAGGTGTACAGAGTAATGGAGGAGTAGTCAAGTTTGAACCCAGCAATGAAATGTACAGAATAGGTATATGGAAAAAATAAAATATATTTATAAAAAGGATGTTTTATTAATAATAATTTAAAATATAGTTTCCTTTTCCTTGTTATGCAGCTTAGGTATATTATTAAGAGATGGATAAACGGTGGGTAATCTTTATTAAATGTGTGGGTAAAAGTGTCAAATAATGGGTAATTTTTAAATTTGGGTCGGGAAAAATAATAAGTCATGTTGGCAACACTGCATATGAACGCACCCTGTGGACAGAATGGACGCGGCCATAATCAGCATGGCACATGCGTCACTTGAACGTCACAGTTACTCAGATGGAGCACGACAACTTCAACTACACCGGAAAATCACAAATCCACCTCTCTTGTGTCGTAAAGCCCTATCATGACGTCGGGAGCCGAAACGTGAAGCAACAACGTAGGCAGGCTTCCCACTCGACTCTACTCGAACCCAAAATGTTCGAATTATTTTACTAGTCTTAACAACTTCTGTCGGCTTGTTAAGCGCGACAAACAGGTGACGTGGCGTGATTTTGGCCATTGCCTTTGTTCAAAGCTTTGTTTTATATGGGGAATTCCCCTGATTTTTATTAAATAAAAGGTGTTGTAATGAGTTGGGTGATGAAATCTAAGGAAAATGTTAATTGTGACGTCATTACCTGTGAGTTAGAGAAAAACTTCGTTACAACCTGTTTCTCATAAGCTTCGATCGACTATCCAAAAGTTCTTCGATGCGGAAAAAGTCGATTTGGAAATGTATCACAATTACCGAGTATTGTGATACATTTCCGTGTATTGACACAATTCCCGAGTGCCTGTCCAAAGTTATACATAATATAAATGTGGCCATTAATAAGATATCACAATGATATTACTTATTATTAATTATGATGTTATTCGATTAGTTATAATGTGAGCTCTATTTTGTTTTGCTTTAATAATAAGATCAAAACGAGAGGACTCACTGTCAGGGGCGTTTACATTAAACATTTAGCTTAACCCACGATAACTCTCAGATAACTAAAAGTGTAGTACTTACATAATTAATCAGTTAAATAATTAATATATGATTGTAGACTATTCTGGGTCTGTTACTAGTCTAAAGAGCAGTGCCGTGTCATACCTGTAATTAAAAAGTAACCTGAGCCCCTGTTTTTACCTTTAACACGAGTAAGAAACATGTTAATTAAATTATTAAGAATTTAGATAGCTTTTGCAATTAGTGTACTACGTGTCTGTCACCCACGAGTACTATATTTCGCTAAGTGGTTCGGGAGGTACTGAAGGGTTCAAATAGAATAGGAGACAGACGGTGTATTTCAAGCCCATCGCAGGCACACACGTACTGCTAGGATATGGACGGAGTATACACTCAAGCCCATCGCAGGCTCATACGTCCGGCTAGGATACAGACAGTGCATTTCAAGCCCATCGCAGGCACACACGTACTGCTAAGATATGATAAGGACGGAGTATACACTCAAACCCATCGCAGGCTCATACGTCCGACGGCTCAAACATTCCGCCAAAATAGGAATGGAATAGAACAGAATAGAATAGAATAAACTTAACATAGACCGCTCAACCACTCGGCGTCATTAATTCATTATTAATTGTAAAACATTCAATTCAACAGGTAATAAAAGGAACTCCGTAAGAAAACTCACCTCTCTGGCAAAATTCACGCACAAGCAACACCACAACCGACCTCAACGTTTAACTAATACTCGACTATTAATATTTCTTTAAAGCAAATGCCCAAAAGCCTCGATCTAAGCGAGATTATTAAATAAAAATATGGTTCTTACAATAATAAGTCTAACTAAGTTTAATAAAGTTGACTATTAATTGAATTTTGAAATTCAAAATGCTTAAAAGTGTCCCGAAAAAAACCTATTTTATTTCGAAAACGGCTAATTTTATCGAAACAAATGAAGAGTATAGAAACAAAAAAATATAGTAGAGAAAAATGTCCAAGGTATTTAAATATTCAGTTTTTAGCTCCGCAAAATGACACCTGTCAAAGTTTTGGCCCAACGAGTCCGGCAGTCTCCGGCAAGTCCAATCCTGACTACCCTGAGGGCGTAAAACATGTACTGTAGTATGGTTTTACAAGACTTTATGCTCTACATGAAATATAAAAATGTTAATAATTTATACAGGACGATTCAAAAATTAGAACCAAAAAACTAAATCGCTGGTTACCCCTTTAGCACCCTGCATCTCCGTTAGAGAGCACTTTATGAAATTTTTTTATATGACAAACTAGTGTTATTTTGGCCTCCCCTATACGTTCCCGAAATTATGACACAAACTTACCGGACACCCTATATAAATATTTCCAATACAGCTTCAAGAAAACTAGTGAATTTCTAAAATTTCAGAAGTTTGCAAATGTAAAACCACATAAATTATTTCACCCATCGCAGATTCGCAGTCTGAGTCTTCACCAAGTGGTATCACGAATTTTGGAACAATGGAATGCTTTAAGGCTTTTTTCTTGCTTTAATGCTTTAATGCTATTGTGAATGATAAATTGACACAACTACAAAATATCTTATCGATATGTACAGGGATATCATTTTAAGTCGCTCACGCGACTAGCAGCTTTTAACAACTAATGCCGACCTCGGATCCAGAGGGCTAGCGTATTTATTGGCTGCTAGGTTTGACAGATACGACGCCATCTTGATTTTTTTTTTTTAATGGAAACACACATATTTACCCACAGTCTAATAGAGCTAAAGGAGCAGATTATAGAAATATATAACTTCATGTATCTACCTATAAGCATTTTGATTATACAGGGTGGTAAAATTGTTGAATTTCGAAAATCGTGTTAAGTGGCTCACTCGATTAGCAGTTTTCCTATTACACTTTTTAAAAGTTTGATACATGGTGGTCGTATGGCACCTAAATGCCAACCGAAAGAGACAGAGAGCAAAGACAGCAAAATGATGCCGTGAGTTTGCGTGGACTTGAAAAAGTAAACGCCAAACTCGAGGAGGAGAATATCAATATGTAAAGAAAAATCCAAGAGATGGAAATGCGTATGGCCCGACAAACCCAAATGTTAGAAGTCATGCAAAGAAACATGAACAAGATCGATGTAAAAAGGAAAAAGCCAAAGAAGAACGGCAAAGAGATTTCCCACGAGGAAAAAATGATCGTGGATATATTCGAGGAAACACCCGATCAAGAGATGGAAATTGCTGGAAACAGCAAGGACCAATCAACTGAAAAGACATTGGAAAACCTGCGAAAACTGGCAAAAGACAAAAGCGCAACACCAAAGGTCCCACCTGTGGCGTTGAGAAACGCAAATGACCGGCCTTCAATCAGCAAACATCTTGGAAAGACAAAGATTAAATACTGGAAAGCTAAAATAACACGCAATAGACCTGCCAGCAACGTCGACAGATTACCAGCAGCTCACTAAGATGCTGACTGATACAAAAAAGAAGTACCACACGTACACCTTAGTAGAAGACCAAACCGAACGACTGGTTAGAAAAGGCGTACCAATAGTGTACAGCAACAAGGACGTCGAACAGGACCTGGCAGCCCAAGGTATGGTTACACTCTCTGTCCAACGGATGCACCGCTTTAAAGAGAAGAAACCCTTGCCTTTAATGCTGGTGCAAGTGAAGAAGGATATGAGCGAGGCTATGCAGCTGACTCGTTGCTGCGACTTAGCGATCATAGTAGAACCATAAAAGAGACGAAACAGCCCCCAAATGTGCCAACCGATGCCAGCGGTACGGGCACGTGCAGAGGCATTGCACAGCAGCAGCCAGATGCGTAAAATGAGGAGCAGATCACCACTCAGGAGAGTGCAGAAAAACCAAGGAGACTCCAGCCGAGAGTGCAAACTGCGGTGGCTCCCACCCAGCTACCTATCGAGGCTGTAACGAAAATTCCGCTAAAAGAAAACCAGAAAAGGCGACTCAAAAGCAGCAGAACAGCCAAAAAGTTCCAAATAAGAGCTACGCAGCCGCTGCTAGTAGCAGCTAGCCAAAAGCCCGCGCAGGCAATATCTCACTGCCACAGGACCAGTGTTGCCAATTGGCGTGTAATTACACGATTTGCGTGTAATTAGATACACCTGCGTGCAAAAAAAAACATCTTTTAAATTCGTGTAAATTAGTGTAATCTAAGGAGTATAGAACATTTCTTCACACTTCATTTTTTAACACTTTAATCTGGCAGTTTTACTCATTTTTTCTTGATATTATATCCCTTATCGAAATCATGTAATGTAATATCGATATTCAGTCAGGAACTAATAGCTGATAATATACACGCGTTTCCAAGTTGTTCCAAAGTGTACGCCACTGATCAGGATGTAGCGAGTCGCGATCACAAAAACGAAGTACGAACAGACGAACACACAACGTCAGTCTCTCTCTTACTTATTGAGTATGATAATGGAAAACAGAGAAACAAAACTCCCATCACCAATTTGCTTACTCCGAAGACACTGTGCGCACCCGCGATTTAGTGGGAATTGAAAATTATTTTATTATGATGATTAGGCGCTAGTTTCTTCAACTTTCTTGTACCTGATTTTTTATGCGTAAACTCCAGGAACATTGTGTGGTAACAGAATAAATACCTAACTCAAATAGAGAGTGAACTCAGTGAACTATCGGTAATTCGAAAAAAACAAACATCATGGATAAGTGGCTTAAGGTAAGTACAAAAAGATTTATTTTACATTACTTTTTCTTGGAGTGCTTCGCAACTTCAGTACGTGGAGTTCAGCTACATCGAGAAGTCCTGACTCTGAGGTAGTATAATATTTTTATATACGTATATTTATGTATAACTGTACAGGGTGATTCAAAAGTACTCTGACAAACTTCTGGAGGTAATTCCTGGCATTATTTTAAGAAGAAAAATTCTAATAAACGAGAGTCCTTAAGAGCATCGTTGCGAAGATACAGGGTGTTAAAGTTTTATTAAGGGTAACCTTTGTTGTATTAAGGTTAACACCTTGTATCTACGTAACGATACTCTTAAGAACCATCGTTTATTAGAACTTTTCTTCTTAAAATAATGCCAGCAATCACCTCCTGCAGTTTGTCGAAGTACTTTTGAATCACCCTGTATAACCTTGTACGTTCGCCTGCCTCTATATAATATAATTAATAAAATAGATGCTTATGCTTGATCGTCTTGCTTATAGTTGAATTTGGAAAACTCAATTGATGATATTTCTTGTAATTCCTGTGGCAATTCTTCACGAGGAGTAGCCCCCGCAGATTCCGCCGCTGCCGTGGATTCTGATGAGGTAAATCTTCATTCTGAGGTAAGGTTTTTGATTTTATTACAATTTAATATATTCATTATAATTGCCTATTATTTTAGGAAAATTTGGAAAAGCAAGATCAGCAAAATAAAAAACAAGCAACTGAGAAAAAGCAGAAAAGCAAATCCTTCAATTTTGTTGAATCCTGGCTCAATGTGCCTGAGTTCAAAGGTTGGCTTATGAAGTCTAGCCATAAAAATAAAATGGCATATTGTAAAATATGTCAGTGTAATATTCTGGCCCATAAAGCTGTTATAAAGAGACATTCATTATCTGAAAAACATAAGCAGAATTTTCAGCAAGTTGCTCAAAACAAAAAAATCTCAGATCTATGTAATAATTCTCCTTTAGCTAAGAATATTAGAAACGCTGAATTGAAATTATGTGCGTTCCTTACTTCAAAGGATTTAAGCTTTTCAGTGATAGATGTTCTTACTCCTCTTCTAAAAAATATTTTTCCTGATTCTCATATTGCCAAAGGTTTGAATTTAAAAAGAACCAAAGCAACAGCTGTGGTAGTAGATAGTTTAGGAAAAGAATTTTTAAAAGAACTTTACATAAAGCTAAGAAGTCCTGGAATATTTTTTTCAATTATAATGGACGAAACAACCGATATTTCGGTAAAAAAGCAGTGTTCCTTTACAGTAATTTATTTTGACTCGTCACGGAATAAAGTGGTTACAGAATTTTTTGATTTAATAGAAACTAATGGTAGTAGTGCTATAGAATTATTTAATATGCTTAAAGAGACAATTACATGTAAAGGCATACCTTTTGAAAATTTTATAGGATTTTCTTCTGATACAGCGAATGTTATGGCAGATGCGCATCATTCTGTGTTCAGTCTAATAAAATCAGAATTTCCTAACGTAGTTTGCATAAAGTGTTCGTGTCATATGTCACATTTAGCTATCTCAAAAGCATGTCTTCAGTTGCCTAGATCTGTAGAAGACCTGATAAGAAATTTGGGAAGTCATTTCTCTCGAAGTTCTCAAAGGAAAAAGAAATTTGAAGAGTTTCAAATTTTTTTCAAAGTAGAAATTCACAAAATTCTTTTCCCAAGTACTACGCGGTGGCTGTCGATCAAAAGTTGTGTAGATAGAATCCTGGAGCAATTCGACCCCTTAAAACATTATTTAAGATCCAAAGTTTTTGACGATCCTTCTGTGACTACAGAACAAATGTTATCCGCTACGGAGAATTCATTTACTTTGGCGTATTTGGAATTTATGTCCTACGTTTTGTCTCTTATGACAAATTTTAATACGCTCTTTCAATCAGAGACTCCCTTGCTTTATAAGGTTAAACCAGAGACAGAACAATTACTGAAAATCTTATGTAGTAACTACATTGATATCCAAGTAGTTAAAACACATGACATTTTTACACTTAGACAGGATGATCCCAAATTATTTGTCGATTTAGATAAAATTTATCTAGGCACCAATGCAACTTCTACGTTAGAGATTCTAAAAAGAAAACCCGATATTGAAAAAAAGGACATCGTAACGTTTTATAAAAGTAGTTTGTCGTTTTATATTGAATTAGTCACACAAATTAAACAGCGGTTTACATTTGATGATCCAATATTTAGTTTTTTAGATATCATTAATCCAGTAGTTGCACAATCTTTTAAAATGCAATCTTTGACTGACATCGCAAATCGATTCGAAGTACTAAAGAATCATATTCCAGACATTCAGGCATTAGATGACGAATGGATGCGACATGCGTTGTTAGACTTTCAACATTTGAACCTGCCGTCTAACGAACCCGAACAATACTGGTAACAAATATTTAAGCTAAAGAATCCAGCAGGAATAGAATTATTTCCTAATCTGAAAAAGTGAGTTCTCTTCTTCTTGTTTTGCCGTTTTCAAATGCAAGTGTAGAAAGGGTTTTCAGCAATGTTTTTAATATTAAAACTGATAAAAGAAACCTTTTAAATACTAGTACCTTAAAAGCGATATTGGCAACCAGACAAGGTGTTGCCAATCAGGGTGGTTGTGTGAGCTTTAAACCAAGTGACAAAATGTTAAAAGCGAAGATATGGGAACCAAATCAGGGTTAGAGAAAGAGGGAGAAAGCGTTAAGAATTTAAAGGTTTTTATTAATTTAAAATGATATATGTGAATAAGGGCCAAATAATGGCTAATTAGTACAGTGCATGACTAATTATTATATATACATATAAAATATATCTACCAAATGGTATTTGTTTCAAATTTTGAATGTCTCTTGCCTTTTCTTGTGCAATATACTTAAGTACACATATATAGTTAATTTGTTATTTGTTTTGTAAAATAAATGCGTAACTTATTTATTACTATACAATTTTATATAAATTAAATATACGGGGTGTTCATTATATCTAGTTGGCTGTGAAATGTCAAAAGAAAAGGATGGAGAAACAAAAGTCCATTTACTTTGATTATGTCATCCTTTTCTGTCAAAATTGTATAGCCTGCTAGATGAAGTTTTATAATGAACACCCCGTATATATATATATAAATATATTGTATAATATGTGAACAAGATACGTTATGACAAATACAGAGCGTATTTTCTCAGGATCAGCCTGATAATAACTACGAAACTACGTCACTGACCAAATCAGGTTTAAAGGCGGGATCGTGTATTTTCGGATATTTTAGAAGAGCTTGACGAATATTTTATAAAGTTGATATTGACAACACTGCACAGGACTTCGCTCAAGCGGCACAACAAACGCAAGAAATGCTCTCAGCATTTTTTGCTAAATTTGCGGTGTCAAAGCTTAAATAATTTTCTTTTCTATTTCAGAACCACAAAAGCCAAGACCCCCCCCCCCCAAAAAAAAAAAAAAGAAGAGAAAAACAAATCATCCACCTACGAGACATTTTTAGAGAATTTATTCTCAAAGACCGTGTAAAACCTACCGTGGTTAACTGGTCCTAACCAGCTCTTTCCACATCCCGCTCACTCACCAGGGTGAGCTTCCTATCCACCCAATCAACCCAACCCCACCTTGAAGTGTTACAAAGACATAGCAATTGCAAATTGTTATATTATTTGTTTCACCTCAAAACCGACAACCCGCAAGGGTGACAGCCGACAAAGAAAGAAGTGTCCAGGAGTACAGGAAGAGCGCCTGAAGAGCCCCAGTTTAGAAGTACCCCGGCGGGGTACTTCTAAACAGGACCCAGAAATAACCAGCACTCAGGACTGGGCAATTTTTAAGATTGTACAGAAGGGAGACAAGTGGCTGAAATTTCTGTTACAGACTGGTCCTGTCTACAGCGATAATAGTAGTTCTGTCTAGTAATAATAGATATTTCTGTCAGGTTTGATGTATATCATATTGATGAGCTCTAATAAGAGCAAAACCGGTCTATGGTTCCTCTGCCTGATAGAGAAATGAGTTTGATACTCTGCTGAACGTCGTCCCCAGACAGTATAGGTACGAATCTCGGCCATCTGTCTCTGCGAAGCGACACCTTCGGCAGTAAACCGGCTTGGTTTCACTTCACTGTAAAGCTGTTTTGTTCCTTGTTGCTTTGTTTTTAGTATGAAATGTTATAAAAAAAAACTAATAATAATTTATTACATTATAAAGTTTTATCTGAAAATCGGATACTTTCAGGTACAATATCGGTATCGGTTTTAAAGGATCGCAAGTATCAATATCTGAAGGTTGGTATCTGCCCAACCGTACCTGAGGCTACATGAAATGGTTTTTATTTATTCACTCGAAAACGATGCGTCGTGCTACAAAAAAACCTGAAGCGAAGAACTCTTCAGAGATAAATGGGGAAACAAAAACTTAAATTTCATAAAAAAAATAGCATACCACTTTTTCTTCAAATAATATGCGTCGTCGTGCTAGTATGCATGCCACTGGCAAAAATATAAATGATTTTTGTATTGCGAAATGTGTGCCTTGCATAGCAGTGAAAACATATTAAAAACAAACAATCAAGGCATATATATTTTGAAATTCTAACTTCAATACCCTGTAGCTTTTTAACGAAGCTCAATAGTTAACTCAATTGTATGACAGACCCCCTTAAAATTGTTCTAAGAATATGAGATGTTACTTTCGACCACCCTATGACTCACTCCGTATAATGTTTTTCGAGTAGTTAAATTACCGGTATTTTTCTTTAATTTTGGAATCGAGATACAACGACTTAAAAACGCTATTTAGTCGTAAACTGGCACAAAACTGCTAACGACTTCTTTAGTTTAAGTTTTTAAAGACAACCACATATTCATAAGACTGCGCTAAAAATTATACGATCTAGTAAAAAATGTTTTCAGATAGAGGTAAAACCAAAAATTTTAAATTATGATAAAGTTAATTAAAACGATATAAAAAAAAACAAGCCCTAAGTATTCATAATAACCAACGACACAATATTAATTACCATTTCGGATATTTAACATTCACCCTGCGTATCCACAATAGACATAGATGAATAGAGTAGAAAAAAATACTAAAATATCTGATAATGTTTACCGCCCACGTAATCCTTGATATCTTAGCAAAGGCAATTTTGAGCAGTTGGTGGAGCGTTCAAATCGACATCTCCAAAGTTTCCACGTCGATTTGGCAACAAAGCTTTATCCACTGCATTTTCCATCCGAAACATCACCTTTTCGAGTAAAGTTTCGATTGCCCGAGAAACGTTTTGACCCGTCGCCGCTGACGTTTCTAAGTATGGAAGCCTAAAATAATACGAAGTTGTCCTACAGGCCTGCTTATTAAAGGAATGTATATATAACGCAATACCCATTTTGTTCAGCAAATTCCCGTGCTCTCCATTCAGATATTACTCTCCGGTCCTCCAAGTCGGCTTTGTTCCCGCATAACACTATATCTGGTGTATCACAGTAGGCATGAACCTAATTACAAAACAATCCAATGAAAAAACACTATAAATTCAACCTAATGTTAGGAGGAAGTATTAATTTTATTATAAATGTGAATAAAATAAGCTGTAATTACTTGAAGGCTAAACCAATTAAGCAACACTTCAAGTTTAAAATACATTAACCTCGACTTTGGCCACTTTGTACAACAAAGGCAAATGTTTCCTAATAATAAACATTTTTATTAGAAAGTGATTTAGCCTGCAACTGTTTATGTAAAATTAAACTAAAGTGGGTGGTTGTGACGTTCATCAAGACCAAGTTTCAAAATAAAAACTAAAGGTGCAAACCTAAGTGTATGCAATGTGTGGTGGCAAAATAATTGAAAAAAAGCAGGAGTTAAAATGACTAGATATCCTCATACCCTGAGTTGTTCTATCCAATTACGAATTTCAAGAAACGACTGTTCGCTAGTTAAATCAAATAGCAGTATAAAGCCCATAGCATCTCTATAAAATGCTGTGGTTAGGCTGCGGAACCTATTAAAAAATGTGTTCTAACTGCCTACTCACTAGTTCTAAGATCTATTTAATAACAGTGCGGTATAAAGCTATAAAACTAGGCTACTTACCTTTCTTGTCCTGCAGTGTCCCACAATTGCATGTGCACCCTGTAGTTGCGCCCTTTTGACTGATAAACCTAGAAAGTAAATATTTCCAGTAAACCCGAACAAATTTAAATATTACTGAAACACGTACTAGACGTTTTTCACGAAAATCAATGCCAACTGTCGAAATGAATCTTGAATTGAATGTACCATCTGTATATTGATACAAAAAGCTAGTCTTTCCTACTCCTGAGTCTCCCAGTGCAAGAAATTTCATTAAATAGTCATAATCCATCTTAGATTCCTAAAAATACAAATATGATATAAATTATTTAATTGCATCCAATGTTTTTGTAATAATTCTACTTTCCATGCTATTAGTTAATAGTAGGAATCTGAAGTAAAGGTATCGATAAAACATTCTACCTTACAAATTAAGTAAACTTATGTCTTGGTACCTATATGTCTTGTAAATCATATGTTCAAAAAATAATGGGTATCTTGTGAAACTAGAATCAGAATTCATAAATCATGTTGATTGCAGTTTCACAATATCGTATTTAGGCATGCCCAGTATAGTTCAAAAAATCTGATTCAAAAATAGGAAAAAATATGCAATTTTTGGGACTTCTAATATGCTGTAAAAGGTGTTGTAAAAGTGTCTGTTTTAAGAGATTTTACTTAATACGTAGAATTAGTCCAAATTTTTTATCATGAAATAGATATTCAAAATACCATTTTAGAGATAGCCATAGTGTACCCACTTAAACAAGACGCCCTGTATATTCCAGAAAGATTAAAGAGCTGGTATCTTGAATTCTGATTAAATTATTTGAACATTGATTATCCTTTTAATGACCTGAATGGATATTTTAAGTGTCGATTAATCTGAAACAAGTATCAAATGCCAACATACGTTGATTCATTTTAATCAACGTATGTGAGTATTTGGGTAGCGCAGCCGCTAAATTTTTAACCGTCGGTTGCTAACGTAATATTTTGGCACTTTGACATTTTGTCATTTGATATTTGTTTTGCAGGTTCCAGGAACAGAAAGCTTTCTATGCATGCGACGCAATAAAACTGGGCTCAGGGGCTCGGCATTCGGCAATAAACAATCAACAACTAATTTCGAAAATCAAGAATGCCAACAAGTAGTGAAATAATCTGATTAGCTAATCGAACACCCAAAAACGTACCAAAATAATCAATATTAATCGCGGTTTAATCGGACTGTAACATTTGACCGATGATTACTTGATCAGTTTTACAATCCATGAAGTAGAGTGTGTTCATTTAAAAATCGTCATTTTGAAATGTTCTGAAATGTCAAACGAGAAAGATAAAGAAACAAAAGTCTATTTACTATTATGTCTATTATGTCATCACCAAAACTCTATTATGTCATCCTTTTGTGTAAAAAAAATCAGAGCTTTCTAGATGACATTTTCTAATGAACGACCCGTAGATTCATGACAGTGCTTATTACCTGAATTGGAGTTTTGGGGGAACTTCTGATATAGGAGTATGTAGAGAAACGTCATACCTCAGGACATGTTTGGTGTTTGTTTTGCTATTTTGCCTGGTTCAATAGATATTTAGTTTTTTCTCTCTACAAGTGGTATTTTTTAATACTAAGGCCCCAATTTGCCCCATGGTACAAATATTGATAAAATTTTCATATAGAGTATAAATAATACATGTAGGGCAATCTACATATACATGCGTTATGGCTATAAAATTAGACAGATCTACAGTGGCTAACAGAAAGTAAAAATGTTTTCAAATATCCAAGAGTTAATTGAATGTCTACAAATTAAGTGACGTAGAAAAAAAATTTATGGAAGATTTTTGAAGTCCGCTACCTGATTATTGCAGCTGCTCCTGCGAAATGATACCTCGGGACCTTTTTCTGTTCTTCTTTATAATAATAATAATAATAATAATAATAATAATAATAATAATAATAATGTGGAGAGAAAGAAACGTAACATCAGTATTGCATATATTGATTACAAAAAGGCTTTCGATATGGTTCCTCATAGCTGGCTTAAAAAAATTCTTGATATCTACAAGGTGCACCCCAAGATACAGAAGTTTCTCGCATTTGCAATGACCAAGTGGAAAACCAAAATACAAATCAAGACGACTAAAGTATTTCTAGAAACTGACCCAATTAATATCAATAGAGGTATTTTCCAGGGTGATGCCATGAGTGCCTTATGATTCTGTATGTGTCTGAATCCTTTATCCAAGGCCCTAAACAACTCCCAATATGGATATTAAATTAAAGGCAGAACTATACTGTATACGATAAACCAACTGATGTACATGGACGACATAAAGCTCTATGGGTCTAGCGCAAAACAGCTGCAAGAACTTCTAACTGTCGAAAAAGTGTCATCTGATATCTCAATGAAATTTGGAATAAATAAATGTAAAACAATCCACATCAAAACAGGGAAATGGGCTCTGCCAGATACAAAGGACACCCTATCCTAGCAAATTCTAGAGCCACTAGATACTTCTGAACAGTACAAATATCTAGGGTTAGACCAAAACAACATACTGGATCAGACTACGCTAAAACAAGAACTTGTTGCAAAATACAGATCTCGTCTCAAGTTATTACTTAGATCTAGGCTAAACTCAGGAAATTTATTTAAGGCTATCAACACTTTTGTCATACCGCTTCTTGTGTACTCTTTTGGAGTAGTAAAATGGTCTGACACCGACCTAACCAATCTCCATATTGCTACCAGGGTACAACTCAGCAAACACAGAAAGCTACACCCAAAATCATGTACCCAGAGATTGACAATCACAAGAAAAGACGGAGGTCGGGGGCTAATTGATCTGCATGAAATCCATGAAACCTAATTAAATCATTAAGATCTTATTTCCACAAAAAGGATCATCCGCTACATAAGAGTATTTGCGCCTTGGACAAAAACTACACTCCGCTCAATCTAGCGAGTCGAGTTGAAGTTGATTCTGTGAGCAGGACCGAGATAAAACTAAAGGAATGGGCAGAAAAGCAGCACCACGGGAAGCACTATGGAATTGTAAATCAAGAACATATAGACAAAAAACTTACATTCTAGTTTTTGCGGAATGATCAGCTTTACCCCGAAACGGAGGGCTTCATAATTGCTATACAAGACCAAGTGATAGCCACCAACAACTACAGAGAATATATCATGAAAGACGTCACTACCAACAACGATAAATGTAGAAAATGTCATCAATTCCCAGAGACGGTCGACCATATAATATCTGGTTGCAAATTATTCGCAGGAATTGCTTATACTGATAGGCACAACTCTGTGGCTAAAGTTGTCCATCAAGCCCTAGCCTTGAGATATGACTTGCATACATACACAAGCCCATACTATACTTACTCTGCAGAACCTGTATTAGAAAATAAAAACTACAAACATCTATATGACGTAGACATTCACACAGACAAGACAGTAATGCACAATAGAACTGACATCGTCTTTCAAGACAAGGTATCAAAGTCAACATACCTAACTGATATAGCCGTTCCATCAGACCAGAATACTCTGAAGAAATACTCAGAGAAGAAAATCAAATATCAAGAGCTCGCCATTGAAATTGAGAGGCTATGGAAACAAAAAACGGTTCAGATCATGCCTATTGTTATTTCTGCGACAGGGGTTACCCCATCCACATTTGCTAAATATCTGGACGAGCTGGATCTACGCAGGGATATCCATTCAGTGGCACAAAAAGCAGGTATACTGCATATATGCAACATCATGAGATCGTTTCTTAATGAAAAATAACTTCTGATCGACTTGGCTGAGTCCCGTCTATCAGAGGAAATTTACCAGCTAAACATCTAGCTATAAATACTTAACCAGGAATAACGTATAATAATAATAAGCCTTGATTGCGTCTGTATGCAAGTCATATACTATACTTGCAGAACCTGTACTATAAAATAAAAATTGCAAACTTCTATATGACGTAGACATTCACACGGATAACACAGTAATGCACAATAGACCTGACATCGTCTTTCAAGACAAGGTATCAAAGTCAACATACAGCCAGGAACGACGCATAATAATATAATATTCTTTATTGCCATCCAATTCCTCCTGAGAGATTAGCAACGTCGAAATCAAAAAACAAAAGTACAGTAGAGTCCACTTAAATGTTAACATCATAAAGACACTCATCAAGTAGGTATTCGGTAGTTTTTTGTTCAAATTTATGTAGATGATTTTCTGACTTTATGTAGTCAGGAAGTCTGTTATATTCCCTTACAGCTTTATGCAGAAATGTTTTTTGGAAGAATACCGATATGTAATTCGGTACACTCAATATTTATATAATACTGCATAAGGCTGTGCGTTCGTTTCAATGAGGGTCGGATTGTTTTTGACAAAGAGAATTAAGGCCAATATATATAAACATGGCAGGGTTAGCAGTCTTAAATCTACAAAATGTGATCGAGCTGACTCACGAGGGCGCAATCTCAAGAAACATCGAATAATTCGTTTTTGGGCTTCGAAAACCGCCTGGGCTCCCTAGATGAACCCCAGGACGCTTATTCTATAGGAAAGAGTGAAAGTGAGAATTGCTGGCCAATGAAATTGGTCAACAGAATTTTTTGACCAATCAAGGTTGTCAAAATTCTCACTTTCACTTTCACTCTTTCCTATAGAATAAGCGTCCAGAACATTATGCTGTATGACAGCACAGGCTGCACCGAGGGAAAGTAAAGCTGTCGCAGAGAATCCAGAGAAACCTGATTACCAGCTTAGTCCCGAGTCCAGATATACCCCTAAAAACTTTGTGGTGTCAATTCTGGAATAGACCTCCCATTACATCTTACGTATAGCGATCCCTCCTTTCCACCTTTTCTGCCAAAAGGCAACAAGCCAGTTTTATCAGAGTTCAGATTTAGAAAACTATGATTACACCAGTCTTGCGTTGAGACCACAGTACGGGTACATGTTGCTGCCAGGAGTGTCAGGGTGTCAATATTTTTGTTTGCCAAGACCACCGAGGTGTCGTGGGCATACTGACACAGAAGTCCAGGGTCCAGGTGCTGACCCATGTCATTTACATAAATAAGAAACAGTATGGGACCCAATATTGAGCCTTGTGGTACCCCTCTACTTAGAATTGATGGATCAGAGAATTGGGTTACTCCATCCTGCGTTATACACACAGTCTGTTCCCTGTTGGCAAGATAAGACTCTATTAACTGGGCAGAAACTCCCCTGGTCGCACATGCACTCGCACTCTCAGCAGCCTTCCATGATCAAGCATGTCAAAGGCCCTTGCGAGGTCAAAGAATATACCAGCAACATTGATGTTTCTATCCATCTTCTGTAAAATGGCCATTTGTGTTGAGTGGTTAGGTCTAAAGCCGTACTGACTGCTGGTTAAAACGTTGTGGTTTTAAAGAAAATGGGAGGGGCACTCTAACACTGGAAATGTTAGAGTGCCGTAATAAGGGTTGCAGCAAACATCGCAGCTATTGACTGCGCATCCTCCTCCAGGAGGATCCTACACTATTTCGGTCCTTTAAGGTAATTTAGGTATCTTTGTGATTGAATTTGTTTCACTCGGTTCTGTAGATATTCCAGGCCGTCTTTGTAGCATTTCGAGAGTTAATGATTTTATTTTCATTTAGAGTAATTCTATAGTTTCTTAAAAACTTCCGGTAATTTTTCCTTTCTATTTTGTATAAGTCCCTGATATAGTCAGAGTGCTGGCAAATTTCTGGATGACTCCAGTTTGGCTTCGTCTTCTTTACCCTATGAGTGCATCGCAGAAGGCACCGATCAAAATAGTAAGAAAATGTTTGTGTAAAAAAGTTGTATTTTTCATTAACACTATTGCCGCTATAAACATCTTCCCATGTTTCATTCTGAAGCTCTTGCTTACACTATAGCTATGTTAGCTTCCATAAAGAAGCGCCTTTTTTTAAAGTTTGGAACCTCTGGTGTATAATAAACTTAACCTATCCTAAAGAAATACAGAAGTAATTAATATAGCATGTATGTATACAACAATAATGTAATGAAAGGCAAAGTACAACTAAACTAACTGCAACAAGGTCTAGAGGCAGACCATGGAATGCCGTAAAGGACAAGTAAACCTGAACTAGCCAAACCCAACGAAAAACAAAACTGAACTCACCTGAACACAGGAAAAACAGAACTGAACTAACCAATAACAAAGCAAAACTGAATTAACCTAACCAACAGAGCCCACATTTATATGCAGCAATCAACATGCTCCATAATGGCCCTAAACAGCTGCTGCGACAACAAGCAGCGGCGGCCCTAACAGGCAGCCCTAAAGACAACTACAAATGGAATCGTCATACCAAAGCATAACTGAACTAACCAAAGACAAAGTAAAACTGAACTAACCTAACACACTTAATGTATAGCAAGCAACAGGCTCTGCAACAAGGCCACCATAAAAAACAAGTAAAACTGGACTAACCAAATCAAAAGAAAACATAACTAAAACTGAACTAACTGCGATAAGGCCCAGATCTGTAAAGGACAAGTAAACCTGAGCTAACTAAACCAAATGTGTTGTAGCTCGGGTGAGCCACAATAGACAGCAGGTTGTGGTGGAGGACTATGTCCACTCACATCGAATACAAATACAAATACAATACAACTAAACCAAAAGAAAAACATAACTGAACTAACCTGAACGAACTTAACCAAAAGCAAAGTAAAACTGAACTAGAGTTTTACTTTGCCTTAGGGCCGCCTGAACTTAAGGGCCATTACTGGATCTGATACATACTTAACTAACAGCTTCTGAAAAGGCCTAGTTTCTTGATATTGAGAGAGAAACTGGCAACCTAGCTGCCGTAATAGGTGACAAGGGCAGCTAACACAAAGTAAATAAATTGAAATTAATTATGAATGCACCATGGGCCCTGAGGTATTAAAATGTAAATAAACCATTCAACTTTGGTATTTTTTATTATGTTTTCAGTACAATTATGAATATTCCCATTTTTCTTTTGCTTTAAACTACTTAATTTGATGCCGTCTTAATTGTAAATTTCAAAAAAGCCTCAAAATTCCTTAATGCTTAATACCGACCAGCACCCTAATTTGGGTGAATTTCAAAAGTGATCAATAAATTTACCGGTTACATCTACCGGTAGATCAGTGGTAATTCCGGTTAAATCGGAATTTACGGTCAATTGAGAAACGGTTTGATTCACCAATGACATTTTTTTTTAATGGCTGTCAATCTCAACGGTAATCTTGTTTTGTTTGTTGTTATTACTGTTCTTCTCGTAGCGAAATCGATATTATTAAGATAATTTTTATTTGTAAGAAGTTGTTTTGTTAGTGGTCCTAGTCCTAGCTCCTTAGGTACCTACCCCAGTTCATATAAAAAATTATGATTTCTTGTGGAAATCAGGGACATTTTTAACGTGGGACACATAACATACGCATAAAACTGTATGCATTGTATAAACCAGTGTTAAACAAACTTGCTTATGCCCTTCTAGATACCTACTATAAATGTTTTGAAGAACTAGGCTAGAACCCGTTCTTAAAATGGACCCATCCTCTCCAAAAACCCGCTTCCACGATTTCAATGTCGAGTCGGCCATTACAATTTACAATTATTATTAATTATTACCAACTACAAAAATAAACAACACAACTAGGTAGTTATAAAATTTAAATTTAGAAATGTTTATTAAATTTCAGACTGTAAATTGTAAAAACATTTTAGTGTTATGTATGTTTATAGAAAGGCCACGGGCACGAACTGTCAATACTGACATTTTTTCCTTTAATCTACCGAAATTCGACTTCTCTAAACCGGTACATTCGGTGAGCTACCGGTAGCGAACCGACAATTCCACCGGTTAATTTAGAAACGGTCACTTTCTGGTATATGGTGAAAATTGAAACGAAATGGTAGCTGACCGGTTTAACCGGTGGATCCACCGGTGAGTTTTGGAATTCACCCTTTTTGTAGATAATGGTCAGATATCAATATGTGACAGTGGCGGCTCGTCCTAAGGTTTACAGGTTTGTGCAACACCCAAAATTTTGAGCTGCCGATGATTTTTTTTATCCTAATTTTTTATTTTATTTTTTATATTAACTATACAGAATAATAGATATGTATATAGATCATTGACAATGAAGTAAATAAATAGACGCCGGGAGTTAATCATAAATTGGCATTTGTTTACTTGGCATGATATACAAACGGCATACTTGGAGGCTTGCGGGTTGTTCGGGTAGAGGGGAAGCAAAAAATGGCCGACGTTGCTAAAAACAACATGGCGCAATTTGAATCTCCAGATGACATAAGCACACATATGCGTATCATATTTTTTTATTTTTGATTCCTGCTGTTCAAGCAAACAAGTATACGATTTTTACGATTATGGGATGCAGACCAAAACGTTCAAATATTTTTATATTTAAATGATTTTTGATACATACCTACTATACCGATTTATTGATTTTTTTAATAATAGAATAACAATACAAAGGACGCCAATGGCTAACGGCGAAGGTCGGAGTAACAACATAACCACAAAACACAAATGAGCATACCAGTGAAAAGGTAATTTCCCAGATTTATTTTTATAATTCCGCGTATTACGTATATAATTACGATTTTTACGCAGCATGCGTCTGCATTTTTATGCAGACCAAAACATTCAAATATTTTTATATTTAAATGATTTTTGATACATACCTACCATACCCATTTATTGAGTTTTTTTAGATTAAAGATTAATAATAGAATAAAACTACAAACGACGCTAATGGCTAACGGTTAAGAGCCGAGTAACAACATAACCACAAAACACAAATGAACGTACAGGTGAAAACATAATTTCCTAGATTTATTTTTATAATCCCAAGTTTTACACACAAAACATTGTCTCACCATGGCTAACAAACAAATTAAAACACAGAAACGATTGCTAAAAGCGAAAAAGTCAGCGAAAAACTACTAAAACATTCAGGAAACCAGAAAAAAAATTGAGAAGTTGGCCATCTCAAACGTATTTTTTTTTCTTTTATCGTCATAAGTGATCTATTAATCACCATTCAAAAATTATTTGTACGGCAATAGATATTATAGTACTCTCGTGGTGTTAAGATTCGCAAGATATCATCCAAAAAAAGGATGTGTCAATTTACTAGCAAAGTAATCCTGGCAACACTGTATGGAGGGTTTGTTTATCACGCCAATATTGAAAAATGTAAATAAAGACCTCTACCTTGATAAATTCTCTATGGTATAGAAAATATATAAAATTTATTATTATATATTGTACATGTCTGTGGAATTAGCCCGCGAAACAATAATCATGATGTACCCCGCGGAGTCCGTCGATTTCAATAAAATCAGGCCCGCGATCATGTATAGGATAGAAAAAGCGGCAACGAGACTGCTATTTGCACTCCAGGGCGCTTATTTTTAAGGAAGGAGTGAAAGTTAAAGTGACAATTTTGACAACCTTGATTGGTCAAAAACTTCTGTTGACGAATTCCATTGACCAGCGATTCTCACTTTCACTCCTTTCTTAAAAATAAGCGCTCAGGACGCTTATTCTATAGGAAAGAGTGAAAGTGAAAGTGAGAATTTTGACAACCTTGATTAGTCAAAAAATTCTGTTGATGAATTCCATTGGCCAGCAGTTCTCACTTTCACTTTCACTCTTTCCTATAGAATAAGCGTCCAGCTGTGATCTTTTCTTTCCACTGTTTTACTGCGGTCCGCCAGCGTCCACGTGATAATATGCCCGCCCACCCGGTACACTCGGTAAGACCTGTGGTGTTGCAATTTGAGAGCAATCAAATTATAAATCGTGCGCGGGCGACGCTTGTACTGGCCGGACGTGGAGTTTCACCAATTTAAATTTAATCATGAATTCGGTGGAAAGTTTAATTGCAATGGACTTTCTGTTCAAATAAAAGCTACGTGAGTATTTATTACTATTTAATATAATTTAATAAGAATTTCATAAAAATAAATAGTTTTATTCTTATAGAAACGAGAAACAACCAGCATTTAAGGGCCATACTCGTAGCCATCGACCCAAAAGAAAGGTCCCTTTTTTTTATTTTATTACAGTAGCGTCGCGATAGTCCGAACCTGCGGTAATCCGGATGCTTCCATAATCCGGAGGGTCTACCTATTCTTATAAAGTACGTTGTAGTCCGGATTTTGCATGCTTTGCCAATCCGGACGAGCTTTCGTCATAAAAATTCAAATATAAAAATTACAAAACACCTGTTCAGACGTGTCGCGTGGCTTCTTACGTGGACAGTAAACAGTAATATGTAGTCTCAACAAGACAGAGAGCGCACTGCGTAGTTTGAATAATCAAAGGGTCTAATGTGCCTACTATAGCAAAATAAAATGGCACTTCGTAAACGCTCGCGTAAACGTAATCATAAAACTTTGACTCTCAAAGAAATGTCTAGTATTATTGATGAATTAAACAAGGGATTTAGTGGAAAAGCCTTAGCTTCAATAATTAGTGACATTAAAAAAAATCTGATTACTGTTTCTTGCAGACATGTATTACAATGTGTTTCCGTTCCAGGAAAAAAGAGAACTTTAAAGGAAGCAGAATATCCGAAGATGGAGAGTAAATTACACGCTTGGTTCCTAGATCTCAGAAATCGGCCATCCAATTTCTTCAGAATATTTAGCAGCAAAAGCTAAACAACTCTACGTAAAATACTACAGCAATGAAAATTTTAGTGCAAGTAGGGCCTGGCTTGCAAACTTTCGAAAGAGGTACGGTATCCGGCGCCTGAAAATCTGCTGTGAAAAATTATCCGGTGATAATGCTGTTGTTCAACTATACGTCGATGAACTAGATGCACTGATAAAATCTCTTAACCTACTGTCATCTCAGATCCACAACGCAGATGAGTCAATGGAAGTTGCTTCTGGACCAAACGCTGGTCAGCAGCAAAGAAAAATCCGCCCTCGGTAGAAAGACCCGTAAAAAATTAAAAAGATTCCTGGCAAGTTGTAATTCTGATGGCAGTCACAGACTGAAACTTTCAGTAATCAGGAAATCAAAAAACCCTAGAGCCTTCAAAAATGCCATGCTACCTGTGGTCTATAAATCTAGTGTCAAGGCTTGGATGACTTCACCTGTTTTCAAACAATGGTTTGATGAATGTTTTGTTCCAAAGTAAGAAAGTTTCTGAGAGATAAAAACTTGCCCGAGAAAGAGCTGTTATTGATCGATAATGCATCCAGTCATTGCAACGAAAATGAACTTTGACTAGCAATGAGAAGGATCTGGTCAAATGTCTCAAAACCATAAACTTGAAAATGGCTGTGTGACTGCTTCATAGAGCTTGGGAGAAAGCACCATCCTCTGCATTGGAAAAATGCTGGAAGAAGATTCTCAAGCCTCTAGACGAGTCTGAAGATGATCCAGATGATTTGTCACCTTCAAGCGTTTTAAAAGGCAGAATTCGCTCATCAGCAGAAGAAATCGACGAAGTGTCTGCGATGCTCCGAGACATAGGAGATGCTGATATAAATGAGGCTGAAGTTGTCGACTGGACTGACGGTGATGTAGCATTGACACTAGAAGAAGATTTGAGTGAAGTGGACGAAAATTACAAGTCAGACTATTTCATGGAAGTTTTAAAAAGTGCTCCAGAAGAAAGGGTTAAGAGTAAGTAAGTAAGTAAATGATTTATTGCCGACAAAATGATACAAAATCACAAAGCAAAGTCAGAATTTGTGTGGAACTCAAGGCCTTAACCTAAGGTACAAATTTAATATACTTAGTTTAATTTTTATTTCCGTACGTAAATACGTAAAACCGTCCATAAAAACAACAAACACAAAAAATGGTTCACAGCCGAACTAAAATATGAGAGAGACAACCTGACTTTCTTGACAGAACTAAAGAACTGCCATAAACACCTTGACATTCAGGATCATCTAGAGCGTGCGCGAAGAAGATATAAGAATAATCTAACGGAAAGTAAAAGAAAATTTTTATCCGAACAGATTTCGCGATCAGCTAACAAATCTACGATCATAAATGGCCCTTCCAGGCGATACTCGGCGGGTGCTTGTGCGGTCACTGCGGATGATTTTAATGATTATTTTGTGAATATTGCAAAAAACTTGATATCTCAGGGTCAACGCACACACTCATTGGACCCAATTGTAGTAACATCTTCACAGGTAAGTTGCGAAGAGAGCATATTTCTTGCACCGGTTGACTCTACCGACATTGAGATGAGCATTGGAGGTCTGTCAAATAGTGGAGCACAGTAGGATGTTTTTTATTTTAGCAACAAAACCTTAAAAAAGCTCAAATGTGGATTAGCAGAGCCACTTGCAGAAATAACAAACAAATGCTTTGAAACGAGAACTTTCCCTGACAGGCTAAAGGTAAGCCGAGTCATACCGGTATTTAAAAAATGGGGCGAAAAAGACGCTAGTAACTACAGACCCATATCGATCATCCCAGTCATGTCAAAAATCATAGAGTCAGCACTGGCGAGTCGTTTAAGGCCTCTTTCACACGGACGTTTTAAAATCGACCGGCAAAATATCGCTCGGTAAAAAAACGACCGTTGTCTCTTTCACACACAACGCTAAATCAGTCGACGGTGAGAAGTCGAAACGAATAGATCAAAGGGCCGTAATGGGTAAAACGAAAAGTCCATCGAAGAAGAGTGGAAAGCCACTATCACTATTAAATGTGGGTAAAAGTTTATAAAGCTTGCCCAATTTCAGTGGAGGCAGGAACATTTTATTATACGTTATTAAAAAAGGTTCTGTAGAAACTCAAAACATTGTAAATAAATCCATTTTTAACAGAGGAAGAAATAGGCCGTTACTAGGGTCGGCCCTGGAATGTGGGCGTTTAAGAATCAAAATCGACGTTCGTGTGAAAGCCTACATTACTTTCCTTGCATTAAAGTAAACCGACCGTAGAAAGCACCGACCGGTGACCGCTGTGTCGCCGCTCGAATTTGGAACTTCGACGGCAACCGATCGTTTTTTTGCCGTCGCCGCTCTTGTCTAAAAGGTGCCATATAGAGTAATGCAATAAAATATTTTGGTCGTTTTTTTACCGAGCGTTATTTTGCCGGTCGATTTTAAAACGTCCGTGTGAAAGAGGCCTAACTAATCTCTTGCATCAAAAAAAACTTTTAGCACCGTCGGGATTATGTACGGTGGATGCCATTGAGAGTATGGTGAGGTACGTATTGGAGGCCTTTGAGGAGGGGCAGGCTGTTTCATCAGTCCTGTGCGATCTATCGAAGGCCTTTGATTGCGTGTCGCACCCGATTCTGCTAAAGAAATTACAGTTGTATGGCATTAGAGGTAGGGCTTTGAGTCTGATTGAGTCATACCTGTCAGGACGCACGCAGTTTGTTGCTGTGGGACGATGTACATCCCATACATCGGCGGTGCGATTGGGAGTTCCTCAGGGTTCTGTCTTGGGCCCTCTATTATTCATAATATATGTTAACGATATTTCCACCCATATGACCGATTCCATTCACACGGTGCAATATGCCGATGACACCATCTTTTGTTTTAGAGCGGCCGCGAGTGGAGCTGACGGTGGGTGGACAACTGATGTGATTGACAGAGCTCAGGAGTGGTTTGAGGCAAACGAGCTCCATCTGAATATAGAAAAGACAAGAGAATTCTCTTTTTCTCTTAGAGACTATGCATCTGATCGGAAGTCGGCTACATTTTTGGGAATGGCGCTGGACGGGAGACTTGACTGGAAATCTCATGTAGCACAATTAACAACAAAATTGGCTAGTACGATTTACTTGCTTCGTAGGATTGCTCAGTACGCCCCATACTGTGTATGTAGGGCGGCGTACATGGGTTTATTTCAGTCGAGGATCTCTTACAGGGTCATGTTCTGGGCACGATCCACAGAGTGGATGAGAGCATTTATCCATCAGAAGGCAGCAGTAAGAATATTGAGAAATTTAAGCCCAATGGATACATGCAGGGATGCATTTAGAGAACTAAAAATTATGACACTGCCCTCACTGTGCATATACTACTCAGTAATGTATGTCAGGGGCCAGCGGGGTTCTCTTGGGATTGTTGGTTCGCAGCATGAGTATGGGACTCGTCATGGCGGTGACCTTGTTCCTGTACCGCGGCATCGCCTTGGTCAAACTGACAAAAACTATGTTGTCACAGCTATTAAATTGTACAATCACTTACCACCTGGTTTCTGTGATCTAAAATTAAGCACACCTCAATTTAAAAAGCAAGTGAAGAGCATTTTAATGGATCTGAGCCCTTACACCATTGAGGAATTTTTGGGGGTGGACCTGTAGGTCTATGCATTCATTAGTCCATAATTTTATACATGTCGTGCCTTGTTTTGAACTTTATACTGTTTAGATATTTTAACCTATTGATGTATTTTAAATTAAAAATTTTTGTATTCTAACTTTTTAAGGCAGAATGGTTTTTTGATGATGCTGATGTGTCATTTGACAATTTGGCAAATAAAGAACTTATTATTATTATATTATTATATTTATGTTACATTATAACCCACAAATCAATATATCCTTAAACAGAGTAGAGAAATACAAATATGAACAATACAATCTAATAAATTTTATATTTACTGTATTTAGTAGAATGAAGATGCCGTAAAAAGTTTTAATGTTTGTTTACAGTGGGTCACAGAAAATGACATCCCTTTCTTGGAAATTATGACACTACAAAAACTAAAGGAAACGGCTTTTGAAAAGCAGCAGCAAAAGTGTCACCAGGCCAAAATAACCAAGTTTTTCAAGCTTGTAGAAGAAATAAATTGATTAAACATATAAATAAAATCATAAGTGTTTTATTTTTAAAACATGTAACCTACTTCAATAATGATTTGATAATCTGGATTCTTCAGTAATCGAGATCTCCTTTGTTTTTATTGATCAGGATTATTGCGACACTACTGTATGTGTTATTGTTATTTATAAACATATTTAACTATTAAATAATGTTGTCATTTGTCCTATGATATTACCAAAACTGGGCGTGACACCTTAAAAAAATTTTGCAAAGTGCGCCTTTCCTTCTACATGCAACCCCCTTCTTTTTATACCACAAGCCACCACTGATATGTGACACAAATTTCTGGTATCATGAAGAAACATGGTTATTGCTAACAATAATTTATTGGTTTTCCAGCAATTTTGTTCAGGGTTGTGGTATGGGAATCAAGTGCCCACCCACCTTTATTGTAATTTTTTTGCCAACTGACCTGTACTGTACTAACAAAATTCAATAAATCATCTTGAAACCTTTGACAAAGAAATTAGAGGTTGTAGAGCTGTAATTGAGTAGTAAGAGGAAGAGGAATATAGGGAGACAGGTGCATCAGTGACAGTGCATCAGTGACTCTAATAATGCAACCAGAAATGTAAAAAAAATCGTTTGCCTTTCTTTGCATTATTTTTGAGTTCCCTCAAATAAGATGAAACTTTACATACCTGAAGGAAGTGCCAGTAGTCCACTTAATAGGATTGACCAAACCAGGCACAAGAACTATCCTTACAATTAAAAAAAGGTAAATATACTTCATAAAGTATAAAACCCGGAAAATAAAAAAAGATCCAGAATCAGGCCACAATAGGTAGGTAGCAGGAGCAGGCAGGATTCCTGGAAATATTGGAACCACCTGTCAGATTCTTCCGGTGTTATATGATTTATATAAAAAATCCGGTTAAAAGAAACTGTAATCGGCTGTAATATACCGTGTTCAAGCCCTGAACCGGTAACTGTTTCCGGTTTCGGTTATTCTCTTGGTTGTTTGTGGTTTTGCTTGACAAATGACAGATCGTTTAACAGACGCTGCTGCACATTTTTGCCGACAACCTTCTTTGTCATCATCCCTAATACCCTAATATTGTGATCTTTTGACTGTCGCCCCCCCCCCCCCGTTAATCGGTCATTGCGTTGTGGGGGCTGTGGTTGAAGGGGGGTGGGTTGCCGTCGCCGCCGTGTCTGCGGAGAGTCGACTATAAGCCATTAACATATATTGTCGTCAAGTATGCGTTGGAAATTTTACTTTGACATTTTTATCGTATCTTCTCAACATGTGCTAAAAGCAGATGGGTAAAAAAAAATAAAGGTTTTTAAATGTAACAGGATGACAAAAATAACTGAATGGGTAATACGTGGATGTTAGTCCAACGTATCTTCGTGTGCCAAATCTCTTTTACCACGCTGCAAGGGGGACCCAGCTCTCGGAAAGAATCTATCTATTTCGTTGTCCCTTAGGTCGCTAATACAGGGGGCAAAGCGCTGATAATTAATCCTTGGCGTTTCATCTTTGATACGGAAAAACACTTCCATGGTATTGACGCTATTGCCAAACGGATATAATTAATAAATGCTAATTTAAATGAGATAAAATTTAATATTTTGGAGATACCAGCAAGGTTTTATTGTTTAAGACAACACCTGCAGAACGCCAAAAAAGAACTAATTGAATAATAATTAGTTACGATAAAAATTAAAAAAAAAAAAAAAAAAAAACAAAAACAATTTTCAGTCTTCTCAGGAATCTGAAATAAAATAGCGGCGGACGTGAACTTTTCGAGATAAGCTCAGTGGTTCCCAGAAACATGCTTGACGGGTACACGATTTCTTACTAAAATTGAAAAAACCACAACAAAGGAAACTAAACTAACGACGCAGTCTAGAAGAGAAAAGAATTCTACCAGGTTACTGGGATTCTCGATATTATGGTGAGCTAATCAGTACTGTAATAGACTAAGGGTGACTTTTACAACTATTAGTAAAACTTTGGTTTGAAGTTAAAATACCAGATATGAGGTATATTGCATTGTTTTTCTGTCAGGTTGACAATGCAATGTACGTATGTCTGGTGTTTTAACTTCAAACTGAAGTTTTACTTGAACTTGTAAAAGTCGCCCTAAATGTTTCAATTTCTGCCAATTGTATAGGTTAATTTTAAATACAGATTTAAATTTGGTTTTAAAATTCGGTTTAAAATTAAATTTAAACATCGAAATTTGTGATCTACGTGGATGTGCGGTGTATAAGTACAGCTTAAAGGCTCCCACAGACCAACGCGAATTATTCGCTGCGAATCCACAACGAAAAATTCGCAGTGATTTTCGCAGCGGAAAAATTCGCGCAAGTCTGAACGAGTAGATTTGCCGTGCGAACAATATGATGCGAAATTAAAGCGGCGCGCATATCCTCGGGCGACGCGAAGAATTCGCGTTGAACTGTGGGAACCTTAAATTAAAAAAAAAATGGATGTCGAATTGTGACGGCAAATGTCGTTTGTAAGAAATATATCTACATTATCCTCGTCGTCCGATGTTAAGTGCCACTTGCACACTTTCCCCATAAAGTCTTCAACTAAGGTATAAACCTTAAAATTTTCCATAGAAAATGTATTGATGCCAAAAAATTGGTAAGTGACAGATCGCTTAACAGCGATGTATTTCGTATGGAAAATTATAATGTCCACCTATAATATATTCAGTTATTTATGTCGTCATGTAGGCGTTGGAATTCTGACATATTTCACTAGGTATAACATGACGACAGTGACAGTGATTAATAATCAGTTTGAGGTTAAGGTTATTGTTTACTGTTTTGTTCACATAGTTGCCAGATGGCTTCATTAGTTCAAACTTTTAATAATGTTGATTAATGATCACTAACCTAGAAACTAGTAAAAAATGGGCCGGGGCCCTATGTGAGCAAAAATGTTTTATTTTATTAATGCATTTCAAAATGAATCTTTCACAACGATAATAGTTGAGGTTATTAAGTTTATAAGTTTGCTTTTTGGACTAAAAAAAAGGTGGAATACATTTAGCAATTAGTAGTAGTAGTTTCTGTCAGCGGCAATTAAAAAGCAAGCAGAGTTAATGCTTACCCCAAAAATATTAGAAACTTTAGCCAAGGTCATAGTAGGCGATTCTTGGAGGAGGTCTCTTTTAAATTGGAGGTACCATTTTTTAATGCAAATTCGCACTTTCGCATTAATTACCTTGGGCATTTTCTCTTAAGAAATAGTTTTTTAATAACAAATTAGTTTACAAAATGCACGCTTAAGTGTACAAAAAGTCGGCAACAGCGAATTTTTAATGACGCATCTTGACAAATTTGTCTTGGCAACAAGTAAACAAACAATCGCTGTCAATGTTATACTGTGAAATTCCATGGCACGAGTTGATGCCAAAAATAACTGAATGGATTATAGATTAACTTTATGAGCAAAGTTGTGCAAACAGCTATTTGTATATCTTAAAAAATTCCAAAAATGTTCATTTCAATTTTTAACACTAGAACAAACATTTAGGTCCGGTTGTATAAGTTGATTTTAAATAAAGGAGCTCCTCTTAAATTAAATTTGCATAATGATCGTTATATAAGTTCGCTTTAAACGTAAATTAGACTTTAACTTTATCTTAAGATATGATGTAGATGAAGCAGGACTTAAGCTTTAGAGGTCGGTTTTAATTTAAGAAAATTAACAGTTTTGTAACTTTAAATGTTTCTGTTAGTGTTAAAAATTGAAATTACTATTTTTGGAATTTTTTAAGATATAAAGGTAGCTGCTTGCACAACTCCCTCATAAAGTTGATCTTAGGTGGACCGTAAAATTTTCCATACGAAATACATCGCTGTCAAGCGATCTCTCACTTACCAATTTTTTGGCAGCAATACATTTTATATTGAAAATTTTAAGTTTACCTTAGCTGAAGACTTTATGCGTGAAGTGTGCCAATGGGACATAATATCGGACGACGAGGATAATGTAGATATATTTCTTATAAACGACATTTGCCGTCACAATTCGAAGTTTAATTTAAGCTGTACTTATACAACGTACATCCACGTAGATCAGAAATTTCGATGTTTAAATTTAGTTTTAAACCGAATTTTAAAACCAAATTTGAATCTGTATTAAAAATTAATCTATACAATTTGCCCTTAAAGTGACAAAACTGTTTCCTTAAGTATTGCTTCATCCACATCATATCTTAAAATAAAGTTAAAGTCTAATTTACGTTTAAAACGAACTTATACAACGACCTTTACGCTAATTTGCGATTTAAAACGATCGCCTGTATTTAAAATCAACTTATACAACCGGACCTTAATTGCCGGTAGTCTTCTGCTTCTGCTTCTGCAACAAAATGGCCTATTCAGGAAAAGAATTGTAAGGAGGTGGGTTGATACTATATGGCACAACCGAAAGAACATCCCACGAAACTTTTCGTAGGAGGGCAATAAGCGGTTTAATTGTTTTGGCACTAATTAAAAATACAAATAATTAGCGCTGCGGACTTAAAACGGGAATCAAAAAGTGGAAAAAATTACGAATTGGCGATAATCAGAACGGCGGAGCACAGGACTGATTTTTTTCTCGCGGTAAAATTCGAACTTTTCCGTCTTCCCGGTTAGCTCGTCGTTTTTAGATCGTACCTCTTCTAAGGTCAAAGCGTCTCCCTAGATCATAACTCTCGCGAGTTCAAAACGCGTTTCCCTTTTACGAAAATCCTCGGAACCACCCCCTCGGTACTTCTCATCACCCGAAAGGGTACTGCAGAAAAAAAATCGATGCCCAGTGGCGACTAGATGGCGCTTCGGACAGCGCGGGCATAAATTTAGAAAATGAGCTATTTTGGAAAATTTGCTGGAAAAGGGAAATTGAAACTGTGATCATTCGACAGAGTAAATAATGCTCTTTAAAATGACACTTCACATGACATAGGTTAATTGACAATTAAAGCTTTTTATTTAAATTGACCTTAATTTCTTGGCCCAGTCAATTAACACATAAATGGATGAGCATAAGACGATGAGAAGTTAAGAGAAGAAGTATCTATCTGATGAGAAATTGAGATTTTACTTTCAATTACCGATATTCGCGAAATCGCTTTAATTACTAAACTATTGTTCCGGTCACGCACAGGTCTGAAATACTTTCAAGGGCCATAAACCATTAAAAGGGCGCCTTTGCCGGTTAAATAAGAAGGGCAATTGTACCTTAATTTCTTGGCCCAGTCAATTAACACATAAATGGATGAGCATAAGAGGATGAGAAGTTAAGAGAAGAAGTATCTATCTGATGAGAAATTGAGATTTTACTTTCAATTAACGATATTCGCGAAGTCGCTTTAATTACTAAACTATTGTTCCGGTCACGCACAGGTCTGAAATACTTTCAAGGGCCATAAACCATTAAAAGGGCGCCTTTGCCGGTTAAATAAGAAGGGCAATTGTAGGGTTTCATGTTTTATGGCCGGAATTCCCAAGAAATTATGAAAGTGCCTGTCCAAAAACTAACAAAAGAAATGCTCTTCGACGAAAATTAAACATATTTCAACCATATGTGCATTTAGGGGCTCGCTTGGGGCTGGTTTATTCAAAAAAAGTTCCATAAGCTTTAACTTATAGAACTTTTCTGGAAACAGAAAAGTTCCATAAGCTAAAGCCTAAAATGCTTAGAGAAATGGCTTACAGAGTTGCTATACTGCCACACATAAACTCATATGTAAATAAAGAATTCAGTTTGCAAAACAGTATAAAAAAAAATTCAGGTTTCAAAGGTAACTATGAAATGAAACGCAGATCATTATATTATTATTAGTAATAAAATAAGTTGGTCTTACCCCGGTATTGACCTAACTCCTGATCTGGTTCACTTCCTCTCCTTTGAGTGGATCCCGAGTACCAGGGCACTTAGCTTAATATTTTGTTTTTCTTATCAAATCTTAATCATGGCCTATAATTATTTGTTTTCGAAAGGTAGCTCTAAGTTAAATAATCACTTGAAACCGATAACCCAAGTCCGTATTAAGAATTAATTTAACACTGTCACAACTAAGCAATCACTACTAAGCGAAATTGGAAGATCAAAAAAGTACCGTTCTAGCATAAAAAAAAATCAAACTGGCTCGGTCACTTAAAACAAAATTAAATTCTGACTACTGGCTGTTTGTGACTCTAACTGTTAGACCCCAACTAACTCTCACTGATTGAATTCATACTGACTGAATTTGACTAACTGACTGAATGTTTTGTCTGACCCTAACTGACTGAATCCCCCTTCATTTCTGTGAACTTAATTTATAGAGTTTCTTCCTCCCTACCTCGGGGTTATTTTTCTGGGCAAGTTTTCCAAGAGTTACTCACTGTCGATAATTTACCACTTCCAAGATATTGATGCTCGCGCATCATTCTCTCTCCACTTTAATTTCCCACCGAAATATCTACCTATAATCCATCTCCCTACTTTTTGATGAGGCCAGCCCATTCTTAAGAGGGGACAATGAATAATTCCGGTTTCTTGGAAATTTTAGCATGTGGAGGAATTGTTCCGCCTACAGATGACTGGCAGCTTTCAGCGCATCCCTACCTCAACCTGATGTGTCACCAATACTTGACCCATTACCAAATTAGGAATTAACAGAAATGAAATTCGGTCGTGTTCTGGATCGCGAGGCTCAGTTTAAGACTTCCGCTAGGTACGGTCAACACCTCCAAAATTACTTAGTCTTTTGAAAATGTTGGTGTTAAATATTTTTCAAAAGTTTTAAAAGCATTTTAAATTTTGAGTGTGCAAAAGGTTACAAATTATGGCCTGTACAGTGAACAGTGGGTGTAAAATAATAGATCTACGAATTATACTTAAAAAAATTACAGGTACATATTTTTTTTGCAGTTTTTAATTTTTGTTAGGAGACTTAGGAATATTCCGTGATCATCTACGCTTTCTATATGGTGTTGCACTACTACATAAAACTTTAGTATTTAGTAATGGTTCTCAATTACTCTTAAACTGTGTCGCGCAGTGTCCCCCCAGCCGATAATGATAATCCGTAATCCGGTGGTTGCGTGGGGGCAACTGTGTTCGCGGCTCGTGCCGTATTGCCGCCGTGTCTGCGGAGATTCGACTACGTGGATGTTCTAAGTCCAACGTATATTCTTGCGCCAAATCTCTTTTACCACGCTGCAAGGGGGACCCAACTCTTGGAAAGAATCTATTGTCCCTTAGGTCGCTAATTTAAATAATATAAAATTTAATATTTTTGGGGATACCAGCAAGGTTTTATCGTTTACGACAAAACCTGCTAAACGCCAAAAAGAAACTAATTGAATAGTAATTAAGGAAGAAAAAAAAATTAAAAAGACAATTTTTAGTTTTCTCAGGAATCTGAAATAAAATAGCGGCGGACGTGAACTTTTCGCGATAAGCTCAGTGGTCCCCAGAAACGTGTTTGACAAGTACACGATTTCTTACTAAATTGGAAAAACTACAACAAAAAAAACTAAACTAACGACGCACTGTAGAAGAGAACAGAATTCTGCCAGTAGCTGGGATCCTCGATATTATGGTGAGCAAAACAATACTATAATATACTAAATGATTCAACTTCTACAACTACTCTACAAATATTTAATTGTCGGTAGTCTCCTGCGTCTGCAAAGTATCCGCTATCTGCAAGAAAATTGCCTATTCAGGAAAAGGGCAGAGGTGGGTTGACACTATGTAGCACAACCGAAAAAACACTCCACGAAACTTTTCGTAGGCGAGCAATAGCCGAATTAATTGTTTTGGCACTAATTAAAAATACAATCAATTAGCGCGGTGGACTAAAACGGGATTCAAAAAGGGGAAAAAATTACGAATTGGCGATAATCAGAACGGGGAGCCAAGGACTTTTCTCGCGGTAAAATTCGAAATTTTCCGTCTTCCCGGTTGGATCGTCGTTCTTAGATCGTAACTCTATTGAGTTCAAAAACGCGTCTTGTCTTTTCGAGTCCCACATAGCACTATCATGTACCTGATATATACCTGAAATATTCCTGTAGACAGAAGCACATTCATGGTTATATACCTGGTATATATGAGGCATATGAAAATATATACCTGGTATGTACCAGGTATATGATTTTGGCCAAAGAATTCACGTGACAGGAATATTCGCCGGGGTAGATTAAAAGAACATTCAATATGATTTTAGGTACATACCTGGTATAAAACCTGTGTTCATTATAAAACTTCATCTAGTTGGCTGTGAAATGTCAAAAGAAAAGGATGCAGTAACAAAAGTCCATTTACTTTAACTATGTCATCCTTTTCTGTCAAAATTTTATAGCCTGCTAGATAAGTTTCACAATGAACATAGAAAGTACATAGAAATTTAAATATATATATCTAGCGACGAGGACTTGCTCGGTGGCTTGCACGTAGGCAAGACTCCAAGACTTGAAGTTCGGGTTGATCTTTTTGGGGGCGTTACGTCAGATAGACGAACGACCACCCGTCGAAGAGTAATTAAGTGTTTTTTTTTCCAAAATTTGTTATCGTCCGAGTACAAAGAAGAAAGTTGTCCTAGAAGTCCTTATTGTCCTAAGAGAAGCCACGGGTACGCATAGAACTACCCCTGAAGTACGTTAAATTGGTTGGCACGATACGGTCCTCCTCTACACTTGACCTAGGTAAGACCCTTTTGTTATAACGGTGTTTGTTTTCATATTAGTCATTTCAGTTAAGTAGTTAGGGTAATTTTAAGGCACAGAAAATAGAAGTTTACTTGAATCCCATCTTCTTATTTTAAATAATACCCCTCCCCATATTTTTGGAAGCCCCCATTCAGTGAGTAAATCAGCATAGGACCCTTCGGGGGAGGTAACGACGATCCGGTACCCAATTTAAAGAATAGAGATTTTAAAGCGTAAAATTAACGCCCGGTCAAACATAGTAAATTTTACACATAAATAAGTACGCTTCACAGACCACCTTTTCTTCTCGTGACAGACACTTGGCACATGTCTGAAATATGGATTTGTCAATCGTTAAATACCTACCAATTTCCATTTGTTTCTTTTATAAGTCTTGTGTTTGTTACATCTTTTCCACCAGAGTAAAAAAAGCTTGACATATTTTTTTGTAATGTTTATTAAAGATTATAGTTAAATAACATTTATTTATGTTGTTATTATAGGGCAGGTGTCTGTGCGTTCAACCTGCAATAAAAGTAACCCATAAAAACTTATTACACATCAAATGTATGGAAATAGTTATTTATGTATTAAGAGCAAAAAGTAACTTTTAGCTTTGTAATACATACAACATTTTATCTACAAACGATATCAAGTAATACAAATAATACAATACATTTTACTACCTCATAATACGTACGTAGCCCACAACATGAAAATTTAAATCGAACTGACAAAGTTGACAATGTTTGGTTGAGTGGTGGTAGTTTTTGCCAGCAAGCAAAACATTTTTTTTTCTAGAAACGCTAACACTAGTGTTAAAAGTAGGCTACTTTAAAGCACTAGTGTTAAAAGTCAATTTTATCTAAATTTTACTGGAAAGTTTGTAGAAAAAAATGTATGGTGCTTGTGTCTAAAAGTGCTTTTAGGAAAGTCATGTGAATGCGTAACTTTCACATGCGTGCCTTAAAATTGCACTTTTGACTTACTTCATAGTCAAATAAAACAATGGCTAATTCGGTTGCCTATTCATTGGTAATGAGCAAAAAACTCCTCAAAAAAGTTAATATTTTGTTTGTCTATTGAAAGCGTAAAATAAATAATTATTGGACGTTTGTAGATAAAATATATTTTCTACATTATAGGAGTTTAAAATAATTACCTATACTTGATTAATATAAATGTGTGCTTAATCATATCACTTATAAGAAAAAAATAGAAAAAAGTCCACAAGAAAACAAATAGATAAATTATTACATACCTTTTTCTCATAAAACGAGCCTTGGCTTTGACAAGCCACTTCTTGATGGACGTTATTATTTCGTCATCGTCGGCGTCCTTCGTTCTTTTATTGTCCCTGACTGCTTCTAAAAAAGTGCTGTTACATTTACATTTTTAACACAGTTTTATAAATAATATACAGGGTTTCCCTAACACCCTGTATATTATTTATAAAACTATGGTTCCAAAATGAAACTCGTGATAAATCATCGATTTTAACACCCTGTATCTTAATAACGGCTGGTTTTAGGACACATGTGTAGTAAGCAAAATCTACTTATTTTTCGACAGTCTATCACCAGTTTCATTTTGGCATCATAATTCCCTAAGATCCTGTATAAAATATTTTAGGAAACTATACTTACTAAAGATACATTTTGTAATCTTAAGTTCATTGAATTTATTCTTTCCTTTGCCTCCTTCCCAGCTAAATTTTTGCCCATATTCATTAGTTATTACAGCCAACATCATTTTTACAACGACCTCATGAATATTTTTGCCTCCTAGACGACACAAGTATTTTGTCTAAAAAAAAAACAATACATTGTGTAAGCTCCAAATTCTGAAATTAAATTTGATTCAGAGCGAGATTAAATATATGGTATCCAACTAAGTTTTAATGCTACGACCCCACAGAAATCCTAAGTTGAATCAGTTTTTGTAAATAAAGTTAGAATTTTTGCAATCATTATTTTGCTCACTTCTTGTGTGATTATAGCTCAATATACACGTATAGTGTCGTATCAACGAAGTAGTAGGTACCTATCTAAAGATGTAGTATCAAGTAGTATCATATTCTGATGGATCACATTGTATGAAGTATTAAACTTAAGTTTATCATTTCTGAGAAAAGTTGTCCAATATTTAAAACTTTGAAATAAAAAAGTAGATGATATACAGTTAAGAGACCTTAGATAGCAAAATGCTCATTCCCATTATGGGTAGGTATTGATAAATTTAAGGATTTTGACAAAATCGACATATAAGTAGATTATTGTATACAAAAATCGAATCTCTAGCCGTAGGAAACAAAATCAACATAATTTTAAAAAATTATTTCAAAATAATATGGGAGATGTGTTAAAATATCATTAGGACAGGGAAAATCAAGATAAAAATTTGCACCATTTTGTTCTAAGTTCAACCATTTAGCATGAAATTTTGGAAAGCTAAACATTTTCATTCTTGTTGGCCATTTTTTTTTGAAGACAAAAAATTAAAGGTGTTAAACATGCAGTTAATTTATATTTTGTCTCCTTAGTCTTTCAATATTACATGTTTAAGTTATACTTCTTATGCATTTATTTAATATTTACTTACCAGTTCCATTTCATTTACTTTATTTATTAAAAATTTGTTCAAGGCCTCAAGTGACTCATCGTCTTTAATAGGCAGCAAACCATCAATTACCTCAGTCAGATCACAGACTTCTTCATTTCCATGTTTTTCAACTTCCATAGTTGTTTGTAAAATTTCCAATCTTTCTTCTACTCGGGTGAGTCTACTAGCAATCGAATTCAGTTTCAATAGGACTATATTTTTGAACTCTGAAAATTATAAGCAAATAACTATTAACATCATATTTATTATGAAGGTACTTGTCATTTTAATGAATAGAAATCAGATAGCGGGTGTGGGTCACATATTTCAGTGATCCATGTTTCTTCTAGTTTCATATATTTGTTTGCCAAATGTCTTCTAGTTTTGGTTCTGTCATGTGTATGCTGTATATTTTAACCCTGAGGAAGACTTCAATAAAGGTTGAAATGCTGGTAATTTAAAAAAAGTGAAGTAGTTTTTTTTTATTCCACCTGCTATCCAACTCCTTCCTAGTAGATATTTACCAATTAAGCAAAATAAACCATCACATTTATAGGTATAAGAAAAGCAACTACATAATTACTGTAGCTAAGCTCTAATAATTAATTAATAGCTGGTAATGCTGGTATGCAGTAATGCATGCATAAGAAAATAGAAGTTAAACATGCAAAAAGTTCATTAATGAAACAGAAAGAAAAAATTACCATCATATTCATAGGACATATTAGGAAAGAATAGAAAGTTATTTTTGCCCTTTATCATATGATGAATGATGACAAAACAAGCCCCACATTTCAATGGGCATGTCTTTTATGAATGAGAGGGTAAAATGGAGGAGAGAAAATTGTTGAAAAAACAAACCTGAATCTGAGGATGATGTAACACGTGGAATTATTACTTGTCTGGGTGTAATATTAATAGGGTGATTGGGTTCTGATATGACCTGAAAGTTAATTTCATACAAGACCCTAGATCTACACTGATTCTCTTAAATTTTTATATTGTGATGTAATAAGCCTTTTGCCACAACCATACTTTCTTATTACTCACCATCATTTTTGGTTTGTCTCTTCCACCCCACAACTCCCATCACCCTACCCAAAGTACAAAGTAATGTTGGTTACAGCCGAGGTTGCGGCAAAAGGCTATTAACCTGATACCATAATGACAAAAATTTATACAAAATAACAATATGATTTTACCAACCTGTTTAGATAGTTTAACTTTCTCCTGTGTTTTCTGCGACTCAATCTAAAAATTAAATATGATTTGTTTTATAAAGTATAGGTTGGTACCTACTTAATAAATATTTTACTACCTCTGAGACTGGGTCCTCTTCATTTCGAAGCAAGTCAGCTTTATTTACTGGAAACTGTCTCACTCACAATAATTTGTTCAAAACAGTATGGGCAACATTATTGTCTAGGGCCCAATCTCTTAAATCTGCCTTAGCTGAGGCATGAGCTGATGAAGCAACTTTAGATGGCCTTTCATTTGAACTATTTTGATTTTCATAACTTTGCGACATCATAATACTGTCTGAACTATTACCAGGCCTATATAACAAATCAGTCTTATCTGAGGTAACATCAGACTGCTGTACACTAAAATGATCATCAACCTCATCATCAACATGACAAGGACTACATGCTCTGCTACATGGCCTAGATGCATTATCGATGGTCTCTGATTGTAACTGAGACAAAGAGAATTGAGAAGAATGAAGCTGGATGAATTCGGAACAAGAAGTATGAGGTAGCAAGGAGACATAATCAAGAAATTGCATTTCTGCCTGCTCTGCTGATAATCCCATCACATCTTCTATAGTTTTCTGTTTTATATGTCTGCGAAAAGATCTTTCACTTTTTCCACTACCCCTCTGAGACATTTTTGTAAAGAATTTGAAACCTGTAAATAGTGAAATGGGTCTTGTGCTTTTTAAGATTTGGATAAGATAAGAAACTGCCAACACATTACTACAATACTATTAAAATAATACTTACCAATATGGCCAGAATTTACACTGAGTTAATACAAAACTATACACAGCTATACTTCACTGGTGTAGAAGAAACCAGGACCAACAAGCAAATAAAACGACTCCCAAACTCCCAAAAAAACCGGGAAACAACAGGACGCCGACACGATTCCACGCCACGACACCACACGAAGATTCATAACCTCAACTCGAGTTTCAGTTATGTCAAAGTTGAAACGTCAAGTGCCAAATTTGGTTAACATTTTACCGAGTTGCGATGCCTATTCCTGTTTTATAATTTTTTTTTTTTAGAAAAGAAAGGAGTTTTATTAACTTCAAGCAATCTTATTGCAAATTTTGGCTTGACACATACGAACGACCGAATGTGCAACTTGTAACATATCTGGTATATTCTGGAATATGCTCATGTCCACATACCCATACTGTAAAATGTTGGCATATGACAAGTATATGACAGGTACATTCCAAAAATCAAATGCTTTTGAGAATATACCTCGTATATACCCCGTATATGAATATGCTTTTGTTGCTATGTGGGGTGTCGAAGATCGTCTCTCGAACACCCCCTCGGTACTTCCACGCCCCGAAAGGGTACTCCAAAAAAATCGATACCACCCTGACCAGTGGCGATTATATGGCGCTTCAGACAGCGCGGGCATAAATTCAGAAAATGAGCTTTTCTGGAAAATGTGCTGGAAAAAGAAAATTGAAAATGTGATCATTGGACAGAAGAAATGATGCTCTTCAAAATGACACCTGACATGACATAGTTTAATTGACAATTAAAGGTTTTTATTGAAATTAAATGTTAATTTTCTGGCTCAGTCAATTAAGACATTAATTGCTCGAATTTACAATCAAAGGATCAGAAATTAAAAGCTCTATCTGCTGGGACAATAAGATTTTAATTTCAATTAACGATATTCGTAAAAATCGCCTTAATTACTTAAACTATTGTTCGGGTCACGTACAGGTCTGAAATTCTTTCAAGGGCCATAAACCATTAAAAGGGCGCCTTTGCTGGGTAAAGAAGATGTAGGGTTTCATGTTTTATGGCCGGAATTCCCAAGAAATTGTGAAAGTGCCTGTCCAACACTAACAAAAAAAAATGCTCTTGACGAAAATAAAATTATTGCAAACATATGTGCATTTAGAGCCTCATATGGGTCTGGTTTATTTAGAAAACCGAAAAATAGAAAAAACTTCCATAACGTCAAAGCTTAAAAGCTTCGAAAAATGGCTTACAGAGTTGCCATGCTTCCACACATGAACTCATATGCAAACAGAGGAGTCAGTTTGCATAACACCATGCTTCCACACATAAACTCATATGCAAACCGAGAGGTCAGTTTGCATAACAACTGAAACCAGGTGAAAATGACAGACCAGGTGATATTCAACCAATGCTGCTTTGATGAAAATCACTTTGATGAAAATCAGCTGGTCTGTCATTTTTATGTCAACCGGAACCAGAACCGCTGTGAAAAATGACTATGGTGTCAATCAAAACTGTCAATGTCACGTGATCTGGTACTGATAAAAAAAAGGTAAAAAAAAAACAAAATATTGCCAATTTTAAACTTTCTGAAAGTTTCTGGTCTTGGTTCTGAATATGGAAGCTGAAAGAAGACCTGCTTCACTACAATGTGTAATGTGTATGCTACAGATTGCTGCATAAGCAATAAGCATAATACCTATTATACACTTCTAGTCTAGGTGCTAGCTTTGCTGGGTCAGCTGGGTGACGGGTCCTCTGGCCTCTGGCTCTTAGTAGAATTTTCTTAAACAGGTTCTCAAAATAAACATTGTTTTAAAAAAATTGTATACTTACCATACTGAACGTTCAATCCATTGCCCTTGCTTGAGCACTGCCTTTTGTTTTAGTACTCAGAATGGAAAATGTAACAGTAGATGTAGAATACTGGTAACTTACTCAACACGTGCATAAATGAATATTTCCATATGGAATGTACTGTTTCAGCAACAAGTGCGGCTATTTTCAAAAATTTGAAGAATTAAAGCAGCACATCAGGGAACAGCATCCAAATGTTAATATAGTGGGACATGAGGGACGTAGAGGTAAAAGTTGTTTTTTTTTTTAAATTGTATTATCACCCCCAAAATCAGGAATATGCTGTTGACTAACAAGGTATATTTAAGTACCTATAGTATACAAAGTATCCTAAGTCAAGTTGATTGTCTACATGTAGTCTATGTGAAGTATACTCTGTTTTTTCATGTAATCTATGTGTAATGTCAAGTACATTTATCATTATAAAACTTCATCTAGTTGGCTGTGAAATATCAAAAGAAAAGGATGGAGAAACAAAAGTCCATTTACTTTGATTGTCATCTTTTTCTGTCAAAATTTCATAGCCTGCAAAATAAAGTTTTATAATGAACACCCTGTATTTGCCTTTAGCAGGCCACCTGCAGTCTGCAGTATTTTGCAACATTTTCTTATAAAAGTAACATCTTATTTATGTTATAAACTTATAATTATTTCAAATAATAAATTATTAAAACACAAATGTTTTCTGTGTGGCATGAATCACAAATTTTGATTTAGAAGACCTAAGCACGCACAATGTCTAGGAGCATAATAATTGTGGAATACAATATTTAATTTTGTATAACGCAATGAACTTTGTATAGAGGCATAGAAAACTACTTTTTGAGGTGTTACTACTGCACCATTCAGAAAAATTACTGTGATTCACCATAAGTCAGCATAAGTTCAACAAATATCATTTGAATGATAAAAAAGCAATTAAAAATGTAGAGTAAGAAAATTAACAACAATAACAGTTAGGAGCTAATGCAGACTCCAGATTTGATATTTATATCCCTATTTTGATGAATTATTTTATTCCCAGAAGGGTTCTGTTTCAGGTTCTTTTGAAATCAAAATAAATGATTCCTTGGTCCACTCAAAACTTCAAACTTTAGCATATCCAGATTATGCAGACCTAGGTCATTTGGTAGAAGAAGCAAAAACTGGTAAGAAAGTTCAAGGTCCTTGCAAGCAACAACCTATTACATCTTGTGCAGTTTCTTGAAGAAGAGCTGATAGAAGTCTCTAGTTTGAACATTAGAATAAAATGGCCAAAAGAAAAAAGCAATAAGTAGGTAGAGATTTGTTAGGTATCTTTTTCTTTTTTTGAGTATGGCAGTAAATAGAATATAGTATTTAGAACTCAAGAGGAGTCTCCTTGTTTTTTTTTCTGCTCCTCAGAACTTTGTGTTATTTTTTTTAGTGACGCATAGGGGCGCGACCCCGGGGCAAAAAATCTTCTCGGCAAGACACCGGACAGCCCCGCTCTGCTGACCGGTAGTGTGGGATTCTTACCCACTAAAAAACCCCGTTTGTGATTGGGGATTCCGGGTTTGTCCTCTGAGTGGCCACTGCGGTACAATCTACGCAGTCGTCTCTGTTCCTGAACGAGCGCCCGTATTGTTCGGGGTTCTCCATATTGACCACGTTGTTTTTGCACGTCGCGCTCAATTGTGGATAACCTTGGAGCCTGCAGCACGTCCTCCTCGAACGCCTGCACGGCACCCTACTCCAGCTGAGCCACATCAGCAATATTCGCGACGGTCGCAAGGGGCGTTAAAATGCTCTTGAAACCGTTTCCAATTGGTGTACTTAGAGCGAGTCGCTTTGACTTCGGCATTCGCTTCAAGGGTCAGTCTTATTGGATTGTGATCTGAGGTACCTTCATTCACCGTCACCAACTCCGGTCAGAAGCGGACGTTCCTCGACACCGCGATGTCAAGTACGTCCAGTCTCCCGGCCCCGTTGGGTAGGCATGTCGGTTCCTCGGGCCACATTATCACTGCCCCTGCAGTGGTAGTCATTTCCAATAACCTGACACCTTGCGTGTTATCAATTGCAGAGTTTCATGAGCGGTGCTTGCAATTGAGGTCGCCAACCAGCACTAGTGCTTGTTGGCCACCCAGGAGAATGTCGAAATCTTCCTGCTGCAGTTCGTCCTTTGGACGCTTGTATGCCGACGTGACCTTCATCTGACCAAAGCTGGTGCCCACGACAACGGAGATTTCATCAATCTCCGTGTCTTGGACTCCTACTCCTCCGTTATTGGGGTTCCTTTTGTCGTAAGGGTACGTGGTAAGGGTAACCCCGGAAGTTTACGCAAACGCGGCTACCAATATTGGTTTCCTGAAGAGCCAGAACTTCCGGCGCTGTTTCCGCCAAGATGGGGCTCCACGTCGCACTTCCTGGCGCGCAGCCCGTTAACGTCCCAAGACATAATGGTGAGCGACTCTGGAAGTCTAGCAGCCATCACCGGAGCGGAATGCCTCGCGAATCCATCCTCCCAATCAGTTTTTCAGCTTGCTTCGATGGCCTTGATGAAGCCATCGTCCTTCTGAGGGATTTTGCCCGTTGTGGCTTTCGGGTTTACGCCCGGCTTTTGGCCCGACGCTTTACCCTCCGGCTTCTTCCCCTGCTTGGGAGTTTTGTCTTTCGCGTGTGCCCTTTTTGGGGCCATGGGGCACCCCAGCCAGTTGGCCTTATGCCCCACAAAGTACGCACTTCGCGTTGCGGGTTCCGTCCGCGGGTTTCGCGAGCGTGCACTCGCGTCCCGCGTGGTTTCCCGCGCACTCCACACATCGCTCCCCATGATGACATTTGGACTGCCCATGGCCATATTGCTCGCAACGGTAACATTGGGTGGGCAAAGCTTTTCTCTTCTGTTGTTGAAACAGAAAGACCAAGAAGTTTTTCCACTTTAAAAATTGTGGTATCTGAGCCCTTGGCCAAAACTAGGGCCAGTTGTGCCTTGGTCTTTCTGTTATGCATTCTGAACAGTTCTGCTGTTACGTTTTTCTCAAAAAGTTCGGCCTTTACAACTTTAACGTCCGCGTCGTCAGGCAGGTCTCTGATGACTACATAAGTACATTTGTCCTCCGGGAGAGTGTAGGTATGGAACCTATGCTCCACGAAGCCTGAAGCCCTCTTTGGTGAGGGTGGTCTTCTTAATTTTGATTGCAGGCAGAAAACTGGCTTGGTTTTACTACACTATTATCTCGCATGCCCTAGTGGAAGCACCTGCCGTCGTCCGATGGCGCCACTTGCATACATACACAGTGCCTTGAGCAAAAGAGGAGGCGAAGTATTTTTTGAACCCGTATTTCTGTCAGGTTTGAGGTGTATTACACTGATCAGCTCTAATAAGAGCGAAACCGGTCTATGGTTGATACTCTGCTGAACGTCGTCCCCATACTGTATAGGTACGAATCTCGGCCATCTGTCTGTGGGAAGCCACAACTTCGGCAGAAAACTGGCTTGGTTTCACTCACTATGATTTGATTTGTTTCTCCATAGCTTCTCATAAGTTTTTAAGGCTTTGAGATAGATGACTACTTGTTTAGTGAAAATGTTAAATGCGCGACTCAACAACCCAGTTTACATGGTCTGAATATGGCAGTCTCCGACCTTAATATTTTATTCATGGTATTTTGAACAAAAAAAGTTTTGGAAAAAAACTCATTAACTATTTGTAAGTGTTTATTGTGATGTTCGAAATAAATGTTCTAAGATTCCTTTACTGACAAATATTCAAGAGAATTAAGTATTAATACAAAAGTTACCAATTAACAACCGAAAAATCTGTCTTAACAAAAATGACACACAACTACTGACAAAAACCCCTGTAAAAATACACTTACATGTTTTTTTTTCAGAGAGACTTGAGAAAATTTACACCAGTCTCAAATATATTATATATTATTTTCATTAGGTTTACAATAAAAGTTCCAATCTGACACCAAACTTGGGAAAAATTGCAGTCGTCTACGAACTCTCAAGGTTCGATTAAATTTTGGACATGCTTGTCACAATATAAATAAAATTATCCAAATTCCAATCAAAACTAGTTCTTAGTCCGTAAAAACACATTCACACAATTGTCCTGCTTCGTACATCTTAAACTAGCATTTATATTCAAAACAATCACCATCGTTTGAATGGACAAAACGTACGCGTCAGTTATACATTTTAAAATATTTTCATTATGGTACAAAATTGATCCTAGAAATGGTTCATTCAGCAAAAATAAAAATAAAGTAAGAAAAATGTATTTTAAGAGTTATGATTTTTTCTGTGGAAATCATAGTTACTACAAACAATTAATTTTCTGTAAGTAGACAGGTACTAATTTTTTTGCTAAACGAACTTTTGCTACTGAATGCCTAATTGTTTATCATTAGGCCCAATAATTCACAAAAATCTTTCACGGATGGCGCTATTGGAATGTAGAAAATACAAGTTTGTGTTTTTTTCCTCATAAATTTAAGGAATAAATTATTGGAATAATTCTCTCTAAGTTAAATTATGCATAAACTATAAACAATCAAAATTACATGTTCCTATTTAAAAACATGTGCTTAGATTCGCAAAATATGATTCCATAAATTCTATTGATAGCTGTTTTTAATTTAAGATTTTGAAGTGAAAGTATGATAACCAATCAGAATGCGCGCAAGCTATCTTTATACAGTAACTAACGTTAAAGCGGAGAGAGAGAAAACATTATAACAAGATTGTTAAATTACGAGGAGCATCAGTGAAACGTTTCTTTACGAGTGGAATGGCACACGTTTCTTCTATTTGATCAGTCTTCAAGACTATTTCGCAGACCAGAAAGGTTAGTGAAAAGAAGACAGAGATAAAATAAAATGAAAGGTACGATTTTGGACTATAACCCCGATTCCCGAGTCATAAGCTAAATAATATTTGGTTAGGTAGGTTAAGGTTAAGGACCTCTTTTTAACCCGTCAACGTGGTTTTATTTGGTCTATTTTAAAAAAGATTTTTCTAATTTTGACATATAAAGTGAACTTTTAAATACTGATGACATTGTTACTAGTTACGAAAAGTAAAATCTTTCGTAACTGGTGATGAAAAGTTCGTTTCATCACCAGTTGCAGGTTTCGGTTGTGGCACACCGTTGCTACAGTTTTGCGGTATTAAGTAGATACAAAGTGGTTTAAAAGTAAATATTGAAGTTTAATAAAAATGACTCTCTCTAAGTAGATATTTGTAGTCAAAATTAGAAAAAAATTTGTATGAAACACGTGACGGAAAGCCTTTTTTGCGTATCTCATTCAAATTGCGGAAACTCGCTGCGCTGTCCCGCAAACATTCATCGTTACACAAAATCGGACTTTTCGTAACTAGTTACATAAATAGCTATTAGATAGCCGTAGAAGCTAACTGAAGGAGCATTTGAAATATTACCGAATCAATTTGGTGAAGTTTTCAGGGGAATAATTGCATCAGTTAATTATAAAACTCCCGGACGTTTGACAAGTTTTCTTCAGAACTATTGCTTTTTCCTTCAATCAAGCAATATTAAAGAAAAACAATTGCCCTGAAAATGCAAGAGTAGTAGTTAGTTAGTGAACGAAAATGTGAAGTAAATATTGATTATGTACTAACTTTTATTGATTCATATATTCTGCCACTGCGTTTTTCTATAATAAAATGTTTTGATAATTTAATAAATAAAAAAGGCAAAAATATACATGATGGTTCATTTAAAATAAGGAAGTTATACAGGACGATCTTTTCAAGTAGGATTAAAAAAAATGTTCCAACGGAGGCCTATATTTTACAGATGAACCTATTTTAATTACATATTTTTAACTATACAAGGTGGACCAGAAAAGTGTGACGTCTTGTAATGAAATATTTTTAAAAAGGACACTGTGTATTTTTTAGATTTGCATCATTGGTGGCAGTTATTGGGATACCCTGTATTTCCCATTCAGGATTTTTTGGCACCTTAGTAGCCATGGAATGTTAATTTTGTTTCCACCCATCTCCTCAAACTTTTGTGAACAGATAATACATGATATTTTTTGCGAAATACTTTTAGTTTATCAATGAATTTCTGTTAAACTACTGCAGGCAACGATGTCAATTTCAAGGTCCAGTACAAGCTATAAGATGTATCAAAATCTAGTAAAAAATAGAAGGTGTCCTATCATCATATGACGTCACACTTTTCTGAGCCACCCCCCATTATGTATAAATATTTTTCTAAACTAGATCCTTCTGTACAATAGAGGACCCTGTTGAAACAAAAATTTTTACTCTACCAGTTCTCGAGATATCTCGTGTTTCTGAAAGTAATTTCTTTTTATCAACAATAAGAATTCATACACCTTTTAAAAATAGAATTTTTCAAAAAAAAAATTGTACGGAAGATAAAGGATAATCCCGCTTCAATGGAATACCTTCTATATCTCATTCATTTATTAAATATATCTCGTTACCAACGATCTAGTATATTACTGCTGGAGATGCCCTCCTATTTTACATTTTTGGCCCCTCTTAAATGAAACTTAACAATGCCGGCGATATTCGGTTGGATTGATGTCACTTGACGTCTTACTTCAAATCATTTGAAGTCGTGATTCGCCAATTGATGTGCTCTGACGATAAATTACCTCATGGGTACCTTTAAAATAGCGGACTTTCGGCCAAAAAACGGGATTATTTTTAGGGAAATATCGGCATTTGTCGGCTCTGTCCATATCTCCTAGGTTGTTGCCCGTTACCTTTAAAATTTTCAGTTTTCTCTTTCATCTCTCTTCAGCATATGCTAAGAAGATGAATTGAAAATGTCATGGTCGGATTTTCAAGGCTAATGAGATATAAATTATAAATAAATGAGATGTAATAGGGTTTGGGACCCAAAACCTTTACTAACCTGTGAAGTTTTGATATTTAGTCAACAATTCAAGTTTGAATTCAGTCGAGCTTTTTTCAAAATGTCTGTGTATAGTCATCGAAATACCCGGTTTAATGGTACTTTGAAGCTGCAAACTAAAGCAACGAGTGATTCTCTCTAACGCCAAGAAATACGAGTTCACACCCGCCTGCAGGTGAGAGTCCCTTTCGCTCCTGACTGAAACTCTATATGGAATCCCAAGCAACGAACTAAAATAATTAGTGGCTATAGAAACGACAGAATAAAGCTCATGCTTCTTTCAGTCCAATGAAAAACGTCCGCAAAATGATTTTGACAAATTTCTAAGAACTGTTGCATGTGATGCAAACTTCATGCAATTTGTAAACATCGGACGTTTTTCATCTGGGTGACGGATGCATCATATTCCAGAGTGAAAAACGTCCGAAAATTGATAATGACAATATTTTAACCACTCTTTAAGTTCACTTTTAGGGCGACTTTTACAAGTAGGTTATATCTGGAGTTTTATCTTCAATCTGAAGTTTTACTTGAACTTGTAAAAGTCACCCTTAGTCAAATTTGGAGACATCGCTTATTTTTCATCGGACTGAAGGATGCATGAGACACCGACTTCAAGCATCCGACCGTCCGACATTAAAAAAAAAAAAAACATTTTCTACATTCAAATTTCGCACCATAACCGTTTACATAATTATCATCCCGAACTGGAAGTCCGTCCGCTAGATATAGGGAACAAACAAAGATGTGATGTGTGAGTTGTATCTTAAATTTACTGTACAAAATGTGAGCTGCCTTTACCACCTAAATAACTCCTACATATCCATTCACACGCATTATTTAACCGAGGTACCTATGGTGGGGGTTCCTAACGGAACCAGCAAATAATAAAATTGCACAGTCTTTGGGTGCAACGTTTCGTTCTGATACATTTCAATCGAACACCTATTTATAATTCGAGTATGTTGTCCCTAAAGGTGGAAGTCCCGATTTTTTTTACTAGGAAGTCGGTCACCCGTTTGTCAAATGAAATCTACCAGATTAATTCACTATTAATATAAATGCACTTCAATTTGTTGCGTCCCTTAATAACCGATTTTAACTAAATACAAGTTTTATGTTGTGTATACCAAATTTGGGGTGTAAGGAACTATAGGTATTTTATCTTCTTTGCAGACATTTTGGATTAACGTATTTTGAATATAACTGCGATTATAACAATTTGTGCGCTCCTGGAAGTTAGAACAATTATTATTGTAATGAGGATAGAGATTAATAATTGAAAATTCACTGTATAAGTGTCAAGTACGAACGTCATGGTTATATAAATAATTCATAAATCTTTGAGGTGACTGAAATCGACTTACTCCTTTTTTACTAGTAATTTTTGAGTACTTAGATATTCATCTAACAGGCTGAGGAATTGACAAGATGTGTCCTGCTTGCTGCTTATAACCTTCGCGTGCATGTGGATCAACCGACCCGATACTCAGAAACATAGAAACACCGAAGGGGGCACTGAGATACACACTCAACCGAATTATATTAATCCTAATGAATTATATTATTATCATCGCGGAGTGGCGGCCTCACTTGCTGGTGGAACTGCCCCGGGTACATTAGATGCTGCAGCTTATCTTCGACGGATAGTATGCGCTGAAACATTCTTTTTTGGCCCTCTTACTCTTGATGAGATGAAAGAAGTGTTTGTTTTACTTAAAAATAAACGAGCAGCGAGATGGGGCTGTCTTTGACGCTGTTTATGACCTTGCCGGACACTGCCTTGGGGGTCTTGGCGGAGGTGATCGACTGTTCTTTTTCTAGTGGGCATTTTCCTGACTACCTCAAGAAAGCTATTGTAATTCCAAAGTTTAAAGGGGGAGGCCAGGAGAGTTTGCATGCAATTATCGCCCAATAGCTCTCCTTCCTACATTGCCCAAAATAATTGAAAAGATAATGAGCTTGAGGTGCGCAGGGAACTGCTGAATCCCCTGCAGTTTGGCCCTGGCAGGGGTACCAGTGATGCCTTGTTCTCCTGGACTTCCTGGACCACCTCTACACTTACATAAACAACGGTGAAAACTGCGCAGCTGTATTCTGCGATCTCACGAAAGCATTTCATTGTGTCAACCATGCGATACTGCTGCGAAAGCTCGAAGTGTATGGGTTTAGGAGGTTATCGCAGTGCTGGCTTCCTGGGACTTGCTCTAGATAGAGGGCTGAAATTTGACAGCCATGTGATGAATGTGTGCGGCAAGGCGTCGCCTAATCTATAACGACATTGGGCCTTCTGTTGCCCGCCAGGCCTACTTTGAGCTTGTCGAATCTCATCTTCGATATGGCATCTGCTTGTGGGGCACATGCTCTTGTGAGTTTTTCCACAGGGTGTTCGTTATACAAAAAAGAGCTGTCAGGTTTGTCTCAGGGGTCATCTTATCGCCCCCTATTTGTCAGGCTGAACATTCTCACGTTCTGCAGTCAGTGTATTCTTGGAATCAGTATGTTTGGTATTTAGGAGGTATCGGCGGGTACTGTCGTTATCCAAACGTTACAGTGAGCAATCTTACTCAAGAACTACTCCCTAGCTGAGTACCTTGATGACGACAGACTACAATAAGCGACTGTGACCCCGTGGTGAATTGGTCTTTTGTATTATGTGTGGATTTTGTTGTTTGATTGACGTGTGTATACTGATGTGCCTATACTTTTGATAATTTGTTTTATACTATTTGATAACTTTAATTTTAAACTGTTGAAAAGTGTTCCTTTACCCTTTAAGGTTTTTTAAAGAGTTGTTTAACTTGTGACAATAAAGTATATAAGTATAAAGCCGAATTGACATATAACATTAGCAATTGACATTAACATGTGAATGATTGGTGACTTATGGCTTTTGTGTGTTGTCTTCAAATTCAATTAGTTTTTTTTGTCAAATTTATTGTAGAAATCGATCTTCGAGCCGAATTGACATATAACATTAGCAATTGACATTAACATGTAAATGACTGGTGACTTATGGCTTTTGTTTGTTGTCTTCAAATTCAATGACTTTTTTTGTCAAATTTATAGTAGAAATCGATCTTCCAGCTTTTTTTGGAGAGTTTGTTTTAATAAGTTCAGGAATTTATCATAAAATAGTGATAGAAGAGTCACTTTTATAACAAAAAGCTTAAAAGATCACGAAATACCACCAATTTAATGGTACAAAAATATCGATATTTTATAGCCGATATTTTTACAGTATCGACAGTCTACTTTCGATGTAGCCTGTGTATTTAGTACGACTGGATAACCTTCTGGACATTCTTTGCTGATCTTGATGCCAAAAACTGAGCGACAGGTACTCGATGCATTATGCGCGTTTTATTGACAAATTTCCCATTTATACAGTAATAGTACCCCAATTTAGGGTTTAAAGGTTTAGGGTTAAAAAACCCGGGGGTTTTTTCCCATCTTTTCTTGAAAGCACCCGGCAGTATCAAGATTTAAGGTTAGATTTTAGATTAGAATTCAATAAATCCAGATTCTGGTTTGTTTTTTTGATAAACTAAACACTGGTCAATTGATTAAAAGCTTCAAGCTGCACAAACCAACTAATTATTTCTTAATTGGTAAGAGTTAAGTGTATTGAAAAAGTTAAATTTAGAGGTTATAATGGAATAAACCCGGAATTTTCCCGGATGTATGCAGGGAATAAACCCTCAAAAATGAAAAAACCGGGTGAAAACCCATCTCTAGGAAAAATATTAAATGCGCGTGCGCGAAGATTTTTAAACGTAAACGTTACTCATTTTTTAACTAGCTCGTGGTCCTCAGTAAACATGCACAGTACCATCTTTTCGACTATCTGCGAAATATTCATAGCGAACTAGGGGGTTACATTTTCGATCTATTGTGAGGGATTGACTTTCTGATATATAATTGTAATAGGTGTATGTTGTCACCTCACGATCTAGGGCGACATTAATAGTCGTTATTCCTTGAGTATGCAGAAAGCCTTGAGTTGATATTTAAAGTTTTTTCCTCATTTAAAATACCGAGGAATAAAGTTCAATATCATTTTCCTCATATTCAAGGAAAGACTACTAACAAGGTTGTGTTATTTTTTAAAAGGTACAAAATGTTAAGCGAAAATTGAGTGAATAGGTCTCTTCACACGACCTTTATTGTTGACATAAAAGCCCGAATATAAGGTCCCGTAAAAATTAAAAACATTGAAAAAAAAAGCCAAAGTAGAATCAAGAACATGGGTTTCAAATATTTAGATGATCATATGAAAGTTATAAAAAGAGATCTGTTAATATATTTTATCACAAGAATTGTTAGTAGCCCAAGTTTTATTAAAATCATATTGAGTAATGGCGGAATAATAATACTTTAAATTTACAACTTTTCACTTTTTTAGAGGAGTTATTTCAGAATCCGTACAGACCCATTTTCGGAATTTAACTGACTCCTTAACCTGTCTGATTTGGACATCCCCTCCCATCGTCACCTTTATGAAAGTGTCGATCAGGTCTTAGCCGTAACATCGCAGACGGGACTTAGGGCGACGTCACATACAGCGGAATTTGGTTAAAAGCGAAACGGAGCGTAATTTGACAGCTGAATCAGTTTAAGTTAGACCAATCAGATAAAACCTAAAACCATAATTGACATGTGTAATGACGCTCCGCTCCGTTTCGTTCCGCTGTATGTCACGGTGGCCTCAGAACTCCCTTTAGGCCTCTTTCACACGGACGTTTTAAAATCGACCGGCGCCTCTCTCGAATCGTCTTTACTCTATATTGATTCTTATAGACAAGAGCGTCAACGGCAAAAAACGGTCGGTTGCCGTCGAAGTTTCAAACTTGAGCGGCTTAAATTTCTTATTGAAGACTTATGGAAGAAGAAATTGGCTTAATCAATTTCTTTGTTAACATGGATTTATTTACTTCCTCTTCGTCACCGAAATATACACCCGTGCCCACAGCTACTACTTCAAGGACAGGGTCAAGGAAAAAGACTAGAGATGTATTTGAAGCTCAGCTTTTGGAAATCCTCAAAAGCAAAGATGATGGTGATGGAGATAAACTATTTTTCAACTCTCTTTTAAAAACAGTGAAGGAATGTGATAGAAAACAAAAAAATTGAATTCGGCTTGGGGTGGCCTGACGCTTATTAATGTCCTCTTTTCGAACAAAAGATTCTTTTAACATTCGAAAATACTTAAAAAATTAACTTTCGTCCTTCCTTAGTTTGGGAAATAACTAAGGAACCTTACTTCTAATTCAGGACATCCTCCTATCCTTTTTTGTATTTTGTATAATAATGTTCTTGATTTTATCCATTACGGACCTCGGATCTATTTGTTTCGACTTGTGACTGTCGACTGATTTGCCGTTGTTCGCGAAAGGGACAACGGTCGTTTTTTTACGTCCATGGGAAAGAGGCCTTACTCCTTCAATCCGCCCCTGCCCCTGCACCGCAGACCTACGCTGAACTGATTACGGACGAGTCATAAGTTAGCAAGGTTCTACTCCCCGAGTATTCAAACCACCAGTCAACTGCTACTTTGTGATGGAGACTAGAACAGGGTACGGCAGAATGGCCTTCCCGATTTTCGTGGGACATGTACGGTATCGGAATGAGGGTGTAGCAATTACTTCCCGCTCGGTCAACATGATCCCCTTCCTGATAAGAAACCCATTGGTGTTGGGATATCAAACTTAAGGTACCGCTTTAAAAAAAATCTCTTTACCGACCTCGAAGGTTAACAGAACCGGAAAATGTGACCGCTGAAGTTCGGTTCATCACTCTCTCCTACATTGCGCGGCAGCGTTACTATTATCTGATCGAAGTATTCACATAATCCCGCACGGGGACATCAGAATGGTGAGTTTTTAATCACAGAAACATAACAACCAGAAGAGAATTCGTTCGTTCCACTGCAAGAGCGAGTGAAAGAATAAACACGTGTGTTTTCAAAATACGTTTCCAAAATGAATAAATACAGATAAAATGCCATTAAATACTCACAGGCAATTATCCCCAAATTAATTACACTCAACACCAACCCCTCTTCTTTTCATCACTAGCTTAACAGTATCACTTCGAACCAAAGTGTCAAGCACCTGGAAGTGTCCTTTTTATAATATCACGGAGGGAAACACTATCAACGTTTCGATTTCTTGCTTAAATCCTGCGGGCCCTGAGGACCGAGGCCTATCCCGTAACCGAAGTAAAACCTCGCCAATTCCTGTTGGAGTTGCTGATGTAGCTGCAACCAGTGCATGTACGCCCGCGATAAGCCCGTGTTGCTTCCGGGCTCTGTCTCGTTTTTGGATTGAGTGGTGTTAGGACTGGACTCGGAGACATTGGCATCCGTTCCGGAGGCGCTCGGATTATCGGGCTCATCGGCTTTCGGATCAGCTTCAGTGTTTTTTTTAAGGTCGTCGTTTTTGGAGTCGAAGCTGCCACCCGGTTTGGGTGTGCCCGTTCTTTGTCATCACTGGCTCACCGCGGGCGACTTTTTGTCCTGTGCGGAATCACCTCCTTGGGGCGTCGAACTGCCTTGCGGCGCCCCCGACGGTCCTCGGTCACCGGGACCTGAATTTGCTCCACCTAAAATTAGTTTTGTAAAAATCGGTTCAGTCTATAAGAAAGAGAAAAGAAATTCACATTAAAACCCATTCAAATCATACGTCAACACTTGAACTACCAGTTACTACAATAAGTAAAACACGGCACACCTGTCTATTCAGGTCAGTTTGATAGGGACTCTAATTGAGAAGTTAAACTGCAATACTAGACATATCCACCCGTTGTGATTTGGAGTAAACTGAAAAAATCCTGCGACTGTCAAAAATGGATTTTTTTGACGTCATATAATGACATCCAAAAAATTACAAAATCAGCGGGTATGTGACATGGTATTGGTATTGCCTCAAAGGAGCAAAAAGAAATAAAAATTGCAGCATTCTTAGAAATGGTCGGACGATGACCGGTTTAGTAATAAAGAAATAGTTGGCCTCAATTTAAAAACCACACCTTCTTGTTAAGATTCGTGGCAGGAGTTGCAAAAGAGAGAGAGAATGTCGAACGATTACCATCGAAGATCACCAGTAAAAGTATTAAACTGGCTTCAAAGTAAAAAGGAAGCACATTTTTGTTCTTATAAGTCATTTAGCACCAATGCGAAATACCGGGGGCTACGAAGTTTAGTTGAGACAATCGATAAAGTAGGTAAGATTTATTGTGAATTTTTTGGTAGAGCAGGAACATATCATAAAATCGCGAAAAAATCCCGATTTTGCCATATGGTAGTAATAGGGTAGGGCCGCGTTTGGGCAGTTCTGAATGTCGTTACGCCGGAATGTCAAACGATAACCATTAGATACCAGCCCACTGTTATAAAAGTAGAAAAAGAAGTCGTTTTAAGGTCGCGGAAGAGTCGGGTTTAGGCTAGCCTGGAGATCATTACGCCGGAAGGACGAACGATTACCGACGAAGATTATCATCGTGAATTACCATTACAAGTATGAAGTTTGTTTTAAAAGTAAAAAGAAGGTCGAAAGCTTTTTTTTGTTCTTTGGAGTGTCGCGATATGGTCATGCTCTACTAAAAAACAAGTAAGATCCATCGTGTGTTTTTTTGTGCTTGCGTATAATTTTTCTTGTCCCAATTTGCTGGAATAGGTTCACGTTTTACGATTGTAGAAAATAGAAGTTTATTTAGACTTTCATCTTGTTATTTCAAACGCTAGCTCCTTTAGCTCGAAGGCCCCCTTTCGTTTCAAAATCAGCATAGGACCCTTCGTGCGAGGTATAGCGAAAGCCCCGGTACACAAAACGTAAAAGCTTAGTTAAAGTAAATTCAGCACATTTTTAACATTCCAATTTTCGTATTTTACTATACCAAACACTATACCCGTTTTGCGTGGCAGTATAATACAAACATGTTTCGTTCTTTCCTTATTTTTGTTTTTATATAATTAATTTTGGATTAATATTATTAATTTTATTTAATTAATAAGATTTGATAGTAAGGGATATATCAACTTTTGATTGTAAACAGAATGGATGTGTTATGAAATGAATAAATAGGACTCTAAGGGTAATATGCGCCGAGTCTGCTTGATCTAAACTGCTAACGGAAAAGATCGATACAGCAAAACTTTTTGTCATTTTTGGGGGTTTGTATTTCGGAAATGCCTTAGCCGAAATTTAGAACCTAAACAGACTTTGAAAGGTCGTTTCTTCTAGAATCACTGCGGGAGATTAATCTTAAATAAGTTATTCCCTAAAGGATATACAGGGTAAAGAAAAAAGCAATACAAAATGGTTGCATTTCAACCCACTGCATTTGGTAGGTAGCGTAATTTCAGAACATTCATTGTTGCGACATTTAATAGCGTTAGTTGGTATCTCGGGATATGTTCGGCAGTTTTCGGTTTTTTGGCTTACAAAATAAATTACAAGGGTTTATCAAAAAGTTGACGCTCTTTTGTAAGTCACCTTGTATCGCGAGAATGCCGAATCCGATTTTAATAAAATAAATATCTCTAAAAGATAACTGGTTGTAAAATCAGCGACGTAGTCTCATGGTTAATAAAATAATTTTGTTCCATTTTGTACAAGGATGGCAAAAAATCTAATAAAAAGCCAAAATCGACAGGGTCTTATTTTTTCTCGGGTTGTATCCCTTTTACCCTCACGAACTTTTTTGTAGCACGCCAATAATCGTTTTTTTTCTTAAAAGTCTGTGAATTTAGAAACTTTCTTGCCTCTTGCATCTTTGTCTTATCTGTCACCGTTTTCACAAGAGATGTCTGTTTTCTGCGCTCCTATTTAAATTCCCAGATACTGACGAAAAAGGGTCACTTATGGAAAAATTATGTGCATTACTAGACACTTTTGCAATTTCTCGAAAACGGTGGGAGATAAGACAAGGATGCAAGAGGCAAGAAAGTTTCTAAATTGAATAGAAAATTCAGACCTTTAAGAAAAAACGATCAGTGGCGTGCTACAAAAAAGTTTGTGAGGGTAAAAGGGATCGATACAACCCCCCAGAAAAAATAAGAACCTGTCGATTTTGGCTAGCGGTTGGTATATCCAACGATGTCGATAATAAATGGTTACCCACATTCAAAATTTGAGTTAAATATCTCAAAAACTATAAGAGCTATAAAGAAAGAAAAAATAATTCAACACCCTGTATCTCGGAGACGAAGCGTTTGCGGGTTATGTTTGTATGAACATTGTGCCCTATTTTTGCCTAGGGATTTCCCAGCTAATTTCAGGATACCTTGTGTTGTAACTTACAAGAAAGTTCAAATTTTCTGTATACGCCCTGTAACTGATTTAGTAGGCAAAAAAACAAAAAACCGCCAAAACCGTCCCGAGATATTGACCATAGCTCTTACATGTCATTACAAAAAGAGTCTTAAAGTTAAGGCTCCCGGCATGACATCGTAGTAAACAAAATTTTAATCAGTTTTTTAATAGATTTTTTGCCATCCTTGTACAAAATGGAACAAAACTGTTTTATTAACCATGAGACTACGTCGCTGATTTTACAACCAGTTATCTTTTAGATATCATTTATCTTATTAAAATCGGCGGCGGCATTCTCGCCATACAGGGTGACTTACAAAAGAGCGTCAACTTTTTGAAAAACCCCAGTCATTTATTTTGTAGGCCAAAAAACCGAAAACTGCCGAACATGTCCCGAGATACGAACTAATGCCATTAAATGTCGTAACAATGAATGTTCTGAAATTACGCTATCTACCGCAGTGGGTTGAAATGCAACCATTTTGCAGTGCTTTTTTCTTTACCCTGTATATCCTTTAGAGAATAACTTATTTAAGATCAATCTCCCGCTGTGATTCTAGAAGAAACGACCTTTCAAAATCTCTTTAGGTTTTAAATTTCGGCTAAGGCATTTCCGAGATACCGACCCCCCAAAAATGACAAAACATTTTGCTGTATCAACCTTTTCCGTTAGCAGTTTAGATTGAAGAGTTGATCCCGATTAAATTGTCAATCTAATCCGGATCTCGTGGAGTCGGTGCATATTTTTAACGTAGCTGCGTGCGACGTAATTATGTAGCTGCACATTAACATTGATTGGTCAAGTTTTAAGAAACAAAGGATTGGATTTGTCTATTTACGATAATCAAGTCATATTTTTCAACGCTGTTTCAATGGGATGTGTTCAGTTTTGAACACCAGAGAGACAAAATATCGATAAATTCATCGGTATTTTACAAAATTCGGCCAAATTCTAATTTTTTATAAAAAAAAAACAAGATATATCTGGTTTCGCAGTTTCACTCCTCATTCGTTCTTTAATAACGTCTTTTTACGGTCCAGAGGTATTTAGGAAGGACCAAAAGATCACATTCTTACACAGATTAACAACAATTCGATTTTATCCTTACCCCAAGAATTTGATCCTTGCATAGGAGAGTCGGCGCCGTGGAAACCGGCGCCGGCGTGGTTGTCATGGTCCAGGGAATTGGCTGCGTCATACTGGGTGTTTTCGAGCCGCGTGATCAGCCTCTCGTCCTCGTCGCCGAACTCGCCGCCCATGAGTGAAGGTTCACCCACCACCATCACGTCCTAAAAACGAAAAAAAAATTATTTTTGTCTATCCACTAATTTAGTAAAAGGCAGCAATAATACACTACAACTTCTTCGCCGACGTTTCGGCTAATTTACTGTATTTACTTTATAGCTAATTACTAATAAAGGTGATTTCTCAACTTTGACCCAAAAATCCACTCAAATTAAAGCTCAACCGATTTTGTAAAATTTTGTCTTTTTGCAATATCTAATTACGATCATTCCGAATATTACAAGGCCAAAAATGTTCGACAATGCCTCAATTTAAGCGATCCACTATTCCTAAGCATCCTGTATAGTTCTCCAATATAATGCAATAATTATTGTAGGTATTTTTAATTTTTTACGTTCAATGATAAACGCATTTTTAGCAGGTATATGAAGTTTTTGTAATATTTTTCGATGCAGGATCTTGCCATGGATTGAAAGTGCAGCGTCGAGTGACCTATGGAAACCAAAACCTAGTAGAATTTTTGTTATTGCCCACATCTTTATGCACAAGAACACCCTCAGCAAACAAAACAAAACACTGAAACTATTCTCGTCCTTTGTTTTCTCATCTCATAAAGACGGCACTGCTCTCAGAATTTTTCAAAGTTAAGGCATGAAGCTGAACGAAGCTTGGCAGCCGGCGCATGCACATCGGTTGCTTTTCAACCTTTTTCGAGGTGCATTTTTTAATGCTACGTTCACATTAATATATTCAATTGTTAATTATACGGAAGATTATGGCTAAACTTTTAGATTTTAAAAAAGTTTTGTATATGGAATGGATGGGGGTCTATTGGAAGTACATTTTAAAATTATTGTCATTGTATACGGGTCGTCTCAAAAGTATAAAATTGATTAAAGTTGTATTTTTTTTAAATGCGACACCTAGTATATTAATGTATTTTCGGTACCTACGGACAAAAGTAAAAGTAGTTTTATTAAGGTTTATGGCATCGAAACCGTACCTTTCTTCAGATATTCGTGATTTTGTGAAAATGCAGCATCAAATTAAATGTTTAAAATCTCAGCCCTTGGTTTCTTTTCAACCACCAAAATTTGCTGGTGGGCTAATAGTACATTGGATTTTTTGCCATCTGTTTTTAAATCCTTCACTCACATTGCGTATATACATTGAGTATAACTTGGTTTCCTCTATTGCTCAAGACACTGTTATACTCGCCCAAGTTATACTCGAACTCGTATTTCTATCAGGTTTGAGGTATATCATACTGATGAGCTCCAATAAGAGCGAAACCGATCTATGGTTCCTCTGGCTGATAGAGAAATGAGTTTGATACTCTGCTGAACGTCGTCCCCAGACAGTATAATTACGAATCTCGGCCATCTCTCTGTGGGAAGCGACAACTTTGGCAGAAAAGTGGCTTGGTTTCACTTCACATATCTCGCATGCCCTAGTGGAAGCACCTGCCGTCCTCCTATGGCGCCACTTGCATATATGCACAGTGCCTTGAGCAATAGAGTAAACCAAGTTATACTAGAACTCGTAGTTCTAACAGAGAAGCCGGAAGGTAAAACGCCGGGCCAAAAGCCGGGCGTAAATCCGAAAGCCACAAAGGGCAAAAGCCCTCAGAAGGTCGATGGCCTCATTAAGGCCTTCGAAACTAAGCTGAAAAACTGCTTGGGAGGATGGATTCGCGAGGCACTCCGCTCCGGTGATGGATGCTAGACATCCAGAGTCGCTCATCATTAAGTCCTGAAACTCTTGGATCTTCATTAAGTCCGGAAGCTCCTCTTCGCGGAAAGAGAGCCGGAAGTTCTGGCTCTTCAGGAAACCCAGATTCGCAGCCGCGTTCGCATAAACTTCCGGGGGTACAGCACGTATCGTTACCATAAAAGAAACCCCAGTAACGGAGGGGTGGCCATACTGGTGAGAGACGACATCGCACAACATTGCCTGGGGGTCCAAGACACGGAGATTGATGCAATCTCCATGGTCGTGGGCACCAGCTTTGGTCAGATGAAGGTCACGTCGGCATACAAGCCTCCACAGGACGAACTGCAGCAGGAAGATTTCGACATTCTCCTGGGTGGCCACAAACGCTAGTGCTGGTTGGCGACCTCAATTGCAAGCACCGCTCATGGAACACTGCAATTGATAACAGGCAAGGTGTCAGGTTATTGGAAGTGACGATCGCTGCCGGGGCAGTGGTAATGGGGCCCGAGGAACCGACATGACCCAACGGGGGAGGGAGACCAGACGTACTTGACATCGCAGTGTTGAGGAACGTCCGCTTCTGGCCGGATTTGGTGACGGTGAATGAAGGTACCTGGGATCACAATCCAATAAGACTGACCCTTGAAGCGAATGCCGAAATCGAAACGACTCGCTCTAAACACAATAATTGGAAACGGTTTCAAAAGCATTTTAACGCATATATCAGACTGTGAAGGCTTTCACGGCCGGTCATAATACTATCTAAAGTGTTTTCCGGGCTATGAAGCCGTGGTCCAATGGAGTTGCTTCCTGACGTTTCGTCTACTACTGCGGCAGACATTATCAAAGGCGATGAGGCAGTGGGCGAAGTGATGTCCCTTGCTTCCCGACGATGACTGATTCGACTGTAGCACGCTCCGTGGTATTCGTACCGCCGCCGTCGCGTCGCAGTGGTGGGGCCGGAGTGGGGTTGGTGGGGGTGGGTTTCGACGCGCTCGACGTTTGTCGCAGAACTCGCTTCCAGTCTACATTTAGAAACGCAATTTCTTCCTTCCTGTTGAAATTGTTTTCGTGTTTAAAGATCGCAATGGCTTCCCTCGTTAGTCTCGGATAGTAGCGCTGTGATTGATGTAGGATATCCACCTCATTAAAAAGGATGTTGTGACCTTCAGAGAGAGCGTGCTCTGCTACTGCTGACTTTTGCGTTTGTCCCAGCCTGCAACTCCTTTTGTGTTGTGTGATCCTCGCGTTTTGTGGTGGCAATGTATACAGAGCCACAGCTGCATGGAACTCTATACACTCCGGGTGCTGATAGGGGATCTCTGCGGTCTTTAGCCGATCTCAAGCTCTGTTGAATCGTACGAGTGGGTTTAAAGACAATCTTAACCTTGGGCTTTTCCAGTAGCCTGCCGATCCTGTCCGTGACTTTGTGGATGTATGGTAGAGTAGCCCAACCGCGCGCTTTTCTACATAATCTCCCGTTGTTGCTTCTTGTCGCTCTACATTCCTTGGGCGCACGGCTCTATCGAACTCCTGCTTGCTGTATCCATTCCAACCAAAGGCTCTCTCCAGATGCTTTATTTCCCGTTCCAATTCAGCTGGCTCACAAATTCTCTTGGCTCTCACAGACAGAGTTTTTATGACTCCCCTTTTTTGTCTTGGATGATGGTTTGATACGTTGTTGAGGTATCGGTCAGTGTGTGTTGGTTTTCTATACACGGTGTGTGCAAGCTTTCTATTCGGCCTCCTTGTCACCAAAACATCGAAAAACGGTAGGCGTCCTTCCTTTTCTATCTCCATAGTGAATTGGATCTTCGGGTTAATAGAGTTTAGGTGTAAGAGGAAGTTTTGAAGCTCGCCCTTTCTATGGCTCCAAATATGAAAGGTGTCGTCCACATATCGAAACCAGCACCTTGGCCTCATCCTTGCTGCAGCCAACGCCCTGGCCTCGACAATTTCCATAAAATAGTTGGCTATCACTGGACTAAGAGGGCTGTCCATCGGTTTGTTCGTAGAATTCTTCCTTCCAAAATATGTCGGTATTGTCTCCGCACCTGTACACGCTGTACACGAGCGATATCCCTAGAACACCAAGGACTACGCTCGTGCTCTATGCCAATGACATGGCTCTTTTATCCAAACACCGGAGAAAAGATGTGATGCGGCGGAATCTGCAGCTACCTTTAGACGACCTCCAGGAGTGGCTGATACGTTGGAGGATTAAGATCAATTCAACCAAGTCCCAGGCAATCCTGATAGGTAGACGTCGCGATGCCATCCCGGATCAACTTGTGATCGATGGCATCGAAGTGCCGTGGCAAGACTCGGCCATTTATCTAGGGGTAACCTTGGATAAAGGCCTGACTTGGGGCCCCTATGTCAGGGTCGCCGCTGCCAAAGCTAGGGGGGCTATGGCGCAGGGGGTGTAGTGAGCAAGCAAGCAGGGGGTATAGTGAGCTATACCCCTGCTCAACCGAAGAAACCATCTGCTCGTGAGGGGGAAGCTCCTGCTGCTGAAAGCAAGCCATCATGCGGCCGATCCTAACATATGGCTCGGTCTTCCCCTCATGGGGGAGTGCGGCGGAGGCCCACCTCTCAAGGGTGAAAGCTGTTGAAAACATTTACCTCCGTATGGCGGTAAATTCCCCATGGTACATTAGTAACGAAGAAATTCGTGCTAATCTGCGATGGCAAACAGTGCGCGACTTCATGAGAGTCAAAGCTGAGAAGACCTTCCGACGCGCGGAAGCACATCCAAGCGACCTGCGGGCTTTGGTTCAATATGAGCCGGATCCCGCATCAGGGCAACCCTGGAAGCGGCCGCGGCACCAGCTACGATATCAAGCTGCAGAGTAGAGCGACAGCAGAGACGCAAAAAACCACCCTGAGAGGCAAGGGCCACATCTCCCGCAAGATATTTCATGCCAAACCAGCCAAGCCGGCGAGGCTATGAGATATCGAAAACAGGATAGAGCGTGCACCAGAGAAGACTGCTGGCAGCAGATCGCGGTCTTCTCTGGTGCATAGGCATCCGGCTCGAAATCCCCAAGCAACAACACGGTGTTTTTTAGTGGGTAAAAATCCCACACTACCGAACAACATCGCGTCGGAGTTGTCCGGTGGGGGTTGAGGTATACCATACTGACGAGCTCCAATAAGAGTGAAACCGGTCTATGGTTCCTCTGCCTGATACAGAAATTAGTTGGATACTCTATTGAACGTCGTCCCCACACAGTATAGGTACGAATCTTGGTCATCTGTCTGTGGGAAGCGACCACTTCGGCAGAAAACTGGCTTGGTTTCACTTCACATAATATCTCGCATGCCCTAGTGGAAGCACCTACCGTCGTCCGATAGCGCCACTTGCATAGATGCACAGTGCCTTGAGCAATAGAGGAAACCAAGTTATACTCGAACTCGTATTTCTATCAGGTTTGAGGTCAACTGCTGATGAGCTCCAATAAGAGCGAAACCGGTCTATGGTTCCTCTGCCTGATAGAGAAATGAGTTTGATACTCTGCTGAACGTCGTCACCACACAGTATAGATACGAATCGCGGCCATCTGTCTGTGGGAAGCGACACCTTCGGCAGAAAACTGACTTGGTTTCACTTCACATTTCTTCATAATTCTGCGCTGAGACAGCTGAGTTTCGCTGATTACGCATGTAGACATTGTATATGTTCAACCTTTCATGCAGAGAATATCTTGGCATTTTTTTTTATAAACATTTATACACTCAGTAAATCATTTTTCCTCTGTTATTATCAAGAGCTGGAATGACGTAATCAAAAGATTACTTTTTTGGGTCTAAAAGGTAATGTTTGTCTCTATTTTGTTGTATAAAAGTAGAATGTCAGTAAGCAAAAACAAGATAATGTAGAAGAAATTTGTCAATGTCATGGCAATTAATCACAAGAAACATCAAAATTCCAAGCTTTATCTAAATAAGATTGATACTTTTCAAAGCAGATTTTTGTTAAATTCTTGCATACTTTTATCGGGATATTTCAGAAACCTCACCAGATACTTATCACATTATGCTTAGGAGCAGAAGATCTAAGGGAAGCAAAGATATTTATAAAGAATAAGCCAAAAATGTATCCCTAAAACCGCGTAATTCTGTTGAGCTAGACTTCCCATATAACTAAAGTCACTGTGAAGAAACATCTGCGTGTACTAACCTGCGACGCTAAGGAAAAATTTGGCCCTGGAGACCGTTTTTTGTTAGGGACTGGTGCTGTGTTGTTTGCTGCCCCGCCTGAGTTCGAACCTTTCCGTTTTCGCCTCTTGTTCGCCGGCCTCTGCGATTCTGGTCGACCAAATTATCGAAATAACAAAATTAGGATGCTGAGATATTAACGACACTGTAAATATATGAACAAAAAGGGTAACTTAGACTTAAATACAGAAAACACCCTTTGTGTCCACTTGTTGTATGGGAGGGTATGATTTAGTAAAACCATACCCTCACATGTCAATAATCTAAACTAAAACTACGTTTCGTGCTTGTTGGTAAAGTTTATCAGGATTCTTTTCATTTTTGCAATACGTCAATTTCAATAAAAACTTACTTTTGGCAGAGTTTACTCACATTCTCCTACTTTCTGCGTGAGTATGTCAATAGAACTTGGAACAGAAACTATACAACCATTAAATAACGTTAAGTAACATCTGTTACACTGGTAATAAATGGATAATGAAAATGACAACTCGTTGAGCCTTCATTTTCATTAAACGCATATTTCACCACATTCACTCGTTTGTCCACATTCACCAACGTGCAGAGTAGAGCAAAAATGAATAATCCTATAGTGCAAAGTAAAAGAGGTACCTCTCGTACCAGGCGGGGCGATGATGCGTTGCCACTTTTGAAAGAGCGTCGTTTTCAGACAGTCTCTCGGACTAAGGGCGTAAGCCTTGTTCCTCGACATTAATTCTTGCATTGGTTCTAATATCACACATAGCTAAAAAAGATTATATTAACAATCAACATCAAAATAAAAAACGATTTTATTGTGAAGGTGTGAGACTTACCCTTAAATAATTAAGTGTAGAATTCGTAATGCCCTGTCTGGTGATGTTTTTACTAAGCTGTTCCAGCATGCCGGGGTCCTGCTGCGCGTGCATTCCGACCACGGAACGGGGGATCAACTCCCGGTGCGTCCGCACCGCGAAATGCCACGACTTTATCCGCATCAAGTCGTCAAAGGTAAACTCTAAGACTAATCGGCCTTCTGTACACACCTACAAATAATTAATTGTTGGATTTTTTCGTCAATTTCATACATACTCGGCAATATTTGTAATTTTATTAGTTCATTTGAAGAGAATGAATGTTTGTGAGATCTTCACTTTATGATGAAGAAGTAAAGGACCTTTGAAGTTTGTAATTTGATCGATTTATATTAATAGCGTAACCCTCAAGTCATGTTACTGTTAAATAGGTTTTTATACATCTCCTGTAAATATTTCATAAAGGTCCGTCACCGAATGTTTCAATTTTAAAATCGTTTTCGTTTGAATGAACCGCTTAAAACCAACTTGCACAAAACTGCATCGTTCATTTTCATTTAAAACCAATGATGTCATTGTTTGGACCTGGTTGAACCCGATCACAAATTTTAACGTTCAGCTCCGGTTTTCAAGCTGGGTTCTTAAGTACAGTTGACGTTTTATACGTCATGATCCGTGTTTTTGTGCTTATTAATTCCAATCTCCATATGATTAATTTCTTATATTAGTTGATTATGTCTGTAATCCTCTTATTAAACCAAAATAAATATTACCAAAAAGCCCTGACCCTTTCTGAAGAATTTATGGGTCATGTGATCATTGATTTGCTTGAAACATTTACTGCCGGTTTTCGGTGCTATTGCCAATGTAAGTTTACTTTAAACACTTTATTGTTGATATCAACTATCACTTTATTATTGATACCAAATTTGCATGACAATGGTTTGGGTTGTTTTACCCAATATGAAAAACATCAGCTATTCCCTCTAAGTGAGCCCCTTAAAATAAAAATACCACAAGTATGCCATTGTGTTGCGACATCGGACTTGAACTTAAAAGCCGTACTTCATGTCCGCCCTGCCCGACAATCAATCAATCAATCAATATACTTTATTATCACAAATTAAACAACTCTTTGACAAAGCTTAAAGGGTAAAGGAACACTTTTCAACACTTTAAAATGAAAGTTATCAAATAGTATAAAATAAATTATCAAAAGTATAGGCACATCAGTATAATCACGTCAATCAAACAACAAAATCCACACATAATACATAAGACCAATTCACCAGGGGGTCACAGTCGCTTATTGTTGACTGTCGTTATCAAGGTAGCTCATCAAGGAAGCTTCATCGAGGAGGCCCCACCAACAACAACGGTCTGTCCAGCCCCTCAAGGTACGAGCGAAGCCAGCACTGCGATAACCCCCTAAACCCATACACTTCAAGCTTTTGCAGCAGTATCGTATGGTTTACACAATCAAATGCGTTCGTGAGATCGCAGAATACAGCGACGCAGTTTTCACCGTTGTTTAGGTGAGTGTAGAGGTGGTCCAGGAACGAGAACTAGGCATCACTGGTACCCCTGTCAGGGCGAAACCCAAACTGCAGGGGATTCAGCAGTTTCCTGCGCTCAAGAAATGAGAGCATCCTCAAGCTCATTATCTTTTCAATTATTTTGGACAATGTAGGAAGGAGAGCGATTGGGCGATAATTGCATAAACTCTCACGGTCACCCCCTTTAAACTTTGGAATTACAAGAGCTTTCTTGAGGCTGTCAGGAAAATGTCCACTAGAAAAAGAACAGTCGATCACCCCTGCCAAGGCCAGGACTCCCATGGCAGTGTCCGGCAAGGTCATGAAGAGGGTCAAAGACAGCCCGTCCCATCCCGCTGCTCGTTTGTTTTTAGTAAGACAAACATTTGATCTCATCAAGAGTAACAGGGCCGAAAAAGAATGTGTCAGCGCATACTAACCGTCGAAGATAAGCTGCAGCATCCAGTGTACCCGGGGCAGTTCCACCAGCAAGTGAGGATGCCATTCCGCGATAATAATAATTTAATTCATTAGGATCAATATAATTCAGTTGTGTGTGTATCCCAGTGCCCCCTCGGTGCCCCCCCCCCCCCCCTGTGCTCTTTCACCAGCCTCCAGGTGTCTCTCACCTTAATGTTAGAGTTGTTGATTCTGTTGCACAGTACAATCTTTTAGAAAGCCTAACAGTACTCCTAAAAATGGTTCGATACTTCAAAGAGTAACTTTCCAAAGCGAAGTTGTCCTCCGCAAAGCTGCTTTCGCACGGCTCCGCTCCGCACGGCTTTCTCTTTTTACGCTTAAGAACTACTACTGGAAATGCCCTTTCAAAATTGCGGCACAATGCTTCATGGTACGTGCGAAGTGGATCACCAGCCATCAGAATACTTCTCCACTCAGTTTCATCGTTTAATGCTCTAAGTCTCTCAAAATTTCTTTTACAATATATTCTATCTCGCTCCACCTTACTGTGGCTTTAGTATTGTACTTCTTTTTTGAGTGCATATCCATCAACTTCAAAACCTTCTAAATTTACCTTCTTAATCTCCTTATGCGATTTAATGGTTTTTCTATTGCACTTCGTAGATCTAAACATTGAAAAAAACCTTTTCAAAATTCAAACTTCATTTTAGCAACCAAAATGGTACATTCATTTGAACTGTAAGCTATAGTTCGTACATTATAACTTTACTTTCCCAGGCGGCGATGATATTTTTCGATCAGATTGGCACTCCTGAATTGTTAGCTCTTGTTTGCCACCCTACTTCTTTAAGCCGAATTCATAACCACGCTCCTAACGAGGTGCGAAGTCAAAATTTTCCCAATAAAACTAAATTTTGTCAAAACTCAACCAATCGTCTTCAAGGGATCTGTTTACCTATGAAATTAGCTTAACGTCAGTGTCAAACGGGTCACCAGCCACACTTTTTAACAACTGGACGTTGTCTAATTAATTGCTTTTTTCGAGTCCGTGAGAAAGACCTAAACACGATCACTCCAGAATTACGTATCATTAAGTGTATAAATCATATTGAGCAAATCGTTATTGTGTGGCATGAGAAGTAAATAGTGTCTGACAGGCAAGAAATTCAGCCTCTAATGATCTAAGTCCATGATGGAACTGATTCCTCTGACTCAAACTGGTAGCTACACAAGAGGTAGGCCTTATTGTAGAGAAAATTATAAATTTTACAATTTTAACTAATAATTAGAGTCGCATGGGCTTGGAGACTAAAAAGAAAGAGAGGAAATTGAAAAGAAATATGCGCTAAGTTTATTCGCTGAAGAACCAGAAATCAATCTAAGCTTGCCACAACTTAAGGCAAAAATACACTGCGACTACCCTCTCGTAGAATAATAAAATATAATATACCTATTAATGGTCTGGGTTCAGCAATGATAAGTCAACCTACTTGTAAAATGGTGCTCTCACTAAAATTTTTTTTAGTACTACACTTGTTACAAATTCATATTCTTTAAAATGCGAATTTATTTAAATGAAATTAAAAATTGTTAATCGGAGAGTTTTATTACTTTAAATCGTCCTGGCAACCATGGCCACAAAAAGTATAACCTCTAAAGTCATAAATATAACCTAAATTATATGATAATGCCTGTCAAAATATACAGGGGGCAAATTGTCAAATTTCCATGACATACTGCGAAAGTAAAGTTATGGTAAGTCCTCATGTGCGGATATGACGTATATTGCGGATTTGGCGCTGTGGTCTGATTGGTTGAAATTGAAGTTTCTTGCTAAGTGTTGCAAAAATTTCTGCAATCTCATTAAAGTTGTTTATTATAGCTGTATTTGTTGTTAGATAAATAGTGGAAACACGACAGTTACTATATCGAAATCTTTGACATTTGCCCTATGATTTTAGAGGTCCGCGTAGAACTATTAAAAACGATATCAAAAAAAAATGGAATGCAGTGTGCAGTGCGGCAACACTGTGGATCCGCAATATACGCCATATCCGCACATGGGGACCTACCATCATAGTGTACGAACTATATATATACATTATTATACGTTATCAAATCGTCATCAATTGGAACCAATTGTGAGCGCTGTCAACCGTTCTGTCATTTTCAAGTCACCCAGAACCAGAACCACCAGTGAAACAAAAATCCCTTAAATGTTTTTCTACCAATATCTCTTTTCAACTAAATGTAAAACTACAAAGAATTTTCCAATGCTGATTGACGGGAACTCACTTTATCGAACAGAACTAACCTACTCCAACCTATACACTAACCTAAAAAAAACACAACTACCTGCACTATATGAAAACGGCTTCCTTATGGGAGATACGGGGTAATTCACCCCGTATCCATAAGAGATAAGTAAGTAACCATAAGAGATATGAGAGCGCTTATGTTGAGCAACTTCAAGCTTCATCTTAATTGCCTTTTTAAAAATTCCGACCACTTTCGAAGATATTTGAAAAAAAAAATTCATAAATTGGAGAAAACATTTTTCAGAAAAGGAAAATCTAGCATGAATGCTAGGGAAACGGTGATAAAAGTAAAGGCTGCGCGCAGAAAAACTTGCGCAGTTGAATTGGGTGCCAATCGGCGACCAATGGTCAGAACGGGGAGGGGAGGGTCTCATTCACAAGAGTGTATCCTGAAGTTCTGTTATCGCTTAAGCCAGTTGGCGTCATGTTTTGGATTAGGGAGCAGCGTGCGTTCGCCCGTTGAGTCGCCCGTAGAGCTGAGCGTGCGTTTTGCGGATTTGTGGGATGAATTCTTCACAACGAACTCAGGTTTCATCCGTACAAAATTGCTGTGGTGCAAGAGCTCAGTGAACGCGATTTTGTTTCTTGCCAAACTGCATATGAGGCGTTTCTTAACTTGCCTTAAGATGTTCTTGTGCTCTTGAAGTGATGAGATCACAACATGCTTTATTGTCATAATGCCAATACCCGCGAACTTCATCATAAGCCACTTCAATGTGAACGTGTCACTGTGTGATGTGTAGTTTCGGGAGTTGCGATAATTGGGCCTTACTTTTTGTGAAGAAGAAGAACGCTCTGTTACTGTAAATTCAGTTCACTTCAGGACGACCACAACAGGACGGAGCCACAGCACACACAGCGAGTACTTCAATGGAACTTTTGAGGGAACACTTCCAGGAGCGCCTCATCTCCTTGAGACTTCTTTTCATGGGATTATCTCAAATCCATCGTGAACACTGACAAACCCTGCAACTCCTGATATACAACATTTGAGAAGTCATCCCCAACATACCCGTTGATATCTTGGAAAAAGTGCAACGAAACTTCAGAAGCCGGTTGGATCAATGTATCGCTAATGAGGGCCACCATTTACCCGATATGATTTTTCAAACCACTTAAAATAAAAATTCTAGATATGTACATTACAATAAAAAAAATAAAACGATATCTGAAGTATTTCTTTTCTTATTGACCTATAAAATCAGCAAATTTTTGTGCCACACCTTGCATTAGAAGACATTCGAGAAGACATTAAAACTAAAGCCTACAAGAACAGAGATTGCTGCGTAATGGCCTTATGAAATATTAAAAATGCTTTCAGTATTGCAACGAAGAAGAACAACTTGACGCATACCTTATTTAACACCATTGGATCCTACCTGTCAAACCGGAGAATTATGATACCGGCCAGGATACCGGACGGAACGTTTGCAACAGGGCTCTATTCTACTACCGACTTGAAATGGAAACAGGTATTGTTAATGGAGCAAAAACGCTAACAAAGCTGAAGGAAAAGGCAATATAGTGGTTTGATTAGTTGCTCAAAAACCAACTGAAATGAGCCACAAGATAGCGACGCAAAAAACGCAGGTGGTAATTCTGCCCCGAAAAAATGGAAAGGGAAGGTTGAGCTTTGCCCTCTAGGCTCACATGGTGCGGATTTTTGTGTGACAGAAAGGTGCGCAACTAACAAGGTTGAATCGAAAAAATAATGAATGAGCCAATGGCAAGAAAGATAGAGGACATAAACCAGAAAAGCAAAAATCCTAATCAGGGATGTTAATGCTTAGTACAATTTTTTTCCACGACAGGGAATATTCCACGGGTATCTATCTGGCTCGGCTAAGAAAAGAGGAGACGTACGAATGCTATTTCAGGTTAGAATAAATATGTGCCAATAGTATGTATGGACAAATATGTGCAAGAGTCTGAAGACCAACGAAGAATGCGCAACTCAAACTTCCGCGTTTTCTAATTCATACTGCAGCGAAAAATATGTTGTGTTCAATTAGCTTCAAAGTTACTCTCATAAACCAAAAAAATAAGATATTCTATGACGTTAAACAGACTGTCAACAAGCAGCGAAACACATTTTACTGCTGTTTTTCAGAATACCTGATAAATGACCCCAAACTATGTCAACTACGAACAAAATTATGACGCAATCAACAAAAACAAAGCGAAAAGAGCGATAAGCTTACCTTTGTAAATAACGGTTTACCATGGTGAGTAACCATAGTGCACTGATCACAGTCTAACGAAATAGTAGTGTTGTGGAAGGACTCTTTTGGATGCTTCATATTATAATACAGTTCGGTCACTCCACCTTCAAATATACTCCTAAAATACCTTGGTATCAACGTCCTCCCGATGGCTGAAAACGAGGAAACAACTGTATAACACTCGCCAAAGGGTTCAAATGTTTTGAGTGAATAATACATACTATATCGTTTCGGACCGTCTTCTAAACAAAATGCTAAAGTCAACGAGGCGTCATCTTCAAAGAATTCTGTCGCGAAAGCGTCCCACCACAGATTATCACTATCCTGTAAAACAATAATTATTGCGTGTAAATTGTATTATTCCAGCGGTGTTAAGCATAAATTATTTAGTAACAAATTCCTTTTACCTCTGTCCGCTGCTGTAATCTCTTATTCAGCTCATATATTCGATAGTCAGGCTGTCCAAAGTAGGGAGTGTGCCGCCTAGGAACAGGAAGAGACCTGAAAAAAAAACAATAAATAAATAACAATTACTATACCACCAAACCAAAATAATAAACATGACATTAAAGACGTTCTAAGACTTGAAACCCCTTCCATTATTTGATTAAATTGTGCTATTGCCTACTTGGCAATGGAGAACTACTTCTCCAAGGTCTAGGACTGGAAAGTTTGTATGCGAGGAAAGGGCGATATGTAGAGCTTGGTCGTTCGCTTGATTTATGTCCACTATTATTACATACAAGAGGATACGCTTAGTTTAGTGCATGGGAAAAGTGATTTATGGGTTAGATATGCAACGAGTTGAAGATTTAGGAACCTGTTGTCAGGTATACCTACATCCACGTTCTCCCTTGTGGATTCACTTGAATTATTTACTTCCCGAGATTAATTGAAAAGCAAGTTGTCAAAATCCAAATTACAAGTGGAGGCTAATATATACACAATTCTCAGAAACTAGGTTGTAGAAAAATAAAGCGAAGAGTTCTTATAAGAAAACCCCTTGTTTCGGAGATGTACCAAAAATATAAGTTTTTTTCTCTTTACTTCTGAGAGTTTACGAGATATTTAGCTCAAATTTGTGTGTCAAAGTGCAGCAATTTTTATTGGGCCTACATAGTCAAAAATGCCAACTAATAATAATTGCGGTTTCAACTACTAGTTCCACCAACTACAGGTGGCACCTGTAGGATTATAGCCACACGTACCAACTACTACAAGTACCGTAAATTATTTCTTCATTATTGGTGAACTTTTCCTCAAATGTTATATTTGATCATCCAATCCATACTAATGTCTTTTTTCCTGGCAAATATTAGTGTCTTTTTTATTAGAATTGAATGTTCTAATAAAAAAAAGAATGGTTCTCTGGAAAATACCATAAGAGCGTTAGAACATCGACACATGATTTGGATGTAAGCGCTCACCAGTAACAGGTGATTCTTTAAGAAATACTATTAACCAGTCCGCATTTTTACCCTCGCTTATCTTCTAGTTTTACTTATATAGAGCAAGTTCACAAATACAATCGTTCTAACGGCCTTAATACAAAAATCTCCTTTCACTACCTGAATTGTTTTGCTAAGGCAGGTCGAACAGACCCGCAAACTTATTTGTGTTATGTTATTATTTAAAACAATAAGGGATTTCTGTGATTAATATTTTCTTCCGGTTTTTTGGAAATTATACCCCGTGTTCATTTGAAAACGTCATTTAGGAGGCTATGAATTTTTGACAGAAAAGGATGACATAATCAAAGTAAAGAAACTTTTGTTCTTTCATCCTTTTATTTTGACATTTCACAGAAAACTAGATGACATTTTCAAATGAACACCCCCTACTTATTTCCGGCGTAAAATTTTTGTGTGGGTTTTGCTAATGACTTAAGTAGAAGAGCGTTTAAACGTCTTTAATGGGATTGGTAAACAGCTGGTCAATGAAAGTAAACCCCCCAGTTCTTGTTTTATTTTATTATTACGTGCTACGGCTGTGGAGGCGGAGCGACATTGGAGGTTGCACCTTCGCGGCTCGCGGCCTATCCGGGCGCTACGGCGTTGTGACCATGGGGACTATCACGAGTAATTTGTTGGCTCTACTTATTTAGAACGAAGTTATTTACGACCTCTTTTTGTGTGTCTCTTATGAATTATTTTTCTTCTAAGAATGTTCTAGGCTTTTATGTATTTTTAAGATTTTCTATAAAAGGCGAATAGCGCCGCCGCTAGTAGTAGTCTTATTTATTCGAGCTATAGGTAGGCTAAAATACCAAACCATAATAGAAGGCTATAAAGTGTTAAGTAGTGGGTTATTTAGTAGTCGAATTGTACTTGTGTATTTGTGGGATAAATAAATAGTGTTTTCGTGTTAAATCGTTACACTGGAATTATTGAACCCTGAGGTCACAAAATAAAATTTCTGATGTAAGTGTTAAAAGCACTTTCAACACGAATACCATACCATATTTTTTAAATAGTATTTACTTTTAATAAACGTGCTAAAAGTACTTACTTTTAACACTAATGCCTCAAAACGATATTTTTAGTAGTTCATCTGCGTGTTAAAAGTATAATTTTTAATGCGTTTGTAGAAAAAAAAATGTTGTTTATATTTTGTTTTAATATGCTGTAGGTACTTCTACAATTATTTTTTTTCTTACACACTGCTTATTTTCTATTGGATGGAGGAGCAAGACTGATTGCTTTGTGGGCAGTTTCTTTGACCCGTTTGTGAAAAAGAGCAGTCATAGTCTTGCGATAGTTTCTGACATGTTTGACCCCTATTTGTAAAGAATGCAAGGCAATTTTTTTTAAATGTGCCTCTACAAGCTAATGATATGATTAAGCTGGCAACATTTCAAAAATAAATTAGACATTTGTTACATTTGTAAGCTCACTTTTATTTGTCAAATTCGTCCAATTTGTTGAGATTCATAAAAGTTGAGAGGGTATATAGGTATATACGTAATATCTCGCCTAATGTGCAGTACTATACAAATTCATAGCTATGACGAAACGCAATTAAACTCCAGACCTACTTAACATAGAGCCTTGTTACGCACGACCTTATATTTGCTCACACCTCAAACCATTTAGTGTGCAAATACATGGCACACATCCCATTTCAACCCTGTCACAAGTTGATTATTAATCCTAATGAGACCGCTCGCCGCAGAACATAACAGAACATAACCGTATGACGATAAATTGTTTCGAAGCCCCGATGATGTATGTAAGAGCGGTTAAGAGTTATCATCCCAATGGGGATTTATTCAATTAACCGTTCATTTTAATTGAATGAATAGTTGCCGGAATAAATCATTCTGCTAGTTGGCCATTCATCATTAAATGCGATAAAATTCGGTTTGTCGCCAGCTGGGTGATTGTCTTATACACGAAATGGGATCTTAAATCTTTGGCGGATAATCGAGTCGTCGTTAAGATGATTTATAGGGCGGTTAGTGATATGGGATGGGTTGTGGAGTGTAGATTTATTTTTCCATTCGAATTGTTTATAAACTGATACTTCGAGAGTTGTTTATGGAGTCGCTCATCCACTGTCGACAGATTAGCGCTACCGTATATTGGTTTTCGATCATCAGATTGCGGGAGTTGCGGATTATTACAAACAAAAATTACGTTCACCATCTTGTTCACAAAAGTCAGTTTATTCTGCTGTTATTTGGACTCCTTATCCTGGGCGGCTAGACACAGAAAATCATATCCGTTATGCAGAACGTTTAACACATTTTTTAGATCGGACTGGCTTAGACTTTGAGGCCATCTTCAGACCAAATTCTTTAAGTCAGGAGACTTTTAGAAGAAAGAGCATTACAACGGGCTTCATTCAAGTTGTATTTCTTTAAACTTGAGTCGAAAGTGATTAAAAGTTATGAAAACATTTAATTTTTACTGGAAATTTTGAAACTAGTGAAACTGGAAAAGAACATTTTGGTGCAAGAAGAAATGTGGCAGCCGGACCTGGAATGCAAACGCATGGAAATAAAATTATCTGAGCTGGTAAGTAGAAATCAAACTGGGAAAATTACTAATCAGAATTTAAAGTAGAAATTTGCAGGAGGCAAAGAGCAACTAGCCCCGTGTCAATGTGAATAAGTCAAGCTATACTGAGTTAACTAAAAGGAAGAAGAAACTCTGAAACCATGATGCCGATGAAGAAAAAAAGATGACACATATTTAATAATCAAACGCAGACCAAAGCAGTCTGGACGCTAAATGAATGTGCGTGCTGCAACGATAAAAAGACATCAGAACCTTGGTTCCAACGAAGACTAGGTTTACTTATAACATTGTCCTTGGAGAAATTTTTTGGTATGAGCGTAAGAACCTGGAACCTGGTACTTTGCGTACAGGATACGTGTTGTACGTTGGCGATACCTCTCCCAACGGGTCAATGGTCAAATACGAAATTAAAATACCCTCGTCTCTATGAAGCTAGAAAATCCACCTTCATAGCAGATTTATACCTACATCATCAAACTTTTTGCTTGACAGGTTTTATAAGCTACTAGTTCCTCTGCAGGTACTTATCCCGATATTCTAATTTTTATTAGATTTTTATCAAGAATCAAAATGATAAAGCTGGTAAACAAAATATCGTTCTCTCTATATTAGAGCACCTGGCCAGGTCATACCTGTAGTAAGGATTTCCAAATGGTGAGCAGTAGAACGGATCACCATGGATATGGGGAGGCATTCCACTGGGTGCACAGGGAGATCCAACGGGTATGCGCGGGTGATGGTGGGGACCCGCCGGGCCCGGTGTCCCCACCAGGGATGGCGCCCCGTTGCAAATCGTGACTTCACGCACTTTTTTATTTCTTCTCGCACTCGATATGCAAAAAACTGCTTTACAATTTTGATACACTGGTCATAATTGCACTGGAGTAAATTAAATTTTAAAAGAGTGACACTATTCAGCAATCGACAGACCGAGGAACAGAGGGACACAACAAATAAGCGTTGCCGAAGAACATCGCAGAAAACAGCGTGTTTAAATCCGGGAATTTGGGGAGCGTCGCGACGGACCTGCCGTCGTGTCAGGTCGCGTACTAAATCGTAAATCGAAATCGGTCTGTCATATCCACGTGAACAACCGGCCGGCCTATATCCTTTATTGAACAACGGTGCGCGTGTTCCAGGAGGCACTCCTCCCAGATACATCGCGAACGCAGCCCGTTCAGGCCTTAGAGCACTTGTAGATCCAGATATAATTTGGAAAAATGACGAGATACGAGGATAATTAGGTCAAAATGCTTAACCAAGCGTATATGAGGCCGAATCGATTGGAAGTGATAAAAAAAGAATAAGTATATCGTTTTTCAGACTAAATTCAGAATAATATTTGAGTTTCGACCGGTCAAAGCACTCTTGATGTGTCTTGAAATGTCACTCAATAAAACAGCAACCCTTTCAAAAACCGCATTGAATAAATTAAGTTCCACATAGCTCATGTTTTCGGAAGTTTGGTGAACAAAGAACACAGACATTTTCAAGCAAACCTTACAACCACTACTTTCTAATGTTACGCTTTTTGATATATTAGTTAGTGGCGATATTGTGTGGGAGTGATGGGGTTCAGCCCCATAGCTATTTGACAATAATCAAAGAGTAAACACTTGGAAGAATGACAAATTCCCGAACATTTTTTTTTAAACGCCACTTTTTTGAAAAATAATATCCCTTGACAAGAAATGTGGAGTCATTCCTGCCGACAATTATCGTAAAACGAACTGATTACCTTTTACAGGGGGTCTCTACGGATCTATGAATAATGTGTTTAGTGTTGCTCCTTACAAACCATAACTAAGGTCGAAACGAAGGTCGAAAGAAAGGAGATTTTCAAGAAAGGTAAATAGAGGGAGCAAGGACTTCGTTCCAGACGAATATCAGTGGTAGGAAAGAAACCAAAGTATAATATCCTAAGGTGAAACACATGAAAGAATCAAGAGATTACGAAATCTAATAGGAAAACATTTGGATACACCATTGACCGGTGATTCTTAATAACGAATTAGAACCATCGGGGAGAGTCGTGAAACTGAGAAAGAAAAATTCAGTAAAAAAACACGAATTTTACAGATGCTTGCTTAAAAACAGTGGGGTGGGGAGAGAGAGTCCAAGGAAGGAGTGTAGAAAATGTTACGGTGAGCGGCGGCTGTGGAGGCGGAGCGACATTGGAGGTTGGACCTACGCGGCTCGCGGCCTATCCGGGCGCTGCGGCGTTGTGACCGTGGGGACTGTCACGAGTGATTTATTGTTCTATTTATTTAGAACGCAGTTATTTACGACTTTTTTTTGTGTCTTTTATCAATTATTTTTCTTCTAAGAATGTTCTAGGCTTTTCTGTATTTTTTGGATTTTGTATAAAAGGCGAATAGCGACGCCGTTAGAGTAGCCTTATTTAATCGAACTATAGGTAAGCTAAAGTACCAAACGATAATAGAAGGCTATAAAGTATTAAGTAGTGACTTATTTAGTAGCCGAATAGTACTTGTGTGTATTTGTGGGATAAATAAATAGTGTTTTCGTGTTAAATCGTTACACTGGAATTATTGAACCCTGAGTTCGCAACAAAAACTTTAGACAGTACCAACTCGATATCATATAGGTCACCAAGTTTCCAGTGCGCCAAGCTTAGATGTAGAGAAACAAATTCCTAAATTATTTATAAAAAAAGGTTCTATATGGCATTTCGAGATTTTGTCGAGATTGGCCAAAAATCTTTCAGGTCAACAGTTTTAGATTAGTTACTTACTGTACACCTGGTTTGTATTCACATAAGGCTTGATGTTAATTTACAGTTAACTTAGTTACAGCTTAATGATTTTTTTCAGTTAGTTTGCAGTTTAGAGGAAATTGTATTTGTCAAAATTGGGTGACGATAAGGGTTTTAGAGATCGTTTCGGTTATTTTAGTTTTAGCGATTAAGAGTAAACTTTTTCTACTTATATTACTATTAGTAAAGCTCTAATGCTACAAAGTTCAGGTGTGCCATCAACCAAAAAACGAATCCAAATAAGTACAAGAGGGGGAGTAGAGATTTCATGAAGTGGGGTGTGAAGAAAACCGAAGCACTGAATTGGCCAATACATAGAGACAGGCAAGGTGACTCTCAAGACGTTTTGCTTTTTCGCCTTCTTTCTAAAAAGTTACACGTCACAAGAACTTCAATACGTCAATTACCTGAAGAAGATGCAGATTTAAAAAATTACAGTAGCAGAGCTTTTGAGGGTTGCTTACTTCTAGAATCAGTTATTTTGAGAGACTAAGAATTAGATCCTTTAAACAAATCAAATGCTTCAAATACTGGCGCTTCTTGTGCTCAGCTCATCATCAACGACACTACCCGTCCTGTTCAATGTTTTCGTGTTCGTACATTTCGGCTTTAAGCCGCTAACTCAAGGTCTCCAATTTGTCGACCAAAGCCAAAGCTGAACTGATGAGGGGTAGACCTCGAAACTAGTATACAGATGGGTTGATCGACAAATTGGTGACCATCTACTCTTTTCACTTCGTTCTGGTTCCGATAACCAGCGAGGTACAGAGCAACATGGGCTGCTCCTGGAACTGAGAGCCATCTGTCATGCACTATTGGATCTAAAATACGCTGGTGGATGTCGCCTGCTCCTGCTCTGTACAACATCTCACCCGTAATGTGAGTTCTTAGAAAGAGTTACTGAGATGACTCAATCTCGTTAGGACAGTTGTTACGGAGATTTTAATGCATTTAATCCCAGACTAATTAAGAAATGTAATGTGAAGCACAATCAACTAAAACTAAACAAATGTTATGAGAAGTGATACGAGTTGATGCCAGTACATACTAAAGTATAGACGATGTTGAAATAAGTTTTGACCGAGGTTTAAGAGAGATATTATTATTTCATTAAAAGTCAATGTAAACAAAAAACGATTTAATTCTTGATTTATTTTCTAACAAAGACTGGGATTAACTCATGTGATTTGAAAAACCTTTTTGAGTTACCTAATTCATGCCAACTGTGTATCTGAGTTATTTGTAATTGTTTACAACACAAAAGTGTAAAAACACTCTACTGTGGCAAAACTTAGGCATAAAGAGCATGCATGATAAAATGTTTCAAAATATTACGCAATCACAAATAAGAAATATGTACCAGAAGAATACTCCTTTGTACAAGTTAGCAATACAAAAATGGCAAAGACTAACAAAACATTTTTATGGGTATTACAATTTTAAACTGGAAAACTGTTTTTTATATCAGTAGAAAATAATACGGTGCAACTGCCAAGAGATGTGAGGTAAAAGGCACCCAAGAAATTACGAAATATCGAAATCGCATTAAAATAACCTTTGTGGGAGTAAATAGTTTAAAATAGAAACAAGTTTACATGTCATGCATTTTATTGCTGGTTGCTCCTCTATAAGCGTCTATGTTTCGATTTAAACAAGTAAACATTGAATCCTCCAACCAAAGACAGTTTCGACTATGGTTCATAGCAAGACATGGTGAGGGTATTTTCCAGAAGAAAATTATAATAAAAAATACGCCCAAAAGTAATAAATCATTCCAGAAACTCCAATCAATACCGATATGCACAGCAGTATCGATTTTCCCATGTATAATAGCCACACGCATAGCAGCGGTACATATGGTACATACAAGCCTTTGGCTTATAACATAGTTATAATAAATTATTATATAATGTATTATTTTTTATTTATAAAATAGAGTAATTTATAAAATTATTTACTGAAGTAGAACAGTTAAAATAAAAGCAAAATATCAATTATTCTACTTCTTAGAATAAGACCTGTGTCCGCATTGAAATAATAAATAAACTTCTTCAATCTTCATGTCTTCTTTCATGGGTTGACTGTACCGGCGGGAAGAGGCCTGAGGCAGCGGACGAAGAGTGAAGCGTAAAGAAGCCCGTTCTAGACCGGTTTCTTCCTTCTGGTTTATTTTTCGTGTTGTTTGGCATCTCGAGAGATATCCTCTCGACTAGTTAATGTATTTTAAGAAACAAAGTTATAGACACTATTTGCGAGCCTCACATAATTTCGTTAATAATAAAAGTAATAATAATAAGGGGTGATGACTGTATTAGTTTCATAGTCTTCACCACTTATTCAGTACCTTCGATCATCATAAAACTATCAGAGAGAAAGAAAATCAAAACCTTGTTAATAACGATTAGAATGAAAAGCTCCCATTTAGTGGTTGCTGTTAGTTCAGATGAGAAAGTAGAAGACAAGATATTGAAAATGTTAGAATAGAAGCAGACGCTCAAAAAGCCAAAGGGAAGTTTATCGACAACTAACAGTAAATGTAAATAGTGCTGCACATGCCGATTGGCCGAGCTTAGTAAAAATGTACATGATGGAAAGAACCATTATTTGCTCATGCAGAAATTTTTACAGACCAAGTAACGGATGTAACGGTTCTACGGAGTAAAAATAAGAAAGCCGGGCCTTTCGCCTAGTAAATGTAAGTCACCGTACTGTAATAAATCTAATATCGACGATATTAATTATTTTTTGTTGACAGGTCTCTAAGAAGAAAAAAACCCTCTTGATTGACTTAAGAGTTAATGAGAGGGTGGATCTGTTTTAAAGATAATATTGTTGCAAAAATAATTTTCCTGTCCGACTTCTAATAAGTTTAAAATATTGTAGTATACAAGGTGTTCGTAAATAAGTGCGAAAAATTTCAGGGGTTGATCCTGAGAGATACGGGGTGTTAAAGTTTTTCTTAAAAACTGACGATGTATTTATTGTCACGTAAAGCCGAGGTCATTGTGAACATTTGTTGTAGGTTTGCGCCTATTAAAAATTGTATTAATGTTATTTTCTGTTATTGTTCTGGTTTACTGTTATTGTATTAGATAGTTCTTGCTAACGTATTAAAGAAATGAAAAATTCGCGTGAAGGTGTTTAATTTTTTTTGCATCAAAACGGCGCCCCATATGGAAAAAAGACAACAGAGAATTTTTGTCACAAATTGAACGAGAACTTCAAAAATACTTTTTAATTTGAAATATCTCAGTAGAGTACCATTTTTTTATTTAAAAAAAAATGAGATTATTACCCATATACAGGGTGGGCCAATAGTGCGTGGACGGACGAATGCACCGAAATGCAAAAAGATATCAATATGAAATTTTGGTCATCGATTGATGTTAAGCTTGGGCGTATTTCTAAATTATTTTGGTTGTTAGTGCCAAACTATATACAGACTGGCCACACAAAGTTTTGTTTTTTTAAATAGGACACCCTATATATTTTGTAATATTCAGGTTGCCCTTCGCTTAGGAAATATGGAGGTTTAAGTGATAAAAATCGGCCATCTTTGGGCGTTCAGAGCTCACTTACAAATCGGATCCGGCGGTGTCCACCTCCTGATCCAGCCTACCAATTTTTTAAAACTTGCATCGCATTTATACAATTTTCGTTGCATGCAATCGCCAATGAAAGTGTTCTGTCAGCTGATTAATTTTTGGCAAATGTGTAATAGTCAGCTGACTGAATACTGACATCTTATTGGCCATTGCATGCAATAAAAATTGCATAAATGTAGTATGGTCTACTACTATGCAATTTATTTTTTTACTTATGATTGTCGGTATATTTGATAATTTAGTAATATTACTATAACAAAGAATACATAGTTAATTAAGTTGTTTGTACACAACCTTAATATTCATTTTTACATTAAGTGTTCAAAGTGTCGACCCTGTTGTCCTAAACACGCCTCAATTCTTGTATTAAAATTTTCCTTAACGCTTTGTAACATATCAGGAGTAATTGTTGCGAAAACGTTGCGAATACGATGTTTTATATTTTCCACTGTTGTAGGTTCCGTTTCATACACCTTGTCTTTTACATAACCCCACAAGAAGAAGTCCAATGGTGTTAGGTCGGGTGACCTGGCAGGCCAACGTACAGGTCTACCTCTTACTATCCACCTCACAGCGAATGTGTTATTTAACAAGTTGGTTATGGTTCTATATATTTTGGACAATATGATGAAGGAAAATACTTGAAACTTAAAACGTATTGCTTAACTTCTCGCATTGCTTAATCTATAAATATTTTAACTATTACAAAAATTAATAAATTAAGCTCTAATGGGGTCAAATATCTCTAAATCTAGTAGAGATAGTTATAGGACATGCTTCATAAAAATAAAAGTTGAGCTCAAGCCCCATATAACAACATCCATAAAATGCGGTGTTGCCATTTGAAAAAATCGAGAAAATCAAGGTTTTTCAAACAACGATCACCCTGTATATCAGTGCAACTCCAGGTTACGAATTAATAATTATAGCATAGACTAGGGTTTCTAGTTAATAAGTGAACAAAATCCGCTTTTAAATTTTCTTTTGTAAGTGAGCTCTGAATGCCCAAAGATGGCCGATTTTTATCACTTAAACCCCCATATTTCCTAAACGCGCAGTATAAAGGCCACATATGCTTGCACTTTCTTGAAGCATTTAAGAAGGGCAACCTGATTATAACAAAATAAATAGGGTGTCCTATTTAAAAAAAATAACTTTGTGTGGCCACTCTGTATATAGCTTGGCACTAACCTGCAAAATGATTCAGAAATACGCCCAAGCTTAACATCAATCGATAGCCAAAATTTCATATTGATATCTTTTTGCATTTCGGAGCAATCGTCCGTCCACGCACTATTGGCACACCCTGTATATGCGCGCCAGTGATGAACATAACATTTGTTATTGCATGTCAAGACCCAAATTTCATTTCGCTACCTCGATCGGTTTCTGAGCAACAAATACATCGGCAGTTTTTAAGAAAAACTTTAATACCTCGTATCTCAGAAAACAAATCATTTGCGGACATACGTTTATTACAAAGCAAAATGTCATTATTTTTTCATGCAGAATCACTCCCTGAAATTGGTCGCAATTATTTACTAGCACCCTGTATATAGAATTAATATTTACAACCGTGACGAAAAGTGATGTTTACCAAACTAATTTAAGAGTGTCAATACCTTTCACAATCAAAACAGCGAGTATAGTATTTCGATTTGGTTTACCTTTGAAGCAACAAACATTTTTATTACTATACATTACGTGAAGTGAAGGGAACGGAGGGAAAATTAATGCACTAAAAAGTTTTGTACTGCTTTCCCCAAATTCATGAACAAGATGCCTATAGTATACAGTGTGTTCCAAATTAATCGTCAATGTATTGGGTTCTCACAAACTATAGGAACTACAAAGTCTGTTAAATGGGCAAAGTTCAATTATGTTAGTAATGTAAGGCCGAAAAAAAGATGGCTATAACAGTTCAGGTTTTTTTGAGACATTTTCAAAACACAAAAGTTAAAAAGGAAAAGGATTAAAAAAAAAATTTAGGTATAACTCTCTTATTTTAAAAGATAGTCGAAATGTGATATCATTTCTAAAACAACTTTTGGAAATGTGGAGAACATCTTGGATTTTTGCATTTTCGGATAGAGAGTAAAAAACCGCGTTTAAACCATGTATCACAATTCTATACCAAACCTCTACGGAAACAATTTTTTAAACGAAAGAAAATATAGAAAGTTTGCCTAGGATTTGAACTTTCGATAACATTTAGGTAACAACAATCAGAAGATAAATCTAGATAGAAAAGATTTGGAAACTCTTAGCTAGTGATCACTGAATAATTGCCGAAGGTTTAATGATACTGATTGGGAAAAATTCAAAACGGTAGCAGCCAGATATGTGGGGGTGACATTACAAATAGAGATGAAGAAAAACGAGAAACAGATAATTCAGGAAGAAGTAAAAAACAAAAAAGAACACTTTTCGAACACCTAATTAGGAGATTGAGGACACGACGTGTGTGAGAGACACAGAGGAAAAATGGAGAGAGAAAAAATATTGATTCAAGCACAAAAAGGATGCCACAGGGCTCTAAGATCGACTATCATCAAGATCAAAGCAACCAAGAGATACAGCAGATTGGTCTAACGCTGTTGATATGGCTTTCGTTAATAAAATGATGAAGAGAATCGGAACACTGACGAGGAAGCTCTCCTATAGTTTTATGCTTTTGGATGAATATGTATTTGTTGTATTTAGGGGTTGCCACAGGTCCCTCCTTGTGATGCGCGTATATGGAAAGGTAGGTTCATAGAATGGTACATGGGAGATGGAATGGAAAGAATACAAAGTTCGAGAAAGGGAAAGTAGGCCCAGTTATTAGAAAAACACTGAAATTGTACTTATTGAGAAGGCACGGACAACCACCAGTCGATAAGGGGGTAATGACAAGAGAGTTAGACATAACGATAGTCAGAAAATTCGCTCGCTCGATCAGCAGTTTTTCTGTTAAACCTCATAAAAATATGATACTACATTTTACTACAGGGCCAGCGACGTTATTGGCTGCCCGGTTTGACAGATACGACGCCATCTTGATTTTTTTTAAATACAAACACACATATATTTACATACAGTCTAATAGAGCCGAAAGAGCAGATTACAGAAATATATAACTTCGTATATTATATCTAGACGTTTCGATTTTACATGGTGGCAAACTTGTTGAATTTGGAAAACCAATTTAAGTCGCTCAGTCGATTAGCAGATTTCGTATTACACTTCATAAAAATTTGATACATGGTGGTCATATGGTAAATAAGACCGACCTCAGATCCTGCGCTAGCGACGTCATTGGCTGCCCGGTAAGATGGCGTTGTATCTGTCAAACCGGGCAGCCAATGATGTCGCTAGTCCAGGGTCCGAGGTCGGTCTTAGATGCCATACGACCCCAACGTATCAATATTTTACGAAGTGTAACAGGAAATCTGCTAATCGAGTGAGCGACTTAAAATGATTTTTGAAATTCAACCACTCTACCACCCTATATAATCGAAACGCCTAGAGTTAAATATACAAAGTTATATTTCTGTAATCTGCTTCTTCGACTCTATGAAATTGTAGGGAAATATAGTAGATATAGAGTATAAAGGTAGTATTTCCATTTAAAAAAAAAAGTCAAGAAGGCGTCGTATCTGCCAAACCGGGCAGCCATTGACGTCGCTAGTCGAAGGTCCGAGGTCGGCCTTAGATGCCATACGACCGCCATGTATCAAATTGTTTTAAAGTGTAACAGGGAATCTGCTAATCGAGTGAGCGACTTAAAATGATTTTTGAAATTCAACAACTTTACCAACCTGTATAATCGAAACGCCTAGATATAAATATACGAAGTTATATATTTCTGTAATATGCTCCTTCAACTCTATTAGAGTGTAGATAAGTATATGTGTGTTTCCATTTAAAAAAAAATCAAGATGGCGTCGTATCTGTCAAACCTGGCTGTCAATGACGTCGCTAGTTCAGGGTCCTAAGTCGGCCTTAGATGCCGTTTGACCTCCATGTATAAAATTTTTTTGAAGTGTAACAGGAAATCTGCTAATCGAGTGAGCGACTTAGAATGATTTTTGAAATTCAACAACTTTACCACCCTGTATAATCGAAACACCTAGAGATCAATATACGAAGTTATATATTTATGGAATCTGGTTCTTCAACTCTATTAGACTGTAGATAAATATATGTGTGTTTCCATTTTAAAAAAATCCAGATGGCGTCGTATCTGTCAATGACGGGCTGCCAATGACGTCGCTAGTCCAGGGTCGGAGGTCGGCCTTAGATGATATGCGACCGACCTCCATGTATCAAATTTTTTCGAAGTGAAACAGGAAATCTGCTAATCGAGTGAGCGACTAAAAATGATGTCCCCTCGGATGTCCCTGTACATAAGAAGTGGGGGATCAACAGCAAATAAAATAATGGGTTTCTGCAGCTCCCCATTTTCATTGAGTAATTTCGTCTGCTCACACCTTCCAGTAATTTATTTTCCTTTATTCTGTTGCTTTATTATGTAGTATTTTTCTCATTGTTCTGCTTCTCAGATTCTATCTCCATCTACATCCAGCGAGTCCATTCTCTTAAGAATTCTTCACGCTTTTCTTCGCTCTTCAGAAAAGTTATGTTCTATGTTCATTACAATTATCTATCATTTCTTCAGTATTGTTAGCTTCGTTACTCATTTCACTACAGGACATTGCTCACTTGTTCCTTCATTGCTTGCTTTAATTATTATTTTTTATAGTTTCACCTCAACTTTTTTTGAAGGAAAAGGTTGTGGTCACTATCAGCACCCATTTATCACAAAACAACATTTATAACATTTACTTGAATTTGATAAGTTTTTAAGTTTTAAAATAAAGAAACATCTGAGTAATTTTTTGTAATTGTTTCTCATTTCGCAAAAAAAATCCGTTGGTTTTTACTTGCCGCCACCAATTAAAATATGTGTCCAAAATAAGCAACAGAAACAAAACGCTGCTTAATGCTTCTTCGGTGCAAAAGGAAGCTCTATAAAGAAACCGTTTTTTGAGTTGGGAAACCATGAGGAGCTCGGTTATTTGAAGAGATACGAAGAAGGTAAAATTAGGGCATAGTTGCGCAAATAGTATCTAAGAAAATGTCGTCACAATCAGCAACATCTAATCCAAAAGGTAAAAAAAAAAATATTAACTGTCACTTATCACCGCATAAGATTGCAAGGAGATTCAGAATCCGATATAAAAATCCAAGTACCATATTTTAAAAAATGTTGGTGATGGCTGCATCAAAACGAAACCTCGAATTTTGATTTTGAAACTACCACATTGAAGAGAGCAAAACAAAAAGGCTATGAAGAATTGAAAAATTATTTTTAATTGCCTGTTTAATTTAAGACGTTTTTCAAAAAAAATATTTCCGAAACCAGTCGGAATTTTCGAAATTTGAAAATGTCTTTTTTATAGGCTGCTAAAGGCAGCGTTAAATTCGAAAAACGGTCACCCTTTAAAGCTAGGCACAAAATTCAAAAAGTTCCAGAAAGCTTTGGATTTCAGTCTTAACGAAAAACCCTATCGAATAGTTTTCTATTATACAAACAATTATTATTGGTACTTCAAGCCTTTTAGGAATCTTGGGCTAGTGGCACGAGCCTCTGCCTTGAGCAGATTATTAAAACAACTATGAATTTAATTTGACAAGAAAAAATGATACCTGGACCGCCACACAAGCCTTAATCGTCGTCTTAATTCTATTACAGTAATCTTGCCACAAAGGAACCCCAGGGGGGTTTTGTTTACCACACGGAACGGGCAAAAAATAAATTATATCCGTAATGCCATGTTTGGAGGAGCGCGGGGCCCCATAAAAGGCTTAATGAAGCGATTAAGTGCACTGCGGGCGTGATTCGAATTATCGCTTCTTTTACAAAGCACCACGACTTCCGAATAATCTGATAAACTATTTATGTCTCAACATTCTAATTGGTCGCTAACAGGCTGACACCCGCCTAACTAACGACACTAACGGTGTTCAGAAAATTAAGTTATAATATCTCTAATTTATCGTTTTTTGATTGGAGGTGTGTTTTGGTCCTTGGGCCGATTAATCCGATCATTTTGTAGTTTTATTGAGATTTTTATGATAGGCCTACGGCATAAAATAATCATTAAAATTGGACTTGCCGCGCTCATATGTATTTATTTCTATATTTGGTACTCTTACCTGTAGAATCTTTCGTCTCTTGCATTTTGATATTCAAAAGTGACAAATATGTGCAAACAGGTTAATAAGAAAATACGAGGCTCATATACAGGGTGTCCCGAAATTAGATTGTATAATTTTATAACCAAAAATAAGGTAAAAAGATCATATAAATATAGGTTGACAAAGGCTTTATTTCCGGGAAACCGGGTGTTAGTTTTAATTTTGTTAATTTTTTTAAAACTTTTAAAATCTTTGAGATATTTAATTCCAATTTGGAATAAACTATTTATAATCTACATAGTTAGATATACGAGTGTTCATTAGAAAACGTCATCTAGAAAGCTAGGAATGTCTGACAGAAAAGGATGGCATAATCAAAGTAAATGGACTTTTCTTCCTTCATTCTTTTCTTTTGTACTAATTGTGCAGGGACATCATTTTAAGTCGCTCACTCGACTAGCAACTTTTCTGTTACACTTCTAATACATGGGGATCGTATGGCATCTAAGGCCGACCTCGGATCCAAGGCTAGCGCATTTATTGGCTGCTAGGTTTGACAGATACGACCCCATCTTGATTTTTTTTTTAATGGAAACACACACATATTTACCTAAAGTCTAATAGAGCTAAAGGAGTAGATTACAGAAATATATAACTTCATATATCTATCCCTAAACATTTAGATTATACAGGGTGGTAAAGTTGTTGAACTTCAAAAATTATTTTAAGTGGCTCACTCGATTAGCAGTTTTCCTGTCACACTTCTTAAAAATTTGATACATGGGGACCATATGGCATCTAAGGCCGACCTCGGATCCAGTGCTACCACATTTATTGGCTGCTAGGTTTGACAGAAACGATGTCATCTTGATGTCTCTCGATCATTTTTAAATGGAAACACACACATATGCAATAAATGCGCTGGCCCTGGATCCGAAGTCGGTCTTAGAGGTCATATAACAAATTTTTAAGAGTGTAACAGGAAAACTGCTAATCGAGTGAGCGACTTAAAACGATTTTCGAAATTCAACAATTTTACCACCCTGTATAATCGAAAGGCTTGGAGATTGATATACGAAGTTAGATATTTCTGTAATTTGCTTCTTCAGCTCTATTAGAATGTATGTAAATGAATGTGTCTTTCCATTTAAAAAAAAAATCAAGATAGCAAGTCGTATCTATCAAACCGGGCAGCCAATGATGTCGCTAATCCAGAGTCCAAGGTCGGCCTTAGATGCCATACGACCCCCATGTATTAAATTTTTAAAAAGTATAACAGGAAAACTGCAAATCGAGTGAGTCACTTAAAATGATTTTTCGAAATTCAACAAATTTGCCACTCTGTATAATCGAAATGCTTGGAGATACATATATAAAATTAAATATTTCTGTGACTTGCTCCTTTAGCTCTATTAAACTGTAGGCTGTAGGTAATGTGTATTTCCATTAAAAAAATAGGTTTTAGATGCCATACTACCTCCATGTATTAAATTTTTAAAAACTATAACAGGAAAACTTCAAGTCAAGTGAGCCACTTGAAATGATTTTCGAAATTCAACAACTTTGCCACCCTGTATAATCAAAATGCATGGAGATAGATATACGAAGATATATATTTCCGTAATCTACTCCTTCAACTCTATTAAAATGTATGTAAATATATGAATGTTTCTATTTAAATTGATATTAAAAAATGTTTTTTAATATCCTCCGTTTCCTGAAAATTTGAAAAATACTCTACGCATGCGCAATACTTTTCCATAAAAAATGATTATACTTCATACGTTATTGCCATTTAGATGTCCACATAAGCATGAAGAAGTCACTTCTTAAAGAAAAATTAAGTGCATTCCTACATACTTTTGCAAATTTCCCGAAAACAGTGAAAGATAGGAAAAATGCAAGAGACAAAAAAGTTTATAAATTCATAGTTTTAGGAAGAGCGGTTGGCTGCAAAACATTTTGGAAGGCTATCAGTTGGTTTATTCAACGATGTAGATCATAGATAGTTGAAGAGAGGAAGTAAGAAATGGGGTACCGAAGTGTCAAAAATAGTCATTTTGAGATATTATAGATCCATAAAAAGGTGTTAAGTACCTGTCTTAATGTCCTTATTAAGGCACTATGTGCCAATGTTCATTTATAAGCTATGTATTTGCAATGAAAAATGGACAATTAAACGAATAAAATGTTCATTTATAAGCTATGTATTTGCAATGAAAAATGGACAATTAAACGAATAAAAAAAAATCCACAACGTTTCATTAACTTTTTTTTGTCATCACGAACATTAATCGCTAATTAACAACAATTCCACGAACAGTAGAATTACATTAAGAGGTAAGCCTGTAACTTATTATTAGCCTTTGCAACAAAAAGAAAACTCTTATTGGTCACAGAGACGGTCACCCTGGTAACCGCGCTGTCAAGCCGTATCAAGGCTTATTAAATCGCCTCTAGGCTACGCTTATTTAATTGCTTCTAGAGTTTGTATATAGAAGGCACGACTACCTTAGGCCAACGAGGAATACCATGTCCTCCAAAACCTATTGATGAAGTTCCGTGGCTTAATTACGAAGATTGACATGACAAGCAATTACAATAAACACACCAAATGGTAGAGAAATCAGTAAAAATTATAGGAAATGTATAAAAAAGGAGAGCCACATTGAAGAGAGCCAGGCAGAACAGATTAATATCTTGGTAACTTACAAAAGGGTAATTTCTATCGAAAACAGGTTGTGCGTTTTCATTTTTTCTCTCTTCGACTTTCGTTCCATTATTTTTGACCTGATTTCAGGTTTTCAGTTTTTATTTTAAATATGACATATGATTGATTGGTGTAGGCCAATGACTAATTTTTTTTTTGAGTCACATGGAAATTTTATTACGTCCAAAATTACCAAAAATTTATCTATAGTGGGTTGGCCTGCAACTCACTATTAGCCTTTGAGGGGAGAAATTAATTTCTATTGGCTACGCAGTTGGTCAGCTTTGCAATGTTGCAGTCAAGGTTTATTAAATCACCATGTTTATAAGACTATCCTATAAACTACCTTAACGAGAAAAATTCATTAGTATTGGCATATTTTGTTGATACATTTTCGTGATATGACATGACAGAGAAGGATAACTTACCCCTTTTATTATTTCTACTCTTCAGTTAGTTATATTCCAAATTTAAGTTAAGTATCAAAAACTCTACCTATACAACGCAAGAGAAACCTTTGCGAACCTAATATCTTTTGCCCCATTCTTGGTCGTAAAACATGTTAAAATATTAGAAGTTATGTCTACTAACCAATGAAAACTACTTATAATATGAAGAATATGATATCGTAATTAGTACATTACTTTGGGATAAAAAAGTTGATTTCTTGCTCTAATTGCGTCTTTATTATCTCCGAGAGTTCAACTTATAACAATAAGGGAAAACCTCTACGAATTTAAGAATTGGAAAATTGTTATACATGACATTTTACTTTTTTTTAGAATGTTAAAAAAAAAAACTTGTTTTATTTTTCCCGAAGGTTAAGTAAGTAGTTGCAAATGTGACCCTTTCTGACAGATTTTAATAAAGCGGAATTAGAGGGGTTTAAATCAAACGCACTGCCCCCTATAAAGCAGTAATTCCCCTATGAGTGAAAGGGTTATCAAGAGAGTTCATCAATACTGCCCATAACCACAATAAATAAAAATTTTCTATATTCGCTTAAGCTCCGATTGACTTTTATAATAAATCCTGAATCAGGGCCATATTAAAAATATCACCTTGATGCCTGCAGTTCACGACTGGCGGGCATGAAACCAGAGTCAGGTTAAAAAACAATGTTATCGACCGTTCTAGCAAGTGGTCACCAATATCTTTGAGGATTGCGTGGTTGCCAAGCTAGAACTAAAATTAAGTTCCACAAAAAAAATCTGTTTACACTGCAAAAGAGTGAAATATTGAACATAGATGAACATGAAAATATACGACTGTTGCATGAAAAATTGTCAACATAAATAATTCAACTATTGCAAGTCTTGTGCGTTAATTAAATTAATTGTGGCTAATATTTTTTTAACTCTATGGCAACATCGCTCCGTTCCATGTCCTAGAACTTTACCGGACTGACGATACGGTCTCGCTGATTTTGAGATATTTCTCGCGGTCAGCAGCGGTTTTGCTTTGTTTTTATTTTAACTGCCCACAGATAATTTGAAGCCAACGATGTTACAAATGACGCCGCGGGAAACCGGCTAGTCTACCGATTTTGGCGTCTAGGCGGTCGCCCTCCACCCACAACCTCAACTCGACCCAAACGCTCAGACTTGATAAATTATTCCAACGAAAATAATGATATTGTAGGTCTCTGTAATGAAGAATGTACAAACGTAATAAAATTTTAACAATTCCATTACGAAGATGTGAGAAGAATTGAAACAAATCATAATGTCAATAACTTATACCGGGTGTCCAGCAGAACCCTGGACATATGAGATTAACACGGGCAATCGGTATTTATTTTTTTGCGCCTGTACGGTTGATTTTATTGAAAAACTTTTAAGAGTAAAGTCGTAGAGCTTATGGTCAGCTACCATCCTGTAATTTTTTCAAGTCCCCAGTTTTGGCTGCTTTTTGGAAAAACGCCTTGAAAAGTGCAAGAATATGAATTTGGCGCGTCACCCCCGCCATACATGTGCAGTGTCGCCAACATAATAATTTCTTATGTCAGAGTCAGAGCCGATTTTCCTTTCTTATTTATTTTGAGGGACTATCATGTAGTAATTAACGTGATTATGCAGTGAAAATATGTTGGCGACACTGCACAAGCACGGTGAGGGTGACGCGCCAAATTCAAATTGTTGCACTTTTCGAGGCGTTTTTCCAAAAAACGGCCAAAACTGGGGTGTTGAAAAAATTACAGACTGATAGCTGACCATACGCTCTACAACTTTACTCTTCAAAGTTTTTCAATCAATTCAACCGTACAGGCGCAACAAAATAAAAACCGATTTCCCATGTTAATCTCCTATGTCCAGGGTTGTGCTGGACACCCGGTATGAAAAAGCTGTTCCATCATGCATTTTTTTGTGCTACAGGAAGAAACGAGCACCATGAATGTCTATCCGACATAATATTTCAAGCTCTGTTATTTCTAAAAATATCATCTACCCCTCGTGTAAAAAGGATATTTAGCATAAGTTAATAAAGAACACTAAAAACCTAATTGAATTAAATCCACTCGCAAATACATCAATAAAAGAAAATTGGGTCGTTTCCATTTAGATGGCCACGGGAGAGACACTTTTGTTCATTCATGGAGTGGCAAACGTGCACGCACGCCGGATTACAATAATGTGTAATAAAATGCAGCCAATTAGGTTGTTTGCCATTTTGTCGCCCTTACTAATGCCCGGTAATTTGGCGCAAGAGAGACCGCGACACGACAATGTGTCTTTGTAAGCTCGTTTTTATCTTTTCACTCAACAGTGCATTGAATTGCGAACAAGTTACTGGTGGCCGGTTTGACAAATAAAACAGGACCGGAATGAAATGTGATAGTCATCCTTACAGGGTGGTCCAATTGCTAGGAATCATCATTGATAACTCTTAAATTTTCTAAGAAGTGCGATAAATTTACTAAAAGTTGCTAAATTCGATGGTAAATTAAAACTTAAAACAGGTGTTGCCAAAGTATTTGCTTGTTGCAAGAAGGAACAAAAATAGAAAATTATTCAACCAGTTGAAAAAGCAATTACACCAAGAAAAATAAACACCTTTGTTACGTCATAAATGTTGACAATGTTGCCAAATGTTGTCGTAAAATCAGATGTATTTTACATACTAAGAAATTAGTTCAAGTTGACAAGCTCACGGCTCAGCAGGTTTGTAAGCTGTCAAATAATCTCTTGTCCTACAATAACACCAAGACTATCAAGTGTATTGTGTATTGATTTCTTGATACCTGACTCGTAAACCAAGGCAAGGAAGGGCGACAAAAGACTATCAAGTGTATTGTGTATTGATTTCTTGATACCTCACTTGTAAGCCAAGACAAGGAAAGGCGCCAATATTTTAGAGTATGGTTAGACTTTTTCTCAACATGAAAATGGTGAGTATTGAGTCTTTTTGAGGTTTTATGATTATAATTAATTAAATTAAATTACATTATTGTGGTTTTATTGTCAATATCAACTACTGACTAATGTGTAAATGTTCGCCAAAAAAAAAACCTAAAAAGTTAGGTTAACAGCAAATGACGTTGAAAGCATTACGGCATTGCCATGTGTAAATTATATTCAGGAATAGAACAGAAGCTTATTTTAAATAAATTATGAGTTTTTAGTTTTTTCTTACACCACACCATGCTAATTTGCCAAGTTAACTAACAGCTCAAACATTTTAGAAACTAAAAATAATTCTTAGTATTTTTTATAACGATATAAGACATTATTGGATATTTTATATTTCGGCGAAAACTTAATAAAACATAAAGTTTGGCATCGTCGATTTTTCAAAATTATGGGGCGGAGCTTGCCAGCCGCGCATGCGCTTTTGTTGCCACTGAGCCGGACTTTTTCGGGCTGAACTTTTTAATGTTACGTTATTTTATTATATTATATGTCATTATTATATGTCAATTATTATTTATATGGTTTTTATCAAATGTTTCTAGAGGGTAGTGTCCTTTAGAATGAACATCCGAATCTGAAATTTTAACAGTGTATGCCCCGGGTCAGAAGCATCATTTGTACAAAGTTTGGTATGAATCTGATTAGCATAAATACCCAGTCAATCGTTTTTTTTTCTGGTCAATAAATTAGACACTTCCCGTACAGAGAGGATTGAAATAGTCGGAAATTTCATTGGTTCAGTACATTTGGAGAGACTTTATACCCCTTCGATGCTCGATTTTAAGAACTTTTTGAAATCAGCTTTAAACACACATCGTAAAAACTAACTTATGTTACCACTTTCACCCAAATTCGCTTTACTACGTTTAGAAGAGATTAAAATCGCCCCTTTTAGAGAAAAAACAGCAAAAAAATGTTTTTAATTGATCAAAGGGTGGGGGCGGGGCGGAAAGACTTTATTCTTCTTTTTAGCAATTTTCAACTTTGAACCCCTATAACTTGAGAAATATTCGACCACTTAGAATGAATTGGACGGTTTTTTTCTTTTCTTATTGTCTTCTTGTAAATAGCGGAAACGGCAGTACCATTGTACAGCAGTTTTGGAACAAGAACACTTCGATGGTCGATTTTTGAAACCTTGCTTTAAATACAAATAGTTGAAAACTAACTTATGATCAACGTTCACTCAAATTCGGTTAGCTACATTCAGAGAGGACTAAGGGTGACTTTTACAAGTTCAAGTAAAACTTCAGATTGAAGATAAAACTCCAGATATAACCTACATTGCATTGTTTATCTGTCAGGTAAACAAAGCAATGTACATCAAGTCTGGTGTTTTATCTTCAATCTGAAGTTTTACTTGAAATTGTAAAAGTTGTCCTAAAATGGTCTCACTTAGATTATGTGAACTCAACGTTTTTTTACTTTTCTTGTTGTCTCCTTTCAGATAACCCAAATGGCAGTCCCATTGGTTTAGTAGTTTTGGAGACAGACCCCTTCGATGGTCAATTTTTGGACCCTTTTGAAAGCAGCTTTATTAAACACACATCGTTAAAAATTAATCTATGGTATAACTTTCACTCAAATTAGATTTGCTACGTTCTGAAAGGATTGAAATCGTCTTACTTAGATAAAAAAACAGCAAAAAATGTTTTTTTAAATTTTCTTGAAATTGACCAAAGATTATATTCCTTCTTTTTTAGCGATTTCCAACTTTGACCCTATATAACTTAAGAGAGAATTGACCGATTGGAGTGATGTCAACGGTTTTTTCTTTTCTTGTTGTCTTCTTTCAGGTACCGCAAACGGCATTCCCATTGGTTCAGTAGTTCAGCTTTAGACACACATCGTTGAAAAACTAACTTTTGGTACAACTTTCACTCAAATTCGCTTTGCCATGCACGTTCAGAAAGATTCGAAATCGTTTCATTTAGAGAAAAAAAGTTTTTTATTTTTTTTGAAATTGACCAAAGGGGGTATATTCGATCGTGTTTGTGTCTAATAATATAAGCTGATTGAACAGTGCAACTGAGTGGGTTGTCGCAGATTAGCAAACCGTTCAACACTAGATGGCACTGCTTATCAGTAGTAAACAACTGTATTCTGATTCTGTTGAAATTTGTAATTTCTATTTTCTTCACTGTCCATGGTTTCGCAAAATCCACATCAAAAATCGAAAAATTTCCACATAAGACCACAGGAAAATTATCGACCACGATTATTTCATGTTCAAAAATTAAAGCTTTACGAGAGTATTTCTATCCTTACAGGTAGCTTTATTTGACAATGTTTTGCGAATTGGAAAACGTCACACGTTTTTTTTTTGTTTTCAATAGGAATCACTACCTAAAAACTAATTCACAAATTAAACGAAATTAATTTTTACCAATTTTTCAAGAATATATTTCTTGGAAAAATAAATACAATATATGTTTGTGTAAAAATTATCAATTGACAGCGTGGCTGACTAACTTGGCCTTAAGCAAAAATGGAATGTGCCTTAGTGGCATTCCTTCCATGTCATTAAACAGTAGCTAATATTTGAAAATTCATAGTTTTCTCCTACAACATATTTGAGGAGCCCAAATATAAATATTTAACAAGCGCGGGACGACAATTCCGAATTTCGAAGTTGGCGGGGTTGCCTATACCCACTACCCCCCCACCCAATTCTAAGCTGAGCGAAGCGCTTTGCGCTACACCCGCCATGCTTTCCCGTGCTGGCCCGGCAAAACGTACATATAGCGCGCCAACGAAAGCAACGTTGCCGGTTCAATGCGTCTATACTACGATCGACACGTCGGGGGCCTTTACAAGCATCGCTTAAGAGAGTCGCCGTGTTGCCACACTCGCTCAATTGCCCCCGCATCATTTAAATCTGTACCTCGAGAGGTGAGGTGTTAACAAGTTAAAAAAACTTCTTCGGATTAATAGAAATGTTCATGGCTAAAACAACAGAATATATTGTAAAAATGGCTAGTTTACTTCATTAGCACTTGCCTGCTTAGCAAATAGGAAGCTAAAGTCGTCACGTTTGTGACATTTAAAATTTCAATATAAGCGAAAGTCTATATGATTGTTGCAATAAATAGTTTCGCGGACTAGGTGGGAACACAAATGTTAATTAAATTTTTGGTAAAATTAGATTTGCATATTGCAGAGGGAAGCCTGGCAACCTTGCTGTGCGGTGCTGCAGGAATAGGCGAGAGCTCCAGCGACGGTGAGGAGATCGCACTTTAAGTCCTGCAGCAATGATTTTACGGGGTCCACTTGAGAAGAGTAAAAAGGTATATTAAATCAACCAGTCAATGTGTAGTTTTTCTGCTATTGGATTATATTTGGAGCTCGAACAGAGAGTTTCAAGTTTAGCTTACCTTTCGGCAAAATCATGAGTTTTTGTTTCCAAGAGTGCACTTACCTAGAACAAAAAAAGTAGCGATATAAAATAACTTTGTCCACGACCATTTAATAGCAGGCTAACATTGTGCTTGCTAACTGAAGGTATATAAATACGATTAAGGGCGGCTTTTACATCTATCAGCAAAACTTCAGTTTGAAGTTAAAACACCAGATATGACGTAGATTGCATTGTTTATCACGTGATTACTGGTGTTTTAACTTCAAACTGAAGTTTTACTGATAGTTGTAAAAGTCACCCTAAGGACAAGAATCATTTAAAACAGTTACCATTACAACCAATACAGCAATTGCCATTTACTTTACATTTGTCGCTATGACCACTCGCTCACACCCTAGATATATTGCAAGGTTTGCATAGAGCAGATCAAAATGATTTCAATAATATATGTTTTGATAGGTTTATATTTAACAGTTCGCAAAAAAGTGGAAAAAAAAATGTTGTCTTGACCGAGATTCCTCATATAACTCCGCTTTAGTTCATAGTGTAATAAGTTATTGCTCACATAAATCCCCCTGAATTTTTAAAAATTCTTTATTTTTAACAAAGCAATTACTAATTGAATAGGTGACGTTAAAAACAAATGTTGATATGTGGGCAAGTGTTGGAAATTATCACCATTAATTTCGACACATAATCTATACTCCTTAATTAATTTTTCTATTGATTTGGTAATACAATCGGAATGATGAGTGTTAACTGTATTTATTTTGTTAATTATTGAGTCTTTTATTATGTTTGGGGTATCACCGAAGGTATCACACCTGCTTCTACTGTAAACAAAATTCTTTAAGGGTCCTAACTAAAAAAATATGCATTTTTACGTTTTTGGCATAGGTGTTAAAGATAAACCTATCAAACCATATATTGTTGAAGTCGCCTCAATCTGCTCTATCCAACTCTCGATATATATAAGGCGTGCCATTTAAAAATATATATGTTTGGTCTGTCGCATTTTTCAGGGACACCCAATATATCCGATATAGTTTGTATTCAAATCCTTCGCTAAAATACTTCAACTTTTATATAAAACTTTTTTTTCTAAAATGATGAACAAGAAAGATAAAGTGGGTGGCGTTTATAACGTGACACCCTGTATCTAAGTACCCTAAGTGCCCGTTTAATTTGTACATCTGGGTAGCAGTTACAAACTGAGTCCGTTATATAATGAGGTTAAATAATGTAAAAAGTATTGTTAAAGTAGATTCCTTTATATAGGGTGTTCCACGACTCGACTGGCAAGCTTATTGGACTTATTAGACCAAGTATTCTATGAGTTATTCTGATAAAAAAAGTTCATATCAACTATGGGTCAATTCGCGTTTGTTTCAAAGATATTGAAGAAAATTACAAAAAACTTAATAATGAACAACCAAAAAAATTATTTATTTAAATATTGAAAAAATAGAAAAAAGAAATCACAAAATCTGCTCAAAGTGAGATCCGCCGTTTTCTATACATGCAGCTACCCTGTTGGTCATAGAACGTTGCCAATTAATGTGGGTTAGTTCGACACGCAACAAATTTGTGGCCTCAATTATGCGGTTTCTTAGCTCTTCCCGCGTATCTGGCTTACCTTGACTATACACCCGACTTTTTTGGTGGCCCCACAAAAAAAAGTCCAGCAGTGTTAAATCTGGCGACCTAGCTGGCCAATGTATGGGTCCATTTCGTTCAATCCACCTATTGGGATAGTTTCTGTTTAAAAATGCCGTTACTTCTCTACCATAATGTGGAGGAACTCCACCTTGTTGGAACCACATGTCTCGCCGAATTTCTAAAGGAATATCTTCTAGTCACCCAGCAACTCTTCTTCCAAAAGGCCAGATAATCACGGGCCCTAGGAGGCTCTTCGAAGAAGAATGGTCCGATAAGAGAGTTATTCAACAAACCGCACCATACGTTGACCGAAAAACGATGTTGCTGTTTCGTTAAAAACAAAGCCATGTGAGTTTTCATGAGCCCAAATGTGCTCATTTTGTGAGTTATTCTCCGTCTCTCGTAAATTGAGACTCATCCGTAAAATGTATGTAAGGAATAAGTTCCAAGTTATTGTGCAACCAGTGACAATATCGCAGCCGATTTTGTAAGTCATCAGGCATTAAATGTTGCACCTTTCGTAAATGGAAAAGGATGAAGTCCATTTTCGTGAAGAATCCTCCATATGTTAGTTTGACTAATTCCGTGTGTGCGCGATATTCTGCGAATACTTGTAGAAGGACTGCGTTTAATTGCATTTAAAACAACTTCAGAGTCATGGTTATTTCGAACTCTTTCTACACGATGATGTGGAAAAGATCAAGTATTCCTAAAATTTGCATGACGTTTGAAAAGGTAGAATAGTGAGGAACAACCCGATCTGGAAATCGCTGGTGATACTCTCTCACTGCTGCATGTCCATTACCATGACAAAAACCGTCTACGAACACCATATCGGCATATTCCGTGCTTGTAAAATGGGACATGACGGACTGCTAAGTTTGAAACCCGAATTATTATGACAGAACTATGACAGCGGGTTTTTGTTTTTAACAACAGGTGCCTAGTTTGTTCATAAATATGTGATTAACCTACTTATTAAAAATAACTGAATTTGTTCCTATTTTCTTCAATATCTTTGAAACAAAAGCGAGTTGATCCATAGTTGAACCTGAACTTTTTTTATTAGAATAACTCGTAGAATACTTGGTATAAGCTTGTCGGTCGAGTCGCGGAGCACCCTGTATATGAAATATAAAAATAACATAAAAAAAAACGTTTGTCCACGACCACTTAATAACATATTGATATTCAGCTTGTTGACAAAAGTTAAATCGGGTTCATATAGCGTCTGAGGGATAAATGAGTTGAAACTGCGGGATTAATATCATTATTCCCGCTCTTCATTTAACTTATATATGTTGCCTTGGCAACCAGTATGAGTAGACAACAATGCTATATCAAATGCCGCAGCGTAAAAAATGCACTGGTGGCACCGGTTTTGCCGTCAAACGAGAGTGTCACTTTGACATTTCAATAATTTTGTTTACACTACCTATAGATTTTATAATTTGTAATTAGACAATGGCCGTGGACAAATTATAGTATTATACTCGCTTTTTATGGCCATTATTCCCACGGGAGACTTTTGCGTCCCCCTAAGGGAATACTGGCTATCATAAAAAGCTCGTTTAATAATATACTATTATCCATAGCGACGTTAAAAAAGCTTTCCTATAGACCACATTATTGACCACTTTATAATAACCAGATGGGTAGGTAATTGATTGGAAACTAATTATTGTTGTTAAACTGGGTTATCAATATACATTGTGTTCAGAGTAAGGAGGGCCACATAAGGATTTCAAAAACGGTAAAACATAAGATGTCTGTAAAATGGGAGAAATTTTCACATTTTGGAGCTTAGAAAGATGAAATTTAAATTTTCAAACTTGCAAAGTTTTGATCCGTTACGAAGATATGCGAAAAACGTGAATTTTAACGATTTTGTTTTCAACACATAGTCACTTACTTTATGGTTGATGTTCAATAAAAAGCAAGAATACCTTATACTGGCACTTTTTAACAGTCTTTCACAAGGCATGTAACCACTTGAAGTACAACGTTTTGTTTTCAAATTACCGTTAGCGTACCAAGATAATTAGAACAAAATTATTTGAATTAGGCTGTTTCTATTTTTTTAATTCTATTAACTCAGTATATAAATTCTATTACAATTGTTTATTTAAAAGAAATAAAAAACTAATCACCTACGCAGCCCTAATTTCTTGATGACTAATACCTTCTGGTTTCATAAAAGTACATTTATAAATCACCATGCACATTTCATGATGGTACCTGATACTTTTTTAAGATAGTAATTTTGGACAGGTCCCCGTATGTAAAAAAAGGATCCCAAACCTAGGATTTTACGGTGCGTTTGCACCTCGTAACAGTTGCTCTTTATGGGGCCCCGACGCGCCGACCTGAGTGTAGACAGCAGGGGGATGGTTACGGCCCGACGGGGCGCCGGTGGCTATAGAACCGGAGGTGCGGGGGACGGGCTATTAGTCACAACGTTGCCGATGTGACCGACAAAATCCCGAAGCCCCAAGAATGTTGTTAATTTAAGCCAAACGTTATAATAACAATAACAACTGGTGTCGTAATTGTAGGTATTTAGTTAGTGATAAAAACTGACCTCAAAACGCAGCACATTTTTTGATAGGTGCATTATGATTAACTTTAGATTATAACTTGTTTTTGTCAAAGGTATCGAAGGTTATTTTGTTATTTTTGATATTATGTGCGAGCTTAATGAGGTTCAATTTACGCCTTTCAGCTCATACTTACTGAACGAGAACCGCTAGCTTGGAATAAATCTATTCATCAGCATGGTGCAATAAAAATTGGACTGAACAAATTGTGAGGTACATATTTTGTATGGGTTTGCTACATCATCGTTCTGGTTGAAATGAATTCCAATCCTCAATATAAAAACATTTGGGTTCGAAAAAATACGGAAAAACACTTTCAAATCGATTTTTTGGTATTTGAAGTAGTTTTGCCTCCTAATAAATAAGCATAGCGATTTTGACCGAGCCACACTGCTTCTCTACTATATACTGACACATAAAAAAAAAACCTCAAAACTCCTAAAACTTGAACACAAAAGAAACATAAATGTGATTTCTTGAAGGAATGAATCCTTAAAAATAATTGTATTTTATTTCTAATTAGCACATCAATTAATTAGTTATAACTCAGTTGAAGCCAATAATTCCTAAACCTTTGAGGCGGATTATTCATTCATTTATTCATTTCAAGAAATTGAATTGAGACGTAATACTCACGTAAGTAGTAAAAAAAAACCAAATACTTTAAGCCAATTATTACAGAATCTAACAGTTTTTTGCAGGTCTGCAAAATATAAGGCAATAGGTGTATAAGAGAGTTGGAGATTTCTACAAACACATTGAATAAAATAGTTAGTGTTTCAGATATGTTTTCAGATAATTTTATTTTAGTAATGTTAATAGGATTACTGCGTCAAACATTTTAATACTGCCACTGTCAAAATGGGCTCTATAAGCGAAAACATTTGATCAGTTGTTTCCAATTTTTACCTCGCAACTGCATACTCGGCAACTTTGTTTGCCAGAAGCACGAGTTACTTTTCTTTTCTTCGATCTTTTTTTCTCTACCTTATGATAACTATAATAGATCTCTAAGCATCCGTGTTAAATTATTGGATGTCAACTAAGACTTTACATTTAGTACTTGGTATATTTAATAAATCAGTGATATATAAGTATAAGTACATTAATTCAAATAGTTGCTAACAGAACCTTTTTAAACATAAGGCAAAAATATATATTTTTTATTCTCAAACCTGTTGATATAAGAATTTGGGTTGTTCCGGTGTAATGATTGGATGAATAAAAAACTGTAAAAATTTAATAATCATAGGATAACTTCGGTGGGAAGAATTTTTTGTAAATAAAAAAAGGTCTCAGCAACATAAATGAAGAAAATCTTTTTTATAAAATGCTCCATAATGTTCTACACTCAAATGACATCAAATCCACACTTAAATGACTAAATTTCACTGATTCTTGGGTTAGATTGGGTTACTTTTAAAATAAATTAAAAAAATAGTATATGATACAACAAGCATTTAATGTGAGTCGTTATTCTCGAGGGTAACGTTTGAGCCCACGAGCGAAGCGAGTGGCACAAGTTGCCCGAGAGAATAACGGTCATTAAATGCGAGTTGAATACTATACTTTATCCACGAACAAGATTCCGAGTTTTCTCAAATGTGATAGGTTATAGGTGCCACAAAGATAATTCTCAATTGTAAAACCACGACCACGACAGATTTCGCTAATCGACGATGTGACGTTTGATGCGTCAGATAGATGACAGTCTAGTCGCCAGTGCATGTTCATTTCAATGCTACAAGGGTGTACGGTAAATTACTTCATTTTATGGCCTATTTTAAGTATTTATTAGTGAAAAGTACATTTTTTAATGAAAAAGAGATACCGTAACCTACATTTTTCTCAATACATCCTAATAGAAGGATAATTATTTGAATGAACCAGTGGTAACTACCGATTTCACGTATAGGGCTGTTTACTTTTTGAGTTGTCAATTGCGTACGACATGTTTCGTTTCCATGACAACTCATTATTCACAAGTGAATAATGATTAGTGTTAATCTTGAGAATGTACAAGAATAATGGGATTATTATAGTATGGTAGTGGATAAACTATAGTTTAGCTCTTCACATAAAGGACATAGCTTCGTTAATGGGGCATTTCTCGATATATGCTTATTTGACAAGTCAGCATTATTTTTGCCTGAGGAATTTCTTGTTTATTTTTGGCCGCCTAATTTCAGGACACCGTGTATACATTTGAAGTTAAAACGAAAACGCGCACTCAACGCAAAGTTTATAAATTCAACTTAAAGTTTCCCAAAGACAATTTTAGTCAAATTTGGTTACCTATTTAATCTAAAGGATTTTTTCTTTGGCAATTTTCAAATATTGAAAATAGTGAATAAACAATAAGTAATGCCTACAGAAGTCATGATTCGAACTTTACTCTTCAAAGCAATAAAAACGCAATGGCGACAAGCCAACATTATATACTTAAATATCTAATATTGGCGTAAACATTTATTTTAGGTATTCCATGGCAAAACAAAACAAATACAACCTGACAACAGTAGAATTGGCAACCTCGCGGAATATTCCACCCTCCTCTCGCACCTCTGTGCTACACATAAAAAATCCCTTTGCCCCCACGCCCCCTTCAAGTACCATTTTTATAGAAGGGATATTCTCAAAAAACTGCAGTATTTCACTCAATATTACAATAATTAACTGGTAGGAGATATTATGGTTAACAATTTTACCACTGCCTCTATGATGCTGCGGCAAATATGCTCGTAAAGAATGTTATTTTATTATCTCGTACTTAAGCAAAAAACACAGCAAGTAAATGATAAAAAATAACAGATAGGTCGGAGCAATATTATCCAACAACCAGAAATCGCGCATGGCATAGTAGCATATAGCGTGCCAGTACCTAACCAAAACCAAATCCCAATAAACACTAGTACTACTACATAGTAGAAGTTACACGTAGAGCCGCACAAAAACCGGGTATTTGGGAGAACGGATCAATTTAATACTCGTAGCCCCGGCAACGCTGGACGCAACCATCCACGTGGTTAGAGATAATAATGCCGGTTGCGGCGTTGCCACATGTAGAATGGGATTTTTTTCAGATAATGCTACGCCACTAGTTTTCTCCATGGAATGGGTTCTTTCCTAGGCGACTATGCAGCAGGCTTCCCGCGTATTATTTATTTTTAGCTTTTAACAGTTAGATTGTTGAAATATCTACGATTCTTCGAAATCCTATCGCCACGCTGGTTTTATTCTTATTTACGGTACGCTGTACAATTAATTTCTATACAAACGTTCAATTCGATCCGATCAATCGAAAATATACGCTAATCATCGAGAACTTACCCTTGTTCTACAGGAATGGGACCACCCATCCCGCGTCCCATCATTCCGTGGCCTGGCTCCATAGGTCCCTGCATCGGATGTCCCGGTCCCGGACCAAACGGCGATCCTGGCGGCATGCCGAAACCGCCGGGCCCAGGGCCGAAGTTATGGAAATGCGGGTTACCACCGGGACCCACGAACGGGGGTCCTGACGAACCCGGCCGACCAAATGGGGGAGGCCCTCCTGAGGGGGAGCCAAACGGTCCCCCAGGTCCGGGTCCATTGTAGGGTGGTCCTCCACTGTTTGGTGGTTGGGGAAAACCTGAAAGTGTTTTTTTCATAAAAATTCGATAAAACAAACTGCTTATATAAACTATCAATTTGAATAAAGTAGGATATTAACTACAAGTAAAACATAGGAAGAGTAGGTAAAATACTATAAAAAATAGTATATTATATACTAAGGTTGTGAAGTACATTATTTTGACCCGAACGTCAAGTTTAAATCTTCTACGCTTCAATCTAAGACGTGAGGGTCATAAGTAGTTCACAACCGCGGCGTATATACGATATTTTCCACTACTAGACTCGATAAATCTAAAACAGAAAATTGCCTAAATCAGTAAGATAGCGCTGCGCGTATTTTATTACTAACAACAGGCGCGTCTTCAATCCATATGGAGGCTTCGTTACCGTGGCAGCCGATAAACAAAATCGCCGTATGACGATATGACGGCGCCTAATGCGCCTGACAGCTTTATCTCCCTAGGGAGATAATCGGCCAAAACGTTGTCATTATAGACCGCTTTAGTTCAATTGTTTTATAAGCAAAACGAGAGAACCTACTTCATAGTCATTCTGCTGGCCTGTAACGGTCCGTATTAAAGCTAGTAGTGGAAAAAAGTCATTATTAACGGTATAATAAGAGGTAGTCAAAGTTAAAGGCATAAAAATGAGTATTAAAGGTATACATGGTAGATCCTAGATGGAATATATAATAACGGTGGGCACCTTTTTAAATTATTTTTTCCACTACTAGCTTTAATACGGACCGTTAAAGGCCAGCGGAATGACTGTAAAGTAGGTTTTCTCGTTTTACTTATAAAACAATTGAACATAAGTGGTCTATAATGACAACATTATGGCCGATTATCTCTCCCTAGGGCGATAAAGCTGTCAGTTGTCAGGCGCATTAAGCGCCGTCATATCGTCATACGGCGATTTTGTTTATCGGCTGCCATGGTAACGAAGCCTCTATATGGTATGAAGACGCGCCTGTCCTTAGTAATAAAATATACGGAGCGCTATCTTAGTAATTTAGGCAAATTCCTGTTGTAGATTTATCGAGTCTACTAGTGGAAAAAATCGTATATACACCGCGGTTGTGAACTACTTATGACCCTCACGTCTTAGATCCCTCAGCGCTACGCGCTTCGTGATTTAAAGGTGACGTTCGGGTCATAATAATGTACTTCACAACCTTAGTATATAATATACTATTGTATTATATAGGGCCTCTAGCTATACATATTTGAGGGCTCATATCTCACTAAAAAAAGAACATTTAAAAGCAAAATGTGGGGAGTTGTTCATTATTACCTCTATACTATTATAACAAATACAGATTTGCAACAAAGCTTTGAGTAAATACACAGGGTAATCCTTATTTGAAGAGATTCATTTTCTTTGAGATTGACTATTTATACCTCGATTTATACAGAATGTACAGGGTTTTTCAAATTCGAGCCACATCATTGGGATCTCAGCAACGGTAAGAGATACAGGGTCGGTTAAATTGGGGCAAAGTTGCGCAATTTGGAGTTCAATAATATGCCGTTTTAACATTTGCAAAATTCCAATTCCTTCTGGCGATATCCGAAAAAAACACTAAATATTGAAAAATCGTTTTTATTTTGTTTTGAGCTTATTCGAAGAGATAATTCAAAATGATTGACATTTCGTCATTGCAACTTTTTCTGCCCTGTAAGATGACATATTTAGTTTCGACTTGCGACGTTTCGTTTTTTGGAAACTATCATCAACTTAACTTTTTTAAATACGGACCTGGATTTTTTATTCGTTATTTTGATCGCTATTTTTAATCCAAACAACACGATATGCAACATGATATATTTTGCAATTACAGTTTAGCTAAAAATTGTTTTTTCTTTATTATCCTTTATCTCCTTTACTGCCTATTGTTACTATAATGTCTAACTACCAAACAAAGCACTAACCAAAAAGTCTTCTAAGCAATTTCCTGGTTACTGCCCGTTGAATTACTCTAGCTCGCATATAGCCCTTTTTGTCCTATTATACTTCCTTTTTTTATCAATAATTTCTGAATTAATTTATAAATACACAACTTGCAACAAGAAAAATACTCTAATAGATATTTTACAAATCAAATAAATTACAATTAACCATCTAAGATAATTATATAGGTTTTTAAATTCTAATAATGATTCAATTTGGTTTGGCTGTTCCTAGAACGTTAATGCATTAATTCATTTTTGAAAAGGGTATCGTGGATTTGAGTATTGTGGACACAGGTTAGGCGCACCGCCGTATAATGGAAGAGTTGTTACAATTTTTTTAAACGAATTTTTTCCCAACCAGTGGATTGGATATTTAAGGGGTCGTACTGTGGCCAGTAGGAAGTCCCGATCTTTCTCCTCTAGATTACTTTCTTTTGGGTTATTTGAAAAACTGCATATTCAAATACCCAACCAATGATGTCAATATTCTAAGGAAAAATTTAATAACGGAAGCAAGGGCTATACGAGCTAGAACAATTGAACGCTGTGTATTTTACCAGCTGTAATCGCTGTGTAATCGCTGGTAAATTACCAGCAACTTGCTTAGAAGACATCAAAAATGTATTGAGGTGTAGGAAGAGTTATTCGAGTATTTATTTTAATGTTTTATCTTTTTGTTTAGTTTTGTTAGTTAGACATCCCAGTAACAATAGGTAGTAAAGGAGATAATAGGTATATATAAAGAAAAAAACGATTTTTAGCTAAACTGTAATTGCAAAATATGTCATGTTGCATATCGTGTTGTTTTGATTAAAGGGGGCAATCAAAATAGTGAATAAAAATCCAAGTTCGTATTTAAAAAAGTAAAGTTGATGATGGTTACCAAAAAATGAAACGTCGTAGGAAGAAACCAAATATGTCATCTGACAGAGCAGAAAAAGTTGCAATGACGAAGTGTCAATCATTTTGAATTATCTCTTTGAATAAGGTCAAAACAAAATAAAAACGATATTTCAAAATTTCGTAGTTTTTCGGATATCTCCGGAAGTAATCAGAATTTTACAAATGTTAAAACGGCATATTATTGAACTCCAAACTGCGCAACTTTGCCCCGATTTAACCGACCCTGTATCTCTTACCGTTGCTGAGATCCCAATGATGTGGCTCCAATTTGAAACACCCTGTACAGGGGACAGCATTTTAAGTCACTCACTCGATTAGCAGCTTTTCTGTTAAACTTCATGAAGTTTTGATACAGGGGGGTCGTATAGTATCTAACGCCGACTTAGGACCCTGGGTTAGCGACGTTATTGGCTGCCCGGTCTGATAGATAAGACGCAATCTTGATTTTTTTTAATGGAAAAACACATATATTTACCTACAGTCTAATAGAGCTGAAGAAGCAAATTACAGAAATATATAACTTCGTATATTTATCTTTAGGCGTTTCGATTATACAGGGTGGTAAAGTTGTTGAATTTCGAAAAGCATTTTAAGTTGCTCCCTCGATTAACAGATTTCCTGTTACACTTCAAAAAAATTTCATACATGTAGGTCGCATGGCACCTAGGGCCAACCTCGAACTCTGGGCTAACGACGTCATTGGCTGCCCGGTTTGACAGATAGGACGCCATCTTGATTTTTTTAAATGGAAACACACATAGAACCACTTAAATTGACACATTTAATGGATACACACATATATTTACCTACATATAATAGAGCTGAAGAAGGAGATTGCAGAAATATATAACTCCGTACATCTATCTCTAGGCGTTTCGACTATACAGGGTGGCAAATTTGTTCAATTTCAAAAGTCAATTTAAGTCGCTCTATGTGTGTTTCCGTTTAAGAAAAAATCAAATTGGCGTCATATCTGTCAAACCGGGCAGCCAATGACGTCATTAGCCCAGGGTCCGAGGTCGTCCTTAGATGCGATACGACCCTCATGTATCAAATTTGTTTGAAGTGTAAAAGGGAATCTGCTAATCGAGTGAGCGACTTAAAGTGATTTTCGAAATTCAACAACTTTGCCACCCTGTATAATCGGAACGTCTAGAGATAGATATACGGAGTTATACAGGGTGAGTCATAATGGGAGGACGAAAATGAAATCTCATATTCTTTGGTCGATTTTAAGGGGGGCTTGTCATACATTTGTATTACCTATCGAGCTTCCTTAAAAAGTTACGGGGTGTTGAAATTAGAATTTCAAAATGCATGTATCTTGATTATTCCAAAAGGGTAAGAGATATTTGAATGGAATTTGGTATGTTTCGACATCTGGGGAAGGCGCATAATTTGCAATAAAAAACTTATTTTTATTTTCGCCAGTGGCGCGGGTACCAGCACCTCGACCCATATTACTTGAAGGAAAATTGGTACGCCACTGATTTTCGACAAATAAAATCTAATTATTCTCTTCTCCATTCATTTCGGAATAAAAATGTCCTCTTTAGGTTTTTCAGTACGACGAACCGTTTCTGAGTAAATAAATAAAAACCATTGTAATGTAGCCTAGTCTCGCCCAACGCATTTAAGATTGATGAAAAATCTAAAATATCAAAATTTCATTTCTTATGGCTTGAATATTAAAACCTATTGATATGCAACATAATTCAACCCATAAACTGCGCGACTATTGCCATACTGCTTAAAATGGTTATATCGCAATGCTTCTTAGTTATTTACTCAATTACAGTTCTACGAGAAAAAAGTTAAGTGAGCTTTTTGCTTCAGAATTGTAGTGGCGGATAAGATAAGACAAACTAAGATAAGATTTTAATTCACGAGAATTCAAAAACTTGAAGAGGGCATTTTTTATTTAGAGATGGATGGGGAATTGAAAAATTAGATTTTATTTATCTGAAGCAAGGGGCGTACATCACATCAAACTTTAATGCTGTTCTCAGACTACTTAAAATGGCGGCCCAGCATTGATTTTTATTAATTTACTCATATACCCTGCGTCGTACTAAAAAATCTGAATAGGGGTTATTTCTTCAGAGATGGTTGAGAATTGAAAAATTAAATTTCGTTTTTCGAAAAACCAGTGGCGTACCCTTTTCTCTTCAAATAATATGTGTCAACGTGCTGGTACGCAAGCCACTGGAGGAAATGAAAATAATTTTTTTATTGCAAAGTGTGCGCCTTTCATAGTAGTCCAAACATACCAAACTTCATTAAAATATCTCTTAACCTTTCGGAAAAATCAAGATATATGCATTTTAAAATTCTAACTTCATCACCCTGTAACTTTTTAACGAAGCTCGATAGGTAACACACATGTATGACAATCCCCCCTTAAAATCGACCAAAGAATATGAGATTTCATTTTCGTCCTCCCATTATGACTCACCCTGTATATTTCTGTAATCAGCTCCATCAGCTCTATTAGATTATAGGTAAATATATGTGTATTTCCATTAAAAAAAAATCAAGATGGCGTCGTATCTGTCAAGCCGGGCAGCCAATGACGTCGCTAACCCAGGGTCCGAGGTCGGCCTTAGACGCCATACGACGATCATGCGTTAACTTTGTTTGAAGTGTAAAAGGGAATCTGCTAATCAAGTGATCGACTTAAAGTCATTTTCGAAATTCAACAACTTTGTCACCCTGTATAATCGAAAAGCCTAGAGATAGATATACGGAGTTATATATTTCTGTAATCAGCTCCTTCAGCTCTATTAGATTGTAGGTAAATATATGTGTATTTCCATTAAAAAAAAAACAAGATGGCGTTGTATCTGTCAGGCCAGGCAGCCAATGACGTGGCTAGTCCAGGGTCCTAGGTCGGCCTTAGATGCCATACGACCCCGATGTATCAAATTTGTTTGAAGTGTAAAAGGGAATCTGCTACTCGAGTGAGCGACTTAAAGTGATTTTCGAAATTCAACAACTTTGCCACCCTGTATTATCGAAACGATTAGATATAGATAGATATACGGGGTTATATATTTCTGTGATCAGCTCCATCAGCTCTATTAGATTGTAGGTAAATATATGTGTATTTCCATTAAAAAAAAATCAAGATGGCGTCGTATCTGTCAAGCCGGGCTGCCAATGACGTCGCTAACCCAGGGTCCGAGGTCGGCCTTAGACGCCATACGACGATCATGTGTTAACTTTGTTTGAAGTGTAAAAGGGAATCTGCTAATCGAGTGAGCGACTTAAAGTCATTTTCGAAATTCAACAACTTTGTCACCCTGTATAATCGAAAAGCCTAGAGATAGATATACGGAGTTATATATTTCTGTAATCAGCTCCTTCAGCTCTATTAGATTGTAGGTCTATTAGAATGTGTATTTCCATTAAAAAAAAACAATATGGCGTCGTATCTGTCAAGCCGGGCAGCCAATGACGTCGCTAGCCCAGGGTCCGAGGTCGGCCTTAGATGCCATACGACCCCCATGTTCCAAATTTTTTTGAAGTGTAACAAGGAATGTTCTAATCGAGTGAGCGACTTAAAGTGATTTTCGAAATTCAACAACTTTACGACCCTGTATAATCGAAACGCCTAGAGATAAATATACGAAGTTATATATTTCTGCAATCAGCTCCCTGAACTCTATTAGAATGTAGGTAAATATATGTGTGTTTCCATATATAAAAAAAATTAAAATGGCGTCGTATCTGTCGAAAATCGGACAGCCCATGACCTGACATAAATAAAATTTTTATGAAGTGTAACAGGAAATCTGCTAATCGAGTGAACGACTTAAAATGATGTCCCTGTACACTAAAACGATAAATAATATAATATTCGAAATGTTTGAATTTGTGCTCACTGTCCCTTAAAATTGGTCAAAACCGCTATTGCAAGCATTCCCTATAAATTAAAAAAAATTGTAGCCATTTTTTTTTGTCATTTATTCACCTCTATACATATTTTAGAGTTGAAATGACAAAAGCCTAGGAAAGATTCCAATTAGCAAAATATGGAAAAAAAATTCATCATTCATATGAACATGGGTCTGCAAGAACTTCGTTTTTGAGATAAAGGATGTTCGGGGTCAAAAGGATGTTAAAAAAAGTAAGTTGTCTATTAAGAGCCTAAGAGTTTTAGGCGATTTTAATGAAACATGAATAGATAGGAGCTCTCATTGACAGACATCAATCAATCCATCAACAATAACTTATATGACTTAATTCAGTAAATGAAGTTCATTTAAGATTGAGTGAGAAAAAAATGATTGTAAAACATGTCTGGTTGTAAACACATAATAGGGTGAAAAAAAAATAACAATATTTGTCCACGGCTGTACAATAATGTTGCGAACTCAGGGTTCAATAATTCCAGTGTAACGATTTAACACGAAAACACTATTTATTTATTCCACAAATACACACGACTACAATTCGACTACTAAATAGCTCACACTTTATAGCCTTCTATTATCGCTCGGAACTTTAGCTTACTTATAGCTCGCTTAAAATAAGACTACCCTTAACCGCGCGCTCTATGCGCCTTTTATACACAATCCTAAAATTACAGAAAAACCTAGAAAGTTCTTGATAAGAATTCTTGAATAATCTCACATAAAAAAAAAAGTTGTACAAACTCGCGTTGCAAAAACACACACGCGTTGCCCCGCCTCCCATGCGGCGGCGCTGCGAACGTAACAATAATATAATCTGGTTGGAAACACAAAATAGGGTGTGTCATAAACTTTGAACTGGAAGAGCCTGAATAATATTCATTATTCAGGGAAAAGAACTTTTTTCTTTCAAATTAAACAAGGACCTCAAAAATAATTTGTATCTCAGAAAAACCAGTATCGTACCACTTTTTTATTGAAAAATAGCCAGTCACGAGCCGCAGTGCACGCCACAGGTAACGCTGAAAAGACTTTTTATATTGCAAAACTTGAGTCTTTCATCGCTATTGACACCTATCATTAAAATATCTCTGGCAGTTTCAGAAAAAAATTCATTTTTTGGTTTTTTAAGAAAAACTTTAACAACCTGTATTTCCGTAACGGAGTATTTTTCGAGTATGGTTTATATAGCAAACTAGGGTTATTTTTGGACGCAGAATACCCCCTTAAAGTGTGGCACCAAAAACCTGGTCCACCCTGTATATACAAGCACAGCACTAGCCGCGACAGAAATGCACGGCCAATGGTTTTGTTTTAACGTCACTTCGACTTTGACAATCCGCGCATTGACAACCGAGTTATCGAATCGATTATTATGTAAAAATTGTAAATTAAGCCGTGGACAAAGTAGAGTATCCAACTTGCATATAACAGGCATCATTACCTCAGGTGAATTGCGCCACTCGCTACGCTAGTGCGCTCAAATGTCACCTTTGGTAATGATAGCATTATATGCTTGTTGGATATTATATACTATTAAACAGAACTTACCGCCCGCATTCTGAGGTTGACCAGGCGGTCCAGGTGTAGAGCTGCCTGACGGCGCAGGTGATGCTGTATATTGCGGTGTCGACGCACCTGGTGGTGGTCCTCCGCCACCCTGGTACGAAGCATTAGCTGCCGCTGGAGAACCGGCCCCGGCTGGGGGACCCGCCTGGAACTGTTGACCCCCTTGGAACCCGGACGGAGGACCCGAGCCGAAGGCGCCGGCGCCCCCCGCGAACCCCTGGGGCTCCGGACCGGGCGGCGGACCCTTCCAGGGCGCGGCGGGGTCCTCCAGGGTGACTGGCAGCGTGCTGGCGGCAGTCACGCGACGTCTATGGCCTGTAGAAGAAGAACAACGTTACGAAGTTACAACACAGCAGCCCCACTACATGTCAAATAATCTTTTTTTTTATTTAAAAATATTGAAACTCTTGATGAGAACTGTCAATGTCCTATTTTTACATCTAGTAATTTCACCTGCTCTGTGAGGAATGAGGATGGATGGATTGGGGGGGAATGTGAAAAGTTGAAAAGGGGCTTTTAAGAACACAGCATTACTACTACTACTACTACTACTACTCATTCTGAGGGCACTTATGGGACACCCTATATAATTAACACAATTTTTAGCCATAGATTTATTAATCATTAAAAATTGTCCCAAATTATCGAACCTATTGAACCTATTGAAAAACTTGTTACTTTTTCAGTTTTCACTGAGATTTAATCCAAACCTCGATAAAAACTATTTGTCCACAGCTGTAGAATAATATAATCATCATATGACTTGGTAGTAAACACATAATAGGGTGTGTCATAACCTTTGAACTGGGAGAGCGTGAATGGTTTTTTCATTATACACTCCATATAAGATGGCAGCACTAGCCGTGACAGAAATGCACGGCCTTAATGGTTTTAACGTCACTTCGACTTTGACAATCAAAATAAACCGCGTATTGACGACCGAGTTATCGGATTGATTTTTATGTAAAAAATCTAAAGTAAGCCGTGGACAAAGTATAGTATCCAAGTTGCATATAATAGGCATTATTATATCTCAGGTGAATTGCGCCACTCGCTATGCTCGTGGGCTGAAATGTCCACCTTCGCTAATGATGGCCTGCATTATATGCTTATTGGATATACTCTTAATAAAATTGAAATTAAGCATTAATTAACTCAAAAATCAAACCAACTATTAACATAAAAGAATAAAGCTGATGAAACAAAGTTCATTCTAAATTCTGAAGTAGCTACTCATTAGAAAACGTGATCTAGAAGGCTCTGAATGTTTGACTGACAAGGATGACATAATCAAAGTAAATGGACTTTTGTTCTTTCATCCTTTTCTTTTGACATTTTACAGCCAACTAGATGAATTTTTCAAATGAACACCCCCTATGTTCCAGGCTTTGAAGCTAATGGTGCAATGATACTTTTTCCTAACAGCCATTGGGCCACTGACAGCTTCAAAACCTTCCTAAAAACAGAAACAACTTGAGAATGTATTTTGCGAAGTATTTTGACTGGTTATGGAAACCTTCACACACTGTTAAGCAAAGTTGTTTCGATTTCATCATTTTCTCTAGAACTTAGATCATCTAGTTGATCCTGAGCGCCTATCATCAATTTTAGTTATGACCATTTCATAACAGTGCAATAATATGCGTTTCTTAAAAAAAAACCTCAAGTAGGCCTTGGAATTAGAACAGTAGGTCTGAGACGACTTCATAAAAAAAACTGAAAAGTGCTCAGATTTTAATTTTTCTATGAACTTATCTCAGACAAGAGTTTCAATTCCATGGCTTGCTACGAGTTTTTTTTAGGAACACTATCACATGATGGTCATTTTTATTGTGACCTAGTAGACTACAAACTACATACAGTGACTTTTTTTAAAGATGAGCCATAGATTTTTTGGCTGGACAACAATGACTATTGTTGTAGTTGGTTGACAATTGGTGAATTGGTTGGAAGTAGTGCTTTTTAACTGACATCAGATATCAGTTTTAGCAAAGTTGTATACTTTAGTTGAAAAGATACTTTTTTTATGTTACAGGTCCTCCTGAGGATACTCTCAAGGGTATTCCTCAAGGTTAAATATGAGGCAATTTTGTAATGTCACTTAAGTTATTTTTCTGTAAAATTTACTATGACCCATTGACACAGAAAAATCAAGGAATTTTATTGCATGGAAAATCCTATGGCCCATCTTAAAAGAAAAAGCACACTGTTGTATTGGTATAGAATCAAGTATAGCATAGCAGGTAGAGCAAATGTGTCAATTCCTCAGCTATTCTCACCATATCTATTTGAAATCGACAATAACAAAAGTACTTTCTACGTTTATAATCATCCCTTGAGCCATACTTTTCTGTCAAAAGTTCCAAGTCAACTTGATGACTTATTTTTGAAGACCTGTTTTGCTAAAATAGAAAAGTAGAGGTTATGGGTAAGGCCTTGGGTAGGGTTCCGGAGGAAAATGCAATATTACTTAAAAGTGGGGCCATTCCAACTATTCCAACATCATCAGTGACCTTGAATCAGTTGAATCATAACCTAAACTAACCTTGAAAATAGTCTATATCTCTCAAAAAAAACTCAAATATATGTCATATTTATATTTTTGTTTTTTCTTGGGTTAGGCTAGTTTAGGTTAAATCAGTGGCTTTTTCTTTGGTTAGGTTAGTTCAGTCAGGTTAAATCAGTATTACTTTTTTCACGACTTTTTCCTTGGTTAGGTTAGTGCAGCTTACTTCAGTTATAGGTACTTGGTATTTTTAATTGCGTGAGAGGCAACAGTCGCGTCGAAACCCAGCGCGTTGCAAAATATCTAGGAGTATATGTAAACAATGACTGAGCATGTCAGAATGGTCACGGCTAGAGCACACCGAATGGCAAATCAACTGGACAGACTTATGCCAGGCACCGGAGGCCCACGAATAAGAAAGAGAAGGCTGCTTGCAAGCTCTGTCTTGTCAGCAGTCCTATACGCAGCACCAATTTGGGAAAGGGCGGTAAAGTTTAAGAAATGTTGAAACATGTTAAACCGCGTTAATAGGAGACTGGCTCTGGGCATTACGGCGGCGTACTTGACAGCACTGCTGGAGGCCTTCAGTCTTCCTCATCAAAGTCCATCAACAGGGCTCATGCAGCAGAGCAGAAGCGAGAAGGGAGCTACTGGATGCGTGGCAGGAAAGGTGGGACAGATATTACGGAAAGGCGAAAATGCTGATTAAGAACATTAAAGCGTAGCCCTCCAGGAAGTGGGGTGACCCCTCGGGTGACCCTGACCACTTCACCGTCCAATTCTATCCAGAACATGAAATCTTCGAATCTTGAAGGGCGCGGAGGAGAAGAGAAGAAGAGAGACTGAAATCTGAGGACTCTCTTCTGCCATCCCCTGAAGTAATGCTTACCGGTGGTCCCAGGGGACCCGGGATGAAGAGAGGAAGAAGGGGTTTTTAGTGTGTGTTGCGATATCGCTGCCGAGTCCCACACTCCCATGTCACGTAACCACACACTACTAACGACCTGGGGTGCGTAAAAGGCATTTTCCCCAAAACTAAAAAAAAAGGTGATACTTGGTATACGTTTTCTTCATTCAGACTACTTCAATTATCAAAAAATTTAGCATCTGGAGTATCTTAGGTACAAGTAATAAAACTACCCACGACACACTATTTTGCAAAGTAATACGTAAACATTTTTTATCTGCAGGGGAATATGCAACATTATCAAATGTGATGTGCAATAAGAAAATAAATAAATAACTGATCTGACCTGACCTCTGAGGCTCATGCTTATGATGTGAACACACATGACACACAATGAGCTAGTGATTTACGAAGAATTATTGCTTCTGAATATTGACAGAAAAATTCACAACCTTGCAGGTCTAAATTAATAGGTGACAGAACTAAATTACATAATTTTTATTTTTGTATTTATAATAATTTTTTTTATGAACAACTTTTTTTTTATACCCAACAAGAACAAAAACACATTTTTCCTCACTCCTCGCAAGAGGCAAGTTTAATTTTGTCAGCACTGTACAGGGTGGCCTAATTTGGGTGTTTTAAATGGGAAACTCTTAAACTAATAGGACTATTAAAAATCAAAAAGTCGATGCCGAGGTAATTTCTCGAGCTGAATTCATTGCCGGAAACAGAAATCTGCTATCGTCTTTTGTTTTCTTGCAATTGATGAAAGCTCAATTTTCGCCATTTTCGAAAATACGTTATAATTTTTTTATTAGTCTAGTTTGGTAAAAATGTTTTTTACATTATTAAGGCACTTTTTTGAATAGATTCCAATGGTGATTTTTGAATTTTTATAAACTTATTGTTTTTTAAGTTATTACATAAACTTCTATTTTTTAAAATACAACCTATAACTTCTTTTTACTTTGTTAGAAAGAGATTTTTTGATAAAAACTTCTTTTTGGAGTAGTAGGCCATGACGCGATGACGCTCCGATGCCGATGTCGCGGCCATCTTGTTGTGCAGCTGTCACTGTCGATATTCCGCGGATGGAGAAATTTAATAATCTCGTAACTAGCGTAGACAGTTCAATAACGTTCATTAAGTTTTAACCTTGTAAGGACGTAACGAAAAAAACGTCATTCTATTTTCTGCAACAAGATGGCGGGTGCGCTATCTTGTTGCAGAAAGGGAAAATTGTTGTCCTCTCAGGAAAACGATTCCAGTAAGACTCAGATGCAATATAATTATTTTTAATATAATACTAAATGGTACGTCCCCATGTGCGGATATGGCGTATATTGCGGATTTGGCGCTGTGGTCTGATTGGTTGAAATTGAAGTTTCTTCCTAAGTGTTGCCAAATTTCTGCATTTTCATTAAAGTGATATATGTACGGGGTGTTCATTATAAAACTTCATCTAGCAGGCTATGAAATTTTGACAGAAAAGGATGACATAATCAAAGTAAATGGACTTTTGTTTCTCCATCCTTTTCTTTTGACATTTCACAGCCAACTAAATGAAGTTTTATAATGAACACCCCGTAGTTGGATCAATAGTGGAAAAAACGACAGTTACTATATCGAAATCCTTGACATTTGCCATATGATTTTAGAGGTCCGGGTAGAACGATGCATATATCAAAAAAGATGGAATGCAGTGTGCACTGCGGCAACACTGTGAATCCGCACTTTGCGCCATATCCGCACATGGGGATTTACCATTATATGTCGAATTTTTCGAAAGATTGAAATGACATTTTTTCGTTACGTCCTTACAAGGGTAAAACTTAATGAACGTTATTGAACTGTCTACGCTAGTTACGAGATTATTAAATTTCTCTAACCGCGGAATATCGGCAGTGACCGCTGCCCAACAAGATGGCCGCGACATCGGCATCGGAACGTCATCGCGTCATGGCCTACTACTACAAAAAGAAGTTTTGATCAAAAAAGCATATAAGTTCAAAGCAAAACCTATCATGTTATACGTCATTTTAAAGAGAAAAAAATTCTCTTTCTAACAAAGTAGAAAGAAGTTATAGGTTGTATTTAAAAATATAGAAGTTTATGTAATAACTCAAAAAACAATAAGTTTATAAAAATTCAAAAATCACCATTGGAATCTATTCAAAAAAGTGCCTTAATAATGTAAAAACCATTTTTACCAAACTAGACTAATAAAAAAATTATAAGGTATTTTCGAAAATGGCGAAAATTGAGCTTTCATCAATTGCAAGAAAACAAAAGACGATTGCAGATTTCTGTTTGCGGCAATGAATTCAGCTCGAGAAATTACCTCGGCATCGACTTTTTGATTTTTTGATCATTTAAAACACCCAAATTAGGCCACCCTGTACAGGGTGTTTCAAATTCGAGCCACATCATTGGCATCTCAGCAACGGTGAGATACAGGGTCGGTTAAATTGGGGCAAAGTTGCGCAATTTGGAGTTCAATAATACGACGTTTTAACATTTGAAAAATTCCAATTACTTCCGGAGATATCCGAAAAAATACTAAATTTTGAAAAATCTTTTTTTTTGTTTTAAGCTTATTCGAAATGATTGACATTTCGTCATTGCAAATTTTTTTGCCCTGTAAGAAGGCATAGTTAGTTTCTTCCTGCGATGTTTCGTTTTTTGGAAACCATCAACTTTAATTTTTTATTTTCAACCACATATGTAATGATGCCACAAATGATGCCATTTCTGTCTTTTTAAAATCTTGGAAGCCTCATTACTGGTCTAGGACGGGAAGTAACTACTTGTTGCACTTAATACACATGCAAACAAAGAAACTTCAGGGAATTACCGAAACCCTGATTGTTGATTTTGCTCTATATCATAGCAACCATCAAAATTTCGCCTCCTGAGTGAACATTTGAGCCAGAATATTATATGAATAAATAATATTCAAGAACATTTTTTGATGTTATTCAGAAAATGTGGCTGAAAATAAAATAGTATACAGAGTAGTACACATATACTTGATGGGAAGCTTTATTTCCGCCTCCTAAGTAAAGATTTGAGGCAGAATATTATATGAATAAATAATATTCAAGAACATTTTTTGATGTTATGCAGAAGGTGTGGTTGAAAATAAAATAGTATACATATAGTGTGTCCAAGATAAGGATGCACTGCATGGGCATCTCCAAAACGGTAAGAGATACGAAGGCGGTTAAATTAGAAGTAAGTTGCACAATGGGGAGACCTTTTACATGATGTTTGCAAAAATGAGTTGTTTGTTTTAGTTTTTTAGATATCTCAAAAACAGTCGTTTTATGGATTCTGTATCAAAATGGTGTACGTATACTTGGTTATTTTAACCCCAAAGCAAAAGGTCTAGTGGGGTTAAGTCTGGCGATCGCGCTGGCCAGGAAACCTCACCATAAGTACCGATTGTTTTTCCTGAAAACTGTTCCGAAAGGTGCCCTCGAACTAGTCTAGCATTGTGTGCAGGTGCACCGTCTTGTTGAAACCAACAGTCTTGTACATTCTGTAGCGGCAGATTATCTACACTTTCTTCCAATTTATTTCTCAACAAAGAAAGGTAGCGTTCTGAAGTTAAGGAGTTGTGGTAAATAAAAGGTCCCAATATTCTAGTGCCCAGAATTCCACACCACATGTTGAAGCCAAATCGGTGTTGGTGCTTGGATGATTTTTTCACTCGGGGGTTGCTTTGTGCCCAATAATGGGTATTGCGTCTATTAAAAATTCCGTTGTTTGTTACCTTGCTTTCATCTGACCAAATAACTTTGAATGTTGATGTTGATTTGAATGATGAAATAACCATAACGTCCTCCTTCTAATTTCATCTCCAGGTCGCTGTTCTTTGGCAAATTCTAAATTTATAGGGGTGAAAGTTATTTTTCTTTAAAATAAATTGGGCTGTAGATCTGGCTACTCCTGTTTGACTTTCAATTTCCCTTGTTTTCCCTTGACATCAGCGAAAACCGGACATTTTTTCTGGAACCAAGACTGTCTGCTTATCAGAGCTTTCACTGTACATACTTTCAGCAGCCACACAATTGTTTTGGGATAAAACTTAACATGACAACATATAAAATTTTTCTACCACTGTGAAACAATTCCCCGGCATAATTTTAATGGCTAACTCAAATAACTTTCCCTACTTCTAATGAAACATTTATTGACAGATGTTCCAACTGACAATTATAATGTTATTCATCGCCTGCTATTGAAAAATGTAGATTATTTAATAAAAATTGCTTTTTTGACACAAGAACTGATATAAATCATATCATGTAACACATCGTTGAATTGAGTATAAAAAGCAACATCTAATACAGAACAGTATGTACTTTTTTCTAAGTCCATAAGAAAAAGTTATATTGATGATGGTCTCTCGGCAACAAAACGTGGTAACAAAAATTAGTAAACGTCATCTTGTAGAGCTTAAAAAGGTGCAATGAGAAAGTGTTGTTTGTTTTTGGATACTGTTTGAAATAACTTTAAAAATAAATAAAAACAAAATTCCATAAAATTACTGTTTTTGAGATACCTATCTAAAAAACTAAGACAAACAATTCATTTTTGCAAACACCATGTAAAAGGTCTCCCCATTGTGCAACTTTCTTCTAATTTAACCGCCTTCGTGTCTCTTACCATTGCAGAGATCCCCATGCAGTGCATCCTTATCTTGGACACACTGTATCGAGCACTGTATACTCGATGGGAAGCTTCATTACTGTCTCGAGATTTTATTTATCTCGACACTACGCGTCTGGATAAATGACATAATCTCTGGATAGTAATGAAAGACTTCCCATCTCATATCGTAATATAGGTACTATTAAATACGGACCTAGATTTTTATTCGTTATTTTGATTGCTCTTTTTAATCCAAACAAGATATGCAATATGACATATTTTATAATTACAGTTTAGGTAAAAATGGTTTTTTTCTTTATACATACCTATTATCTCTTTTACTACTAATTGTTACTAGGATGTCTAACTACCAAACAAAGCACTAACCAAAAAGTATTCTAAGCCATTTTGTGGTTATTGCCCGTTGAATTACTCTGGATCGTGTATAGCCCTTGTTCTCCTATTATAGTTCCTTTTTTTATCAAGAATTTCTGAAGTCATTTATAAATACATAACATAACTTGCAACATGAAAAATACTCTAGTCATCGACCTTCAAACCAGTTAGTTCTTCCTCTGTGACTCTATCTAATACATATTTTATAAATAAAATAAATTACAATTAACCATCTAAGATAATATCGGTTTTTCTATGCCAATAATGATTCAATCTTGTTTGGCTTTTCCTAGAATGCTAATGCATTATTTCATTTTTGAAAAAAATGCCGTGGATTTGAGTACCATGGGCACAGGTTAGGCGCACCCCCGCAAATGGAAGAGTTGTAACAAATTTTTTAAACAAATTCTTTCACAACCAGTGAATTGGAAACCAAGGGATCGTACTGTGGCCAGCAAGAATTCCCAATCTTTCTCCTCTAGATTACTTTCTTTGGGGTTATTTGAAAAACTGCATAATCAAACACCCAACCAATGATGTCAATATTCTAAGTGAAAAATTAATAATGGAAGCAAGGGCCATACTAGAACAATTGAACGGTCAATTACCAGCAACTTACTTAGAAGTAGTTAGAAGAACTCAAAAATGTATTGAGGTGCAGGGAGAGTTATTGTTATTCGAATATTTACTTTAACGTTATATCTTTTTGTTTAGTGCTTCGTTAGGTAATAAAATCGGTCTTATATATTAAGTAAGAATTTTATATAATAAAACTTAAAGGAAAAACAATTTCTAGCTGGACTTTTCTTGCAATATATGTCATAATGCATATCGCCTTGTTTTGATTAAAGAGAGCGATCAAAATAATGAATAAAAAATCCAGGTCCGTATTTAAAAAAAGTAAAGTTGATAATGGTTACCAAAAAACGAAACGTCGCAGGAAGAAACTAAATATGCCATCTTACAGGGCAGAGACAGTTCCATTGACGAAGTGTCAATCATTTTAAATTATCTCTTAGAATACGCTCAAAACCAAATAAAAACGATATTTCAAAATTTCGTATTTTTTCGGATATCTGCGGAAGTAATCGGAATTTTTCAAATGTTAAGACGGCATATTATTGAACTCGAAACTGTCCAACTTTGCCCCGATTTAACCGATACTGTATCTCTTACCGTTGCTGAGATACCAATGATGTGGCGTGAATTTGAAACACTCTGGACACATACTGTAATTTTTTCCAAATTCAACAAATTACAGTAATATCAAACCAGTATCAAACATACTTAAAGTCGGGTTTAAAGTGTAACCTCTAGTGTATCAGAACCAGAACCCAACCATATATGATTCTGAGTCTCCTTCACTTAGGTATTAGGTACTGTCATCCCTGGTGTCATCCATTTGCTTTTAAAATTTTATTTTTTATATATCTCTGTTTACCCCAGTCATTACCCAGCCCTCACTTTTTTTTTACCTAATTTTGAGAACATAATGATGAAAATGTCAAAATCAGATTTTCAATAACTAGATGATCATAATACTTAAATGAATGAAATATCTATATAAGTTACAGTACAGGGTGTTTGAAATAAGATGCCTCACTATCGTATAGTTTACCAAAAAGCTGCAAAAAACATCAGTATTTCAAAAACAGTTGAAAATTGAAACAGGGTATGCTTTGCAAAATATTCTTATAAAAATCTCAAAATTCAAAAATATATAGGGTCTTCCATTTAATATAATAAAATTAGTGGTTGTACCTGAAATATAAAATAGGTACCAAGTAAAATACCCCTTCATGTTCAAAACTAAAATGAAATAAAAATTCTTAACAAACCAAGCAACTTTTGAATTGAGTTTTGAATATGACTTTTTTTAAACTCTTTTAACTATTGCAGATAAGGTAGTGAGACATTTTATCTCAAACACCCTGTAAGTCTTTAGTAGTGAAATTAAGAAAATTTTGATGGTAGGACAGGTACTCAGGTAGGCGAGGTAGGTATAAATCATTCACTTATATTTACCATCTTGTTACCTTTAGAATCTTAATTTTTTATATATAACTAGGTACATAGCACATGTTGAGAAGATCTGATAAAAATGTCAAAGTCTGATTTCCATTGCCTTCTTGATGTCAATAAAAGGTGAATGTTCATAGATACCCAAATTCTTTTTAAAGTAACATTTTTTCTATCTCTTTGGATACTTTGCCACCCTTAGATACTCCACTCCCAGGCTATCATACTTTCGGATTTTCAATTTTAACCAAATTTTTTGCTAAGTACCCCCTGTTTATTAGAAAACGTCATCTAGAAAGCTATGATTTTTTAACAGAAAAAGATGACATAATCAAAGTAAATGGACTTTTGTTCTTTTATCCATCTCTTTGCAACAATGGTGACTTTAAGTTTGTCATAACAGTTACTCAAATAAAAAAATCTCTTTTTGTTGATCTTTTTTAAAAAAGAAATAAGTTATGTTGTACTTAAAGTTCAGACCATATTCCTGGTATAAGTTAGTCAAAATGCTAATTTTGTGATGTTCCAATTCTGCAAAAATTCATATTTTCTCGAGTATTTTCTTAATATTTGCATATTTCTACATACTCTAAAAGTCACCCCTCTAGTTCATATCTTTTGGTAATACTGCCATGGAATCTGTACTCATTTCCAGCTGATTTCTTCCTGTGTGATTTTTGAGATGATTTTTACAGAAAACTAGATGACGTTTTCTAATGAACACCCCCTACTTATTATTGTAAAAGGTATTTAAAGATACCAACAAGCGAGCCAACAAGGGTATCACAATGTACGATAAGTAGTAACTACCATATAAGATGAATGAAATTGCGTCCCAGAGAGATATATGTGGATGTAAATTGGCGGATTGGGACAAGGCAACAATAAGTACTACAACCTCTTCGCCGACGTTTCGTTTAATTTTACATTAAACTTCATCAGGGCTCGAGATCATCATGTACGTTGCCCGAGATCATCATGTACGTTGCCCGTAGTCTTAAATATAAACATTATTAGAACATGCGAAATTTAAACGTTATTAACATGGACCAGTGGGATAAAAGTTTACAATCACCACTATACACAAAGCTATCCAACACTTGTTCCCTCAAAATTAGAATTAAAATAGTTAAAAGTTAAAATACATCTACAAATTAAAAGATGGTAAACAGCGGTTTAGACCTCTCATGCTCTAATAATGTTTATATTTAAGACTAGGGGCAACCTACATGATGATCTCGAGCCCTGATGAAGCTTAATGTAAAATTAAACAAAACGTCCGCGAAGAGGCTGTAGTACTTATTGCTGCCTTATCCCAATCCGTCAATTTACATCCACACTAACTACAATATGTAATTCAAGCTACCTACAATAATAATTAATGTATTATTACAGTGGATTGTCAACTCTAAGGGAGACTCTAACCTAGTAGAGTAGAAAAAAGCTTGGTTCGAAAAAGTTATTTTCAATTATACTTTCATTAATTTATAGGTATGAACTCAGATATGAATAAATGATAACTTAATGATATATAATAAATATAAATAAATATTATACCTACTATGTATTAGATATTAGATATTATTATGCTATTTCAAGTGGGTACTAGTCGGTACCTAAATCCGTGCCACCTCGAAAACATTTTCGCCTGAAGCGCTATTTCTGGCTTCCTTACAAAATTACCAGGTTAAGCTCGGAGTTAAGTCTTCTTTAAAGGTGGTAACCCTAGGTACTACTTAGATGAATATAGGCTATTTGAAAATTGAAAGACCATACAAACACTCCGACAAAGAGAAACATTATAAACTCCAATAAGTGAAATTACTTTGCCTTTACCTCTACTCCGCTTAGGCGCAGGAACCACAAACACAGGCCATTTAAAAGCACCAGCAAACGCTGCAGGAACGTCGATCATTTTCCAAACTTATTTGGAAATATGTTTAAGATACTATACGAAAAAACACCCTGTTTACCCTTTGAATGTCTGGGTATATTTGAAAATCAAAGACCAAATTGAAGCCTCCATGGGCTTGACATTGTAATTTAATAGGGCAATAAAGATAGATAAGCAGAGCACTGAGAGCAGGTATAAATTAGGATGCCTGGCCAGAGGATTTAGGCCTGATTTTTGCTTTTGATGGCTTGGAATATACATGGCAGGTAAGAAAGATTTTATTAGCACTGAGGTGCCTGTCTGCAAAATGTAAACAAAAATAGCATGAAAAAATAATTTCAATCTGTCAAATTTCTACTATAGTCGTTTTCAGGAAGATATTCATCTAGCCAGCCATGGAAATATCGGTTTTGTAGTGGCAGCCCTTCTTCCAAAAATTTTTCAACTGAAATCTGGGGAAATTCTTATTTTCTATTGGTATTAATCACCTTATGTCAAAATTTAAGAAATGGCATGACACTTACGTTCTATCCTTGTCTTCTGCACGTATTTTGGGAAAGAGAGCGCAATATTACGTACGTCGATTCCTTGGAAGCATCTTTGTAAATATTGTGAATTTAATTCTCATATTTCTTTTTTTCTTATTCCAATTTTTGTGAGTAATTTTCAAATAACTACACTGCCCATTATCATCAAACAGTCCTTTATATGACTACTTTTATACTCAACAACTTATATAGTGAAAGCAGAAAGTGAAATAAACCTACGACCTACCACGGATTTGATCCCTTACAGAATGAAGCTATTCTTTAACAATTTCCTTAACTCCAGTAGCAGAGCTGCACCTGCATGCATCGACTGCTTTTTGACTTTGCCATTTGCAGACAATAACAAAATAAAGAAAAAAAAAGAATTGCCCAGTATCCAATATTCTCAAGTCACATCTTCAAGGAGCTACTGAATGATTATTGATTTTGCATTATCCAAGATAAATGAAGAATGACCATTTGACCATCTCAATTATCTGTGAATGTACCAAAGGAAAGATGGACTAACCTGAACAAAAAATGTGTGTTTCTGTTTATAAAATTAAGTGTTCTGTTAAGTGAGTGTATGGAAACCAATTTGAGGGTGACCATTGTGATCTCAGTTATACAGAGTGCTAATTATGTAAGTGTTAATCTCTCTGAAGGATGCATATAACATTTGTCAAAACATTTTAAAGAGTTGGTAGTCACCAATTTGTCGATCAACCCATCTGCATAGTAGTTTCGGGGTCTACTCCTCATCAGTACACCTTTGGCTGGTGGACAAATTGGAGACCATGTGGATGCGGCTTAAAGCCAAAAATCTATGGCTACTCCGTACAACATCTCACCATTTGTCAAAATAACACTAAATTTTTATATTTTATCATACTCCTGTATATCATATTAGATATATTCATTTTTTGCTATTGTGATTGCTAAGGACTGGACCTCAAAAGGGCCTCTTGAAGTTTAAAATCCTGGGTTCTAATATTTAAATCACCATCCATTTTAAGTGTTTTGTATAATGTATTACCACAAAGACCCTTAGTGTGCCTTTGAAGTGGATCTTCCATTTTTAGAAGAAAGCCAGGAGAATGTGTATGTAATTATTTTCTTCTGCAAATATAATTTTATACTTGAGATTTTAACAGAAATCAAGCAGAAATCTTTTATTTTATGTCATATCGTTCTTTCTCATAACTCATTTCACTAAAAACTCCAAAACAATACAGGAGTTAGTTTGAAAGTTTGTATCCAAATCACAAACTATCAAGTGCATCTTTTGAGCCCAAGGTATGTCCTAAAGCCCACATTGAGAGAAAAATGTTTACGAACAACTTGGTGACCTTGACCTGCTCTATACACTTCCGAAATCATGGTATGGTAGACATCCTGTAGTGGAAAGTAAAGTCCTAATATCCAATATAAAATATTTATACTCTATTGTAATCAATAAAAAGTACCAATGTATGTGTTATAATTTTTTAAATATCATCCAAAATGTGTACAGGTTGGTTGTGAAGTTTTCATAGAATATATAGAACAATGAAAGTAGTTGGTTAAAGTACCAGCTTACTACTTGTTTCTAACAGTTACTTCAAATTCTATGCATATAAGTTGAAACATTTTCAACTGAGTATATAAGAAATGGCCCCAGCTTATATGCCATTTAGTTTAAAACAACTGTAGCTCTCTTTAGTTGAAAAGTTATTCCATTTCACCAAGAAACCATTCCATAATGATCTATCATTCTTGACAACTCACTGATATGATATTGAAATAAACAATGTGCTTGTTCAGAGTGGTTTTGCAAACGTCAAGATGGTTCCTCATTTCAATTTGAAATGTTTGCTAGTGAGTTGGCCAAAATAATTTTTTAACGGTTCTGCAATGGTTCTCTAGCATGTTAGAACAAACCTTCATATTAAATCACTACACAAATGTTTTAGTTTCTTGATATTTAGGTAGTTTAAAAAATTAAATGCTCAATTAGGCAAGACATCTTTTGTGTAAGTAATTTATAATGTAGAATCAATAATCATATATATTTAACAAAACAAAAATACACTTCTCTAAATACCTACACATAACAGTAAATTCATCTGGTAGAAAATATTCTTTGCTTTATCATGGGGAATAATCTCGACTAATATTAACTGAAGATCCATAGTGATCATCGAGGAACATTATGGATGGTGTATGGATATAGGAATTATGGATGGCATATAGGTAACCTATATGAAAAAGCCACTGGAACTCGCACCACGGATCATAATCACACAATCCAAATCATATGGCAATATTTAAATTCAGTCTGGTAGAAACATAATCTTTTCTCAGGTGATTTTGCTGCAATTGGAACAATTTTTACTTGTCTGCAATCTGCATTCAATTTTAAGCTTGGAAAGTGGTAAACTATATAATAGTATGTAAAACATAGGCATAAGCATAGTTAAATATATGGTCTATTCCCAGGGCATCTGGACACTAAGGTAATTTCTGGGTGAGTATATTTGGAACTTTTGGAAATCTTGTTCATGGTTGATGGTCCAGTTCAGTTCTTCCCTCTGCATAAGCATACTAATTTAACGCTTGCTTTCGCTGGTAATAATCAATCATCAATAACTGCTTGAATGTGGTTTTCGTGTCTCAATTTTTGTATCTCTACTCTAGCATCTTATTTTGCAGAAGTTGGAGGTTGTAGGTTGCAGATGAGTTTTCTGGGTCATGCGATGAATTGTGCTAATAGTTCTGTGTGGTAGTTAGTCGCTTATTAAGCCAGTTTACTTTTTCTACATTACAAACGCAGCATAACAATTGGATTTGAGCAAAATTTGAGAAATAAAGTAGTTATGTTTGAAAATTACAAAATTTGAGGTTAAAACCCGATAAATTCGTTCGTTAAGCTCGATTCGCAATACTCTCCGATCTAGTAACTTTTCTGGTAACTTTTCAATTGTTTTTAAAAGGTGCGTTTACAATGTCATGGGTGGCTAGATGAATATCTTCCTGAAAACGACTATATTTTCATTGGTATGGGAACCTTTCAATGCTAAGTCCACATGTATGTGGAAACGCGGAACTAAATAAAAATTTTATTGGTGGAAAATCAGCTGATCTTATGTCAAATAATTTTTCAGCCAATAGATAGGCAAGCCCAGTTCCTCCTTTCCCAAGATCTGTTAACTTTATAGGTTACCTCATTTCCCAGAAAAATAAAGAAAGAGCCATGTGACGTCATAAGAATTCACGACTGACAGTTTTATATCGATTTAAATAAGTGATTTGTCGGAGATGCGTTATTTTTTGAAAATTTAAGCTTTTAAATGTTAATGTTCGGTAAGTATACTTAATTATTATAAATTTGGGATTTATTTAGACTTATTTTACACCATGCAAAAGTAATAGTTTTATTCAGATTACTTCTTAAATATCGGAAATAAACTTGACAAAACGGCTAAAAAATAGGATAAGTCCGTATGTCTATGATATTGTAGAGTAGAAAATTTATAAAAATGGACTTCACTCTGTAATATAGTAATAATGTAGGAAATAACTACTTGGTTTCTGCTTCAGCACACAAAAATACCAAAAACCTTAACAAAACTCAATTTTAATAAAAAAAAATTAACCCACGCTTTACAAAAGCATAGGGTGATGGCGGATATGAAGTCTTGTGAGGTTGGCTGACGTATACACGTGGTGCTCTCTCTAAGAAATGAGGTAACCTGTAATCCTGTAAAGTTAACTGATCTTGCTCCTTTGCCCTACACCAGGACTTTGCTTTAAACCCAGTGTTGCCAGATGCGCCGTAATTACGTTTTTTCGCCGTAATTTAGGAATTTTCTGCACTAAAAACCGTAACACCGAAAAATCCCTCAAAGCGCCGTAATTCGGTAAAACGTGTTTTATCAACCAAAATGATGAAGACATATGGGCAGATTATAAAGATTTGGGTTCACATTTTGTAGGCAACCCGCATCGCAATTCCGTGCGAGAGTTTATTTATTTAGGTATGAAGGTATGTGTACTACCAAAAAAAAGATTCGAGTTGGCATACCAGTACAAATCTATATTTTCTAATGTGTTAGAAAGGGCGAATTCCAAAACTCACCAGATCATTTACCGGGTATATCAGTCCCTTGCTTAATTCATTAAATTGCTAGATGGCCATCAAATGACCAGCTTAACCCGTGAATTTTGGAATTCGCCCAAAGCAGGGTGAATTTCAAAACTCACCAGATCATCTACCGGGTAGATCAGTCACCTGCTTAATCCATTAAACTGCTAGATGGCCATCACATGACCAGCTTAACCGGTAGATGACTCCGTGAA